>JBAMNC010000121.1:0-407500 GCA_037902135.1 Cetoscarus ocellatus | reverse complement strand
CACTCTCATTGTTATATGTTTCTTTTTCTTATTTCACTCCTCTTACACCCAATTCAGCTCTATTAGCACTATTAAAATTAGTGGTGCACAATTTAATAATTAGGTCAAATAATAAACATTTAAAGTCTGTGAGTCCATAGCAGGGCATACTCCCTGAAGTGAGGATCATGTCAGGGACTTTACTCCCGCAGGCTGCTCAGGTATTATCCTGCTAATGTCAGGGTTATATTTGTGAAAGGCCTAAAGAAAACTCTCTGTCAACTTATAAAAAAAGAATTGGATAAGATATAATTAAAGCAGATATCTCCATCAGAATCATTCATTCTTTACTTTTGACTTGATCAACATTATTTCTGGCGAGTAATGCTCACAGGTTTCATGACTTAATCTAACATTTTACCTGTATCCTTGACAGACAGAGGGGGCCTCACAGTCCCTCTCCTGGGTCAGAACATCAGGGCAGTCTTGTCCCCCATTAGCCGGTGACTGGATGATGATGCGTTTCCTGAACTGCTTCTTCTTGGTGTTTCCACCTGAGCAGAGACAAGAGAACACTGAACATCAAACTTCTTAAAAAAGCAGCAGAAACACTCGGCTCTCAAACATGTGCCTCCACTCAAAGATGATTACAGGCGGTATAGATCATCAGTGTCCTCTTGGCTGCTTTATTTTCATCTGATCTGTACTTCAGCCCGAGCGGGATGTAGCTTCATTTTTCTGTAATGCATCTGCTCGCTCATGCTCTGCTGAATCTCACCACTTCAAGGAGCAGCTAATACAATCAAAAGGAATATTGAATAGCATGCCATCATCAGCGCTGTGGTATCTGATACATCTCCATGGGTGGGGGAGCTTATTGATTTAACAGGAAGTGTGCTGCTATATCTGGACTATCACATCAGACTGCAGTGCTCACATAGACAAAGTCATGGAGATTAATGTTGGACCATCATTTATCAGGACCCAAGATGATGCAGATAACCCAATGTGGTGTTGGAGAATAAACTGATTTAGGGATGAAGACAGAGATGTAAAAAAAACACTATAGATGCCAATCCTGAACAGATAGCTGCTTGAAATGTTCATGACAACTAAGTGTCAAAAACTTCTTCTGCACTGTTGTAACTGTATCAGTGTTACAGTTAAATCACTGACCATGTTAACTAGTGACGTTCAGATGATTGTAGTAAAGTATGTTGTAGTTAAAGCAGCAGAGAAGGCAGAGAGAGTGCTCTCAAATGCCTCTATTTGTCTTTTTATCATTGTGTAAGAATAAACTTATCCATGATGTGTTTTTTTAAAGTTCCGGTCAAATGCAAAACTAAGCTAATACAGAGCTAAATCAACAGCCACGCTCGTGTCCTTCAGTCGAATTAACGCACTGTTTGGATGTGGATAATTGTGGAATTGGATTTTCTGTTTGTCTTCAGAACTGTCTCTCATTGTTGCTTCTGCTAACTCTAACTCTAACGGACCAGATCTCCTCTGCCTCTTCACCAGTCCTGCCGGTCATGTGATTACTGTATCGCTCGTCTGCATCAACTTAATTCTGGACATCGGCACAGTCACCACACTGAGCTGACGTAGGCTACAAATGTCGGACATCATGTGTCCATGTCCACAGAGTTAACAGCAAGTATATCCTTAGCCTGAGAGGGACAAATTCCTCCTTCAAACAAAATATGGACAACAAGCATAAAGAAGTGAGCTTTGGTGGAATCAGAAGAGCACTTATTCTAATAAATCTGGTAAAAACTGCAGAATAACTCTGGTGGTCTGATTTTTCAGCCCTGTATCTATGTAGTAAAATGATTCAATCCCTTTAGGAACAATAAAATAAAACATTTTAAGTTCTACATTAGTATTTATTTTTGTTTGTTTGTATTGTTTAAGGTGATCTATAGCGTATCTGTTATTTTTGTTTGTAGATAAAATTATTAAAATACATTAGTTGTATATCTTGAACACATTGATTTTAAATTGAATTGTGACTCCCAGAATCCCAATAGAAATCAATTGTAACCCATTGAAAAGGTTCACACACCAACTACCTACTGACCTAAAGTCCTATCAGCTCATTCAAACATCTATATATGAACCTACCTACTAACCTACCAAATATAAACATAGGTTTATATTTGATACCTATCTAACTACTTGCCAATTTATCTGCCCACCTACTACCCTTTTCCTACCATCTAGCTCCCTTCTAACCAACAAACCTACCACCTTACCTTCCTATCTGCCAACTTACTTACCTACCAACTGACCCAAATCACTGCTGTCCTACAAATCAATCTATGTGCTGACCTACAGATTTATCTCCAACCTACCTTCTTAGAAACCTACCTACCAACCAACCGTCTTATGTACCATCCTTCCTACTTCATCAGTCAATCTACGTACCAAGCCATCTCAGTACCCACCCATTCTTCTACCTACTGACCCACCTACCTGCCTAAACCTGCCAACCTTTCTGTTAACCTACCTACCTATTCACCAATCTATTTCCTCAACTCCCTGTTTACCTACCCATCCACCCCTCCATCTACAGACTAACTCACCCTACCAGTCTACCTACTCACTAAGCTAACTTTCAACTACCTACCAATCCAACCTACTGACCTACCTACCTCTCTATTTTGCTACCTACCTAATTATCTACCTGAATATGAGCCTACCAACTGACCATCTACTCTATCTACTGACCTACATACCCACCTACAAACCAACTGACCTTTCTGTCCACCTATTAACCTTTCTGCCTTCTGTCATACCTACCCTACATTCTCTCTATCTTCCCTTCCTCCTACTACCAACCAACCTACTTGTCTATTTCTATTTCTATGTCCTGCTTTATGGCCTGCCTATATTCGTATTGATCAAAAAATTGACCTTCCTACCTACCTACCTACTCGTCAGTCTATCTACCCACCAAATAACCCTTTACCAATCAAAGTCCCTACCTACTTTCTTTCTTCATATATACCTGACAGCATACCTACCAACCAACACAGCTTCAAATTTACCTTTCTATCTTTTAACTTCCTCACCAACCAACAGACCCAAATTTCTCACTGACCTACCAAATATGCTATCTACTACCCTACGCATTTATTTATCTACCCTCAAACCTTCCTTCCAACTAACCTACCAACCAACCTATACCTATGTACCAGTCTTTCTACTTTACTTATCAATCTACAGACCAACCAGTTTCAGACCTACCAATCTTCACCAATGTTTTTACTTAAGATCCCTTTACCTACCCATCCATCTCTCTACCTACTGACCTACCTGCCTCTCTATTCTTCTACTTACCTAATTACCAACCTAAATATGTGCCACCCAATCCCTCACCTGGCTATCTATCTATCTATCTATCTATCTATCTATCTATCTATCTATCTATCTATCTATCTATCTATCTATCTATCTACGTAGCAACATACAAATCAACCAACCTACATGTCCACCTATATACCCACATTTCTGCCTTCTGACATACCTACCTCCTGTTTCACCTTTATAGCTTCCCTGCCTATAGACCAACATACCTCTCTACCTTCTTTTCCACCTTTCTCCCAACCAACCAACCAACCAACCTACTTGTCTATTTTTCCTGCTTTATGACCTACCTACCTTCATACCTATCTAAAAACTATCTGTTATTAATAACAGATACTTCCAGCACTGCTCGAGTGGCAGCCAGTTACAGCAGCTCCTGCTCATTTGAGTTCTTTTCCTGTGTTTTAGCTACTTTTTGTAAAATTATTTTTAACTTATTAACTGTCTCAAAGTTTGCACAATGGAAACCAGAGCTGTCGGGCTTACTCTGGTGGTTCTACTGTGTTTTTCGTTGTTTTCCACCGTGTCTGGAGATACCGTGAGGAGCCATGGTCCTATTGTTTACAGTAGGGATCAGCTGTTAGCGCTCCGTAACACAACGGTGCTGCCCCAGGAGAGACCCGACGTACCCCGCGAGCTGAAGAGGAGGAGACGGGGGTGCCATGCCGGAGTCTGTCGCCGAGCCAGGAGGAGGATATACAGACCCGTCCTCCCGTCCGTTACTATGGGGAATGTGAGATCTCTCCCCAAAAAGATGCATGAGCTAATGGCGCTGACCCGGCATCAGTGGGAGTATCAGGAGTGGAGCATCCTGGTGTTTACAGAGACATGACTAACCACGCTAACCCCGGACACGGGCCACACTGGACGGCTTCCATCTCTCACTGGAAGGACGGTGGAGAGGAAAGGAGGGGGGCTGGCAGTATTTTTGAGTGATAGATGGTGTAACTCGGGGCACATCACTGTCACGGAGCAGATCTGCTGTAGAGACATTGAACTGTTAGCTGTTAGCATGCGGCCATATTACCTCCCGCGCGAGTTCTCGCATGTTATCGCGATAGCTGCGTATGTCCCGCCGTCTGGTAATGCCGTAGCAGCATGTGAGATCCTGCACTCTGCAGTCAGCCGGCTACAGACCAAACACCCTCAGGCCCTCCTCCTCATCTCTGGTGACTTTAATCATGCCCCTCCATCCTCATCACCCCTCCCTCACCTGGGAAGATCAGACCACAAGTCCTGTGCAGACCACCTGTGTGGGATTGTGAAGCACATCTTCAACATGAGCCTGATGCTGGGGAGGGTACCAGAGCTGTGGAAGACATCCTGCATGGTACCAGTGCCTAAAACACTGCACCCCAATGACCTGAACAGCTACAAGATGGTGGCACTGACGTCCCATCTGATGAAGACTCTGGAGAGGCTGGTTCTTTCTCACCTCCGGCCTCTGGTGAGCTCATCAATGGACCCGCTTCAGTTTGCCTACCAGCCTGTCATCGGGGTGGATGATGCTGTCATCTTCCTCCTGAACAGAGCTCTGTCTCACCTGGAGAAGCATGAGAGCACTGTGAGGATCATGTTCTTTGATTTCTCCATCCAGGCTCTTCTTCTGAGGGACAAGCTGGAGCACACGGGGGTGGACCATCACCTATCGGGCTGGATCCAGGATTACCTCACAAACCGACCACAGTATGTGAGGGCACGGGACTGTGAGTCTGACATGGTGGTCTGTAGTACAAGGGCCCCACAGGGAACGGTGCTGGCTCCGTTCCTCTTCACCCTGTACACGGCAGACTTCATGTCCAGGTCAGACAGCTGCCACCTGCAGAAGTTCTCTGATGACTCTGCGCTCATCTGCCTCATCACTGACGAGGATGATCGGGAGTACAGAGGACTGACCCAGGACTTTGTGGACTGGTGTCAACGGAACCACCTCCAGATCAACGCGAGGAAGACCAAGGAACTGGTGGTGGACTTCTGTAGGCGTAGACCCCCCCCACCCAACACCGGTGAACATCCAGGGCTCGGACATTGAGATTGTGGACTCCTACAAATACCTGGGTGTTCACCTAAACAATAGACTGGACTGGTCTGACCACACGAATGCTTTCTACAGGAAGGGCCAGAGCAGACTGTACCTGCTGAGGAGACTGAGGTCTTTTGGAGTGCAGGTAGCTCTCCTGAGGACCTTTTTTGACTCTGTGGTGGCATCAGCCATCTTTTATGGAGTGGTCTGCTGGGGCAGCAGCATCTCGGCTGCAGACAGGAACAGACTGGACCGACTGATCAGGAAGGCCAGCTCAGTCCTGGGGTGCCCCCAGGACTCAGTGCAGGTGGTGGGAGAAAGGAGGATGCTGGTGAAACTGGCATCCATGCTGGAGAGGGACTCCCACCCCCTGCAGGACACTCTGACAGCCCTGTGCAGCTCCTTCAGTGACAGGCCGTCACTGAAGGAGCTGAAGTGTGTGAAGGAGCATTACCGCAGGTCTTTCCTGCTGCTGCTGTTAGACTGTATAACCAGCACTGCTCCCAGTCACCATAAACTGAGAAAATTATCTAACAATGTGCAATTACATCCATTTGCAATCACTTACATTCATGTGCAATTACTTTGTGAATGTGTAAATAACCCTTATCGGATTTTCTTTTTAGTTTCTGTATTCAAGCCCTTTTTATATTGGTAGAATAATGTACATACTGCTATTTTTATACTAATTTTTTATACTTATATTTTATCAATGCTGTCCCCTTTGCTGCTGTGACAATGAAAATTTCCCCGTGTGGGACGAATAAAGGTTTATTCTGTTCTACTCTATTCTATACATTATAGTCACATCCCTGTGATTTTCTGCTGATTTGGTCAAAGTATCCTGAGCCCACAAGGCTTTGATTTTTGAGAGTTATGAGCACCAAAAGGTTAACTGAGCATCTCTTTACATAGCTTTTATACCTCTCTGTTTATATTAACAGAATGTTATTCCAATCACAGGGCTTATTTCTTTCATAAGTCAGCCTGAAGCCTTCAGACTAAGAGGCTGTGAGAAACCGTCTGAATCGTCTGAAGAGCAGCACCTACCTGCCCGGCATGCTGATGGACACAGGCTCCAGTCACTGTATGGGGTGACGATGCAGTCCCTCTTACATGGCAGTAAGCACGGCCTGACGGTGTCTGGGCGTAGACTCTCCGGGCACCTGAAGGAACATCATTGACATGCTCAGACACGCTCTCACACTCACTGAGTCCTTGAAAATGTGTGAAAGATGTGATCAGAGCCAGAGGGACCGCGCTGAGAGTTCATGTGGAGGTTCCTAATGTGCCTGATTTAGTACACAATCTCCTCTGTGAGACTGGGACTGTGTGTGTTTGTGTTTGTGTGAAGTCCTGTACACAAACACCGATGGGGAAAAAGGAATCCTGGAACCTAAAATTAGGTTTATTTGTTTGTTTTTTGTTGTGTTTATTATAAGACAAGGTGAGGGATAGACGATAAAAAGGGAAGCATGAAGGAGGGAAGGATGAAAACCAAGAAAGGATGAGTGGAGATATATGGAGGAAATGGAAAGGATAAAGGGTAACACTTACAAAGGGCAGTAAAGCAAGGTAACTTTATTTATGTCACACTTAAACAAGGCCATTTAAAGTCCATCACACAAGAACTGAAAACAAATAAGAAGCTAATGCTAATCAATCAGGAAGTCAATTTGAAACTATCCTGATAGTTAAATAGGAGGTAAACCAGTTTCTACCCACTACTTAATCAGTTAATACATAAATAACTACCTATAACTACGAGACAATAAACACTGGACAGACTTACTATCTGACGAATTTGAAACAAACCAACAGGAAAGGCTGAGCAACTGTCTGCCAGTTAACCCGGGTATCCAATGGCTGGCTAACCAAATGACAACTAGTGAAAAAAATGAAGAATCAACAGGTAGGTAACAAGGGAACTAATGAGTAACCAACAACTAGTCAACGATGGAGGGAACAAGATAGGCCTGTTTTGTGCTTGATGCATCTGCAGGGTCTCGATGGTCCAGAGGGCCAGCGTGAGGACGCCTGTTTGCGTGGGTCACATGCAGCAGGGTTATGCCAAGTCCCAAAACTTTTTACAGATGCAGATGCTAACAAGATGACTTTGAGGATTTACTGCTGGCATTATTTAAAACAAAAAGACAACAGATATGTATCTCTATCCCCTCATCACCGCTTGCTTTAGCTGCTGTACAGACCATCTCTTCTCACCTTTTATGTCTTCATAACATGAGTGAGCACAAAAGCTTCTTCTCATGGTTTTCCATATTGACAAAAAAAAAAGACACATGCTAACTTTACAATAATCAAGAGTTTTTTGAGGATGCTGCTCTGTGAGTTTGGGGGAATATCGGAGTAGAGCCACACAGACAGAGGAGAAAAAACCTGAGCTCTTCAGCATCATGAGTCTGCAGCACGTTGTGCCCTCATGACCGTCAGTGTGGAAAGAGTAACTGGGAAATACTGAGTAACTCATCACTTTTGAACTATGAAAAGTAAGAATGAGCACTAAGTACCAGTTTATCTGGAACCAAAAAATCTTTTTACAGCTTGTCAAACAAATAACAAATTGCTAGTTAACCTATTAAAACATAATGACACTAACTGCTTGTTTCCTCAGATATTAATATGTTACATGATGCTAATTAACCAGGGAGCAGCTGTAAAGCTCCTAGATTACCAAAAGAAGAATAATTGTTAGATTAGATTAGATTAGACTAGATAGAACTTTATTTATCTCTTTGGGAAACTCTCTGGGAAATTAATAATTTTAGTTAACCAGTTCAGCTGTATACTGTCGTATTATTTAACACCAGTCCTCTCTATTTTATATTCAGTATAGATGTTAATGTGGATAATAGATTGATCTCTCTATCCATGGTTGTATTGATTAGACATCCATAGTAACTACATTTACAACCATATAGACACGACGACCCTCTTGAAAACCAGATGATACATCTCAAGGGGCTTACCTTTAATAAATCTATTTTCAGCAGAGACAAATGTGATGAGGACAGATTTATGGTCTGGGCGTTCATGGGTTTGTCTCCATCATAAATTCTTACTTTAGTCCCTCTGTCTCTGCCCACCTCCCTTCCTCCCCCCAGACCCCCAACATAGCTCTAGTAATGGCTGTTCAACATGAGACTGGCTCCACTCAAGACCTCCAGCTGCTGAACAGGTTTGATCTGATCCCTGTTACTTTGAGCCTCCTACAGATGCACTACACTGTAGGTTGGCCCAGTGCTGTGGTCATGGTGGAGTCATGTTAAGTTTAGATGTATGTATTTATGTTTATATGTGTATTTTACATATGTACATATGCATGTATGTGTATGGCTCCAGCCTGCTCTATTGTAAAGTGTCTTAAAATAACACTTGTTATGAATTGGCACTATACAAATAAAGGTTGATTGATTAATTGATGATTAACAGTTTATCAGCTAGGTAACAAAAGGAAAATGAACTGCTGTTTGAAATGAATTTGTTTGTTATTGATCACGTAATAAATTAAGACTGCTGGATAATGTACTCTCAATGTTAATTAGTTGTTACAAGAAAAGAATGTTACAGAGTGAGCTCCTGTATTTTGTAAAAGCTACAAATCACTTTGAGCTTATTGTCATATTGGGCAGTGCTTCGACAGTTACCCATGGATCAGTATCTTATTTTATGAAGTACCATATACTAACCAGTCCTTTTCTTTTCCTGCATTAATAGCAGCGAGCCATTCATTTGTTCTGTGGTTAGAACAGCTAGTTCCCTTTCTTACTAATGTTCACTGCTTGGTTATCTCCAGGTCAAAGAGAACAAACAAACTAACAAACTAGCAGTTAGATACTCATTCCTGCTTTGCTGGGTGACAAAGTAGTTAGTTGCCCACCAGTTACCCATCAATATTTTGATAAAGTAGCAGTCTATTACACATTTATTGCATTGTACTGATGACAAATTTGGCGGCTATTTACGAGGGTTAGCCATCATGTAGCTTTTCTATACCCTGCTGTGAGGTTTTACAGTAAAAGAAAAGACGGTAATCAGAGAAAAGTGTGGACGGTAAAATAAGATGAAACAACAGACCCCTGCCTCAGGGTGCAAAACTCTCCTCTCACCTTTTCCCACATTATTGAATCCCCTCAAGAACAAAAAACAGGAAATTATTGCAGCTCTGAAATCCCACAGCAAACCAAAATGTGGTGAGAATCTTCTCTTGTAAAAATGACACATGATATTTGCACCCTCTCTTCACTTTTCCGCAGTTCTGAAATTTAAAAGGGACTTTTAATTTTTATTTTGTGCTAATGCATTTCTATGCTTTAATGGCACTCAGAGTTTGATGGTCACATCTCGGTCACAGCTGGTTTTTGCTGGTGTAGACGTGAGCCCCTCGCCCCTCATTGATGTGAAAGTGTGTCCCAAGGCGGCAGGCTCTCTGCTCAGCATGCTACTGTAGGTTTAGGAGTAAAAAGACAGATTAATTTCCATACACAGCACGGGGGCCGGCGGGGTTTGCCTGCACGGTGCTGCTGTGCTGCCAGAATAATGTTCCTGTTCTGCTGAATAAATAAATAGATAATTCATGTTCCCAGCAGATGCCTGGGGGGGAGGGGGGCATCAGCTCATCAGTTAACACTTGGTCCAGACAGCAGCAACAACACACCAGCCGGGAGACTGAGTAACAAAGTGAGCAGCGTCAACTCAAAAACTGAAGCCAAATAAATTGTACCAAACAAAAATAAAATAAGTGATCATCCCTGCACCATGAAAATAAAAAAAGAAAAAGAAGGGATGCAGACAGAGTAAAATGATGACTGCCTCTTTGAGAAAGTCCAGTTTTAACTACATAAAGCATCCATCCCTCCATCCATCCATCCATCCATCCATCACACTTTATTTGTAAAGCACTGTTTGTACAACAACTGTTCCAGAACATGCTTTTGCATAAATGGATAATAATAATTCTAAAAACAATCAAAAGCCTAATAATATGTCATGTAAACAAATAAAACAAATAAATGTAACAAAAAAATCAAAGCGCTAAAACAAAGAACTCAGTGAAACAGGAACTGAGGAAACACTGTCATTAGTTGATGATTAGGTAACACTGGATGCTAGAACTTAAAGCAGCACTGCAGATCTTTTGAGCCTTTAAATATTCTCTCCAAAGTCTGTTCAGTGGAGCTCGGCACTGTAACACACTGCTCTGTTTAGGGACTATGTAACTTTTGCTCCCGTGACAGGGACACATATCGCGAGATGGTGCGAGAAGTGCAAACTGCTTTACGGCACTACGCGAGATTTGGCTTCCAGTTAAAGAAGCCGGTGTTTTGCATGTAGTAGTAGCAGCCATGGCATCCGCAAAGCGTGTGAGGAGGACTCTTTCTCCAGATTCAAGGGCCAAAAAGAGACTATCGAACAACGCAAGGAACAAAACTAGAATTAACATTGGAGCCCATTTTGCTCGGTGGCGAGAGCGTCGGGAGATGGAAAATTGCAAGACGGATGCTGAGCTTGCAAAGTTACTGCTGGAGAGGTAAGTTATGTTTTCGTAAGGTTTTCCCCCGTTCAACACTTGGTTTCAGTCGGTGGTTGCTCCGCAGCATTGCATGCTTTGTGTAACTTGGCGGACGTTGTTTTGTCACTAAATGCTACCAGCGGTTATTTGCCGGCGAGTTTCTCAGATTGCTGGAGATATTCATGGCGCCGTGACGCTCGGTCATTCACTATTTCACTATTTCTTCTATGTCTTCGGATGTCCTGTCGACTCGCTTCTCTCGGCTCTGTATGTCAACAAATGCACGTTGCTGTGAGGCGCTGTGTTACGACAGTGCAATTACACCCAACGACTAGAGCGGCCCCTCAAGAGCAGATAAACCTGAATCTTACATAGTGGGGCTTTAAGTGCTAAAAACTAGAAATAAAAGGATAAAAAGAAATAATAGTACTTCTACTGCTAATAATAATAAAAATAAAAATAATAATAAGAATAAGTTCTGATATCTTGAAAGACTGGATGACATTCATTCAAGGTCTTTTTGTAGATAAAAAAAGATAATGCTGAGTCTTACTTTTTTGGAGTAACCTGGCCCACATTGACCCGCACACAGATGACCTTTCGGGTCTGCATCCCCACTGAGCAGGAGACGTCATCTCCCCGTGTTCGCCCAGCAGACGTGTTGGTGGCCGGGATGGATGAGTCCTCGATGCACTGCCCCCATGCGCCCGTCTGCCAGTGGTACACAGTGCAGGGGTGGTCGTTACAGTTCCTCACCTCCTGCAGGGCACTGATGTTTGGACACTGGACTCCACCTGGGACATTGTGTAAAACAGCTTTAGACTTAACTCTATGGACAAATGCATGTACAAAATCATGTAAATTGATACAGGAGGATAGAAACTTTGGAAATAAAAAAAGGTCAGAAAGCTAATAACATGATTTCCTTCATTTGGCAGACATAGTCAGGGATGCTATACCATCTATGACTCACTGTAATGCACACTGGCTGCCAACACAACAGTTGGAGTGTGTTTAAGCCAGAAAGCATGAGCACCAGGTGCTGCTTTCAGTCACTAAATATGAGAAATTCTTCAGCCAGTCTTGTTTATACCACAAGATCATCCTGTTACCTTGCTTTAATACGTGTTGTGCAGCATTTCTTTACTGTTTGTATGACTAGGTGACAGTTTTTGACATGATATCTCCTCTGGGTGAAGGCCGATGTCCAGTGGGAAAACAAGAAGAACGTCACTGAACCAAAATGAAAAAAAGAGATGTCAAAGCAGAAAACGCTGTTAATTACCCTCATATTAAGTAACCATGACAGTGGTGCTTAATTTTAAAAAGTAACCGCTGTGGCTGTTAAAAGTAGTTTGAGGTGTAAGCTTTTCATTAAACGGACAGGAAGCGGACATAAGAGAGACAGCTAGTTCAGAGAGACTCGTCCTGCTGTCTGGTAGCTTCATTGCTGCAAAGTCAGAGCCCCCTCTCCTCATCAAGTGGAGGCAGGGCGAATAATAAGAGAGGCAGGGGCTCGGATGTATCAGTCCAACCAACAACCATCCATCGATTCATTTATCTAGCATCGATCCATTTTTCTGTTCATCCAGCAGACAGAATAATAACGCATTTGTCTAACCAACCAATCAACCATCTTATCAACCAACCATCAGGCCTACCATCAATGAGTCTATCCATAAATGAATCAATTCATTTTTTTCACCCATCCAACCACCCAACGAATCATCCATCCATTCATCCATTTTTCATGACTTTGTGCATCTATCAGTCATTCTTTTTTCCATCCTTCCAATTAACAAAACTGCAATCAATTCATCCTATCAAAAAAACATCCAAGCAACCAACAATAAAACCCACCATCCATCATTCAGTCTATTTATTCATGCATCCATCAAACAAACCGAGCAAGGATCCAACCAACGCTTCAATCCATCATCATTGAATCCATCCCCAAATCCATTCATTCGTCCGTCCAGCCTCCCTTCCCTCAAACCAATCTTCCATCCTACAAAACAATAAACAAACTAAAAAAAAAAAACAATTTATCCATTCAGTCAGCTCTCCAACCAACAAACTAGCTTGACTTGACATCTATTCATCCAGTTATCTATCTATCTATCTATCTATCTATCTATCTATCTATCTATTGATCTACCTATCTATCTATTTATGCATCCATCCATCTATTAATTCTTCAATCCATTTCTGAATCCACTACATCTCCATCAACCCTTTCACTCTACCAAACAACACATCCCATCATCCCATCATCCATTCATCCATGAATTAATTTATTTTGCCATCCATCTAAAAAACAAAATAAAAAATTAGTTCATTCAGTCAATCAACCATCAAAATGACCCACCAACTATTGAACCTGCCACCATCCATCCATCAATCAATCCATTCATTCATCCATCCAATAAACAAAACAACCATCAATCTATCCATTCATCCATCTTTCAATCTACCCATCCCTCAGTCTGTCCCTGCATCAACCCATCTACCCATCCAGTCTTTATTCATCAGTCCATCATCAAATTAATCTGTTAACCATCCATTTCCCTTATCTTATCTTTCAGTGCCCCTCAGTAATGATAACAGCAGAGCACTTACTCATCTATTACCCATCTATTGTGTCTGTCTTTGAGCTTTGACTTTAAAAACAAACATCTTTAAAGCGGCAGAGAGATTGAGTCGTGGATCCCTTGGGGGGAGGGGGGGGACTGACCATCAGGATCAACAAAGCAGAGATGACCTGGGGGGGGGGGGGAACAATGACACAAAGCCTGAAAAGTGAATGAGGACACAGGTGGGGAGCACACATGATGTGACCCTCTTCACGGTGAAATCTTGTCATTAGCAGCTGCCATCACCTCAGGAGAGAGACCCTCCCCACAGGAGAGGGTCAGCCATTAGTGTTAAAAAGTCACAGAGGGACACTTTGAGTCTGAGAGGAAGCAGACATGGGACAGAGCCTCAGTGATGGGTTAATGTCCTTCACACCGTCATGTATTAAATGAACTGTGTTTAATTTTATCAGACCTGCAGCTGATTAACACGTGGAAGAACACTGTTACTGCTGCACGGTTTATTTACAGTCACACAGTTAATATTTAAGGGTTATCAACAGGTATTTAAAATGTCCTGTGTTCTGCTCCTCAGTCTCCTCAGTATCATCAAACATCTACAGTGTAGATTATTTACTCAGCACAACCCTGTCAGCAGATAATCCCTCCTGTCATCCCCAATGTTTGTCTTGGCCTGAATAATTAGCTTACACACTGAGCTGCTACTTCGGTTCTTCAGTGTGTGATGTGATTACGAGGCTTATTGGTAATTGAAAACTGTCCATGGGCTGTGAGAAAACAGAGCATCGATCGTCTAACACAGTGGATTGGAAACATTTGTGACCAAGGCATTACACTGTAACTGATTTTTGTAAACTAAGCAGTTATTTACCATAAATTCTACAGTCACCTGCTGTAAAACGTCTATACACTAAACTACAATGGCAGTGGATCAAGAGAAAATTGCATTTTGCACAGGGAAACTGACCAATGGGCAAGATTTTTACTTTTAGTAAATGTTTCAAAAATGTGGGTTAAACAAAGGTTTGAATAAATTTATTTTATTAAAACTATGTATGTTTTTGATTTTAGTTTTTTACAAAATGATATATTGCCAATAAATGAATGGTAAAATCTTTAAAGATATATTTATATAAGCTAAAATACAGCAGGCTCACTCTTTGGCATTTAAAAAGTTGAAAGATAAAATACGGTACTGTTTTAAAAATACAATAATTCTGCTGTAAATTAAAAGAGAGTAACACTACTGTAAAGACATTTGCAGTAACTTACTTACATCTTGTTGCCAGTAAGTTACTGTAAAATTTACAACAACTCTTTTACCTTGTACCCTGACTAAGTCTTGTCTGGTCCATGACTGTAAAATGCTGGGACCCTCCCACTGCCATGACTGTGATGAGATCCCCCACGATGACATGACAGAAACGAAGGGACTGGTTCACGCTAACACTACAAGGCCAATGGATGTGTTCTGGTAATGGAAGCACCATCAAATGGACATGTTTATAGTGGAATTTGGGCACTCTCACTGCCTGGATGTTGGCTGGTAATTGGCTGGAACTTGGCAGACAGATGACAGGAGGTGACACTCTGATTCATTTGATCCATATTATCTTCCATATTATCTATCCTCTTTGCGCCCATGGCCTGGTTTTTGCTTGAATGTGAGTCATCTTTGCCATCCAAACTGCTGTTGGGCCCATTGTCCTCAAAGTTAGAGGAATTCTGAATGACGGGGTTCAGTTTGGTCTTCGGCAAAAAGCATCTTCTCTGCTCCTTTTAACCAACAAAAGGTTCGATAGCCACCTTCCTCTTAGTTCTTGCTCTAAAACATCCACCATACCACTCCTCTCTCTCCCTTCTTCAGACTCATTCTGTATGCCAAAGTCCTCTCTGACCAGGCTCTCTTTGCTGAGAGAGAGTTTGCTGTGACCTCCATCAGCACACACACCATCAGCCCGTCTGGCTCTATACTCAGCCAGTTGTCATCCGTCTACAGTGTCTGCCTGGTGAATGCTGGGAAAGCTAATAAACAAGCAGCAGCGTGCAGCATGCACCACACTCTGCATGAACATCCTCCTGAAGCCCAGCATGGACCGCGGAGCAGGAGCATCCATAATGCATGAGACGACTCCTTACTCCAGCGCCGATGCTGCGTTGTTGTGAACATGCCAAAGACAGCATGTCAATGTGGTCCAGGAGACGACGGCGAGAGCTGTGAGAATGATCGCGAGACGTTAACGATAAAGTTCTGATCTGCTGCCAGGTGACACGCTGCCCATCTGTGCAGCCTCCCGTTTCTTCTCATTATGACATCTAAGTGAGAAGTACTTCATTCTCGGGGTGTGATTGGCAGCTTGGAGGGTTGGGCTTTCACACTCGTAATTCAGAATCATTCCAACTACATTCACCCACCCTCTGCTCTCTGCTGGGATGCTTAAAGCTAGAGGAATCATTACGAGCAGTCTGTGAGCGAGGTTCTCTAAAAGCACAGGGAATCTGCTGCTTCAGCACATTAGCAGGAGAATATTATATCATGGAGGCCACATTACCAGAACTACAAACTACCTACATCAGCACAAATCACACTCTGCGTCTACAACATCAAGTATGCATGTACCGAAGACTGGCTGGACCTTTGACACCAGAGAAGGACCTTAAACAGAAGGCAGAATTATAACAATTATTCAATGAGCACAGTGTGTAAAATAGTGTTAGTCAGTCCAGACAGTCAGGCTGTTTTTTAGTCTTACCCTGCATCACAGTAACCCAAGCCACAACCTTTGCAGTCACTGTAGAGGAGGACAGAATAATTCATTTTACTCTGACATTTCAGCTTTTAAAAAAAGGAAAACTTCAGATTAAAATCACTTTTAAGAGTTTACTCCAGAGAATGGTGTTTCAGAATGTACACTTCACACACGCCTCCACAAAGATGATTGTCATATTTGAAACGTAGCAGGTAGGAGGGGCCGGTGTGGCTGAAACATCAAGACCACTTCACTGCCCACCACTAATTAAAATGTTGGATTTAAAGTGTCAAAGGCTGCAGTTGCGTTTTCCAGTTGTCAGCAAAAGCAGCATCAGAATGCACTTTAAGCCTGCGTTTGTTTAAGACTGAGGACCCACAAATTTTTTTGCCATATTTTACCTACGATTACCATTGGCACAGTCTGCACCAGTCTGGGACAGTCGGCATGGATAGTTGGCACAAAAATCTGTTATGTTAGTATGTGAGGGGTGAAGACCTGAATCTCTCAGTGTGTGAGGGAACAGACCTGAGCCAACCTCAGTCTCAGTCAATCACACATGGTTCAATTTCTTGAGCTGAATCTGGATACAGTCGGGTCGTGTGAACTGATTGCAGACCCAACTGCAAACAGCCAATGAGAAAGAGAGAGTGGGGCTCCAGGACACTACAGATAACTTAAAAGTTCAGCTATCTGTTGCTTTTCTTTAGTCAGATCTACAAAGTAAGATATAAATCAAATATGGTTGGAGACCAACTTCAGCAGAATTTTTGACTTAATAGAGAGAAACAGTATTAAAACAGAATATGTGTCCACTTTGATAAATAGCATGTGTACTAAGATTGAAGGATCCATGTCTGTCAAAGAGAAACCAAACATCTGCCTAACCCCAAGAGTGTTCTTCAGTCTGCTTAACGACTTACCTTCTCCTGCGTTGTAGGCCAGGATGGAGCGAGCTCTGGTCTGTTTGCCCTCGGTGTTTCTTCCCGAGCAGGTGTGTGAGCACTGAGACCAGGGGCTCCAGGGGCTCAGGGCACAGTCCTTTGGGCAAGGCACCTCACAGATGACCGGCATGGGCAGGATGGCATCACGGCAGAGCTGCCTTTCCACGAAGTCTCCTGGAGGAACAAAAGCAGGTTCGGCAAATTCAGATTCCTGTCAGCAGATTAATATTAGACCAGAAATGCCACATGGGCTGAGTACTTCCAGGTATGAGTCTGCTGAGGAGGGAAAGACAGGAAGGATCCAAGAAGAGACGATAATAAAATAAAAATACTGAATCTAGAGAACACACTGGCACAGCAGGTACTGTGTATGTCTCAAAGCAAGAAGGCTGCTGGTTCGAATCCCATGTCTGCCAGGGCCTTTCTGTTTAGAATATCCAGCTACTCCCACACACCAAAACATGCTCATCGGGTTCACTGGTGACTCTAAATTGCCCTTAGGTGTAGGGGGGTGCATAAATAGCTGTCTGTCTCTATTTGCCCTTGGCGACTGGTTCAAGTTGTACTGTACCTCTTGCCCAGTGTAGGGATGGGAATCAAAAACCAGTTCCAGTTGAGAATCTATAAGAACTCCCTGAAGGAATTAATATCATTAATCCTTTGGCTTATCCATTCCTTCAATTGACAGGGGTCAAGGGTGGTCAGAATAGTAGCTTAATTTTTGACAAAAAGCCACTTACCACAACTTTCAGAAGCATTAATCTTTGCAGCACGACATAGAATCAGCAGCGCCATGTGTTTTACATTGTCACCTCTGAAGATCTCTTTATGATAATTTTGCCAGCACAAAAAATTGATGAAGGAATCATTAAAGGATTGTATTGTTAAGCAGAATCATTATTGCATTGGTATCAATAAAATCTTATTAATTCACATCCCTTGTCAGATGTCAGCTGGGATAGTCTCCTGTGAAGAAGTTGTATAGAAAATGGATGGATGGATGAATCTAGAAAAGGCACAGACTATCCAAAATCTACAACCAATCCATCCATCCCCATCATATTCTATTAATTTCCCAACCAACACGGTTTATAAAATAAACTGGAAATTATTAAGGTAAAGACTGGCGACTGATCATGCTCATTAAAATCAATGTCTTTGCAACATAAGGACCATAAACGAGTTTTTTGTGCATTGCATTCATTTAGAGAAACTTAGGCAGCTAGGCTTTATCTCTTCAGTATAGATTGAACCTTTTTTTTTTAATCCAGCCATTGTCATGATCAAAAAAAAGAGATGCTCTTGGTACTGATGAATAATTTGTACATATTGAACATATAAACCCACTCAGCTGGACATTAATACTTCAGCATATTTCATCCTGCTGTGGTCCACTTTATCAGACCTGGGCAGTTTCAGCCATAGCTAATGAAGCGTCCAAAATGGAAGAGCTGGCACATTTTTAGGGAGCCAAAAAAGGGGTCATGCTGGAAATTCAGTTTTTGCAATCACCATATAAGTAGTAAACTTTTTAAAGAACAAAAATACGGTCTGGAAAATGCCTCAAATTGGATGATGGGATGCCGATATGTAAATAATTATCAAGCTACTAATACAAGAAGCCTCTATCCTAGCATTCAAATGTAGGTTTTCATATCTGGTATGTGTAAATATTTTCACTTTGACATTTAAATAACATTATGTTTTAGCCCAATTTGCCACTTTAGTTTTGATCTTCACTTTTTGTTGATCAGTACATTTATGTTATTTTGTTACAGAGTGTTTTCAGTGGCTCGTCAAATCCATCCCACTATGTGTTGTACACAAAGTAACATTTAAAAAAAGAGGTAGAAGATTCTGTGAGCATTTACCCATTTCATTACAGCCATTTGCATCAATTACATGTCTGCAGTGGAAGAAAACCCGGAGCGTTAATGCGCTGATTAACCAATGAAACTGTATGTGACTCTGGGGTTCAGTTAAAACTTTTAATACTGTAATAAACCACATAGTGGAGTATCTCCTCCCATCTAGAGGCTTTGGTCTTAG
Organism: Cetoscarus ocellatus; assembly: GCA_037902135.1. NCBI lineage: Eukaryota > Metazoa > Chordata > Actinopteri > Labriformes > Labridae > Cetoscarus > Cetoscarus ocellatus. Next base: position 388,262 of record JBAMNC010000121.1, on the reverse strand, counting down.
CTGTTAGCTGTTTAGCAACACTCAAAACGCATATTTAAGTTTGATTTAAGGTACATGCTGAAGCTCTATATTTTAAATGAAAATCACACCATCGATCCACTTGATCTCCTGTTTCAGTCTTGATTTAACTGTCACTAAACAAACAAACTGGGCAGACACGTTTTAGATGTCAAAAATGCTGGGTACAAATGGTTTATTGTAGGGATCAACAGTGAACAGACTGATGGATGTATATATAAACTGATGGAAAGGTGAATGAAAGGATGAACAGTTGGATGGATAGACAACCAGATAAATAAAGGTTATACAGTGGATGGATGAGTGGTTGCATGGACTGACAGATGGACAGATGAGAGGATGAGTGAATAAAAACATAATTACTTGTGTAGATTTAATGGATGGATGGATGGATGGATGGATGGATGGATGGATAGGTAGAAGAATGGAAGAATACACAGATTGACAGACTATTTGACAGCAATGTTGGATGGATAAACGGATGGACTAATACTTTGATGGTTTGGTGAATCAACAAATGGACAGACAAAATAACTGGCTGGATGGTTGGATACTTGGATGGACAGACAGACAAATTATTTTTCAATTTAACCTTTCTTTAAACAGACAGTCCTGTTGAGAAACGCTTTCATAAAAGATGAACATATATTTACCAAGGCTATTTGTTGGACGATTAATGGAAGGATGGTTGGATGGATGAATGAAGGATGAAAAGATGGTTGGAAAATTGGCATAGTTGGATGGCTGAAAGGATGGATTAATGGACCGATGGACTGACGGACACTTGGATTGATGGATTGATGGATGGAAAGAAAGATGGATGGACAATCGGACTAATAGTTGGATGGATGAATGGGTGGATGCATGGATTAATGGATTGATGTATGGATGGACAACCTCAAAGATGGTTGGGTAGATGGATTTAAGGACAGAGGGATGGACAGACCTTTGGATGGATGGATGGATGGATGTATTTTGAATATTTAATCTTTGATTTTAACTCGATTCAAAGAGTCTTGCCAGCTCTCAGGTCCAGGATGGAAAAGGACGTGCCGCTCCTTAGTGTGGAGAACACCTTCTCTCTTAAACCTCAGGATCTGCCATGGCTCTTTTGTTCTCTGACGGTTAGTTGTGCTAAGTTGCTGATGTTGCCATTATTGATCTCCATCTTTACTGCCCCCCCCCTTCTGTCCATATGAGCCCCTGCTGTCACTGAAGGACCATATCTGTGAAAATCTGTCGGTGAAGAGCTGGAAGAATGGCATCCAGCGAGTTGAGTGATCTGTCTGAGACCCCGGGGAAAAAAACAGATCCATTTTCATTAGAGGGAGCCAACAGGAGATCAATAAGAGGCCCGTCAGGAGGAGCTCCGAGGGGTGCCACACAGAGTGGGGGAGGGATGGGGGTCGGGGACAGGGGTAACAGAGGACTTCCTCCTGATGGATTCTGGAGGAAATCATTAAAGTTCTGTATGACACCGGCCTTTTACTGCCAGCCTTATCTCCACACTGAGCTCAGAGCTCCAACAGCTCTGGATAAAGGTCCAGATAAACAATCATAAAAACAGACCGAGAGGGAAAGGCTCCAGGGTCTTTGTGGTCCTTTAACAATAAATACAAGACACTGTAGTCCTGAAACCAACTGGGAGTAGAGGAATCCTTGGGATTACTTTTTTCTCTCTTGAGGTTATCATCTCACTGCAAAAACAGTTTCCTGTTCATATTTTAAGGATATTTTTTAAGAGGATGTGTTGTCTATTTCTGTTGTCTTTCCTTTATTCCAGTATTTCAGTAATCTATGGGACAAGAGTCTTTACTAAAGAATAATCTTAATATACTACAGTAGAACAGCAGAAGTCCAACCCCTTCTTTGATTGGTCAGTGAGGGACATTGTTGTGCACTTGTGAATATTGGCCAATGATTCACTGTGTCATGAGGGGGCACCAGAAATCTTGGGTTTTTCGGTGCCACTACTTAATAATTTTGGCTATCAGAAATAATCAATTACATTAAGTAATAGGATTTAATTTACCTTAAATCCACCTCAGGGCACCACCCATAAAGGGAAATGATAGCCAAATTATTAAGTCTCACAAAGGTTACTGACTATCTATTTGGAACCATGATTCATAATTAATTTAATAATAATTACCAAAGTTACCAAATCAATTGTCAGTCAAAGTTGAAGTATTTCGCTGGGTGAGATGGTCAGCCAGCTGTGGTCCAGGCTTCAGGAGGGACATGGAGGCCTCTCTATTGTTCTTTATAGAGCGCATGGTGATCCCAACAGACACTAATGAGCATGGCGCTCCTTCAAAAGTTGAATTGTTATCTAAGGGCATTGGGAGAGCAGTGACAGTTTTATGGTTGGGATCATTTATAAAAAAAAACACCATGGCAGGGATTTTAAAGGTTTCACAGGTGAAATGACAGGTAACTTGCTTTAATTGTAGGTTACTGCCCTTGTGTTTGCCTCCATGCTGTGGAGAGGCAGAGCCAGATGAATCATGATTAAGCCTCCAAACCAATTTCTGATCTTTAATCAGCCTGGATTTTTTGTAAAAATGCAACTTCAACCCTCTGAAGCATGATCCAGTGAAAACATCTTTATTTTCAAAGCAGCCTGGGCTATCAGAACATTTTTCAGAATTAATTCTTCTTCATATTAAGCAGTTTGATCATCGAGACAACATTATTAAAACAGAGTCTAAATCTCACAGAGCTTTACACAAATCAAACACAGATCGATGATCAAGCCTTTTCACTTCTGAATCTGATCTTTAAAGCCTTGGCTTTAGGGGTAAAATAAATATGCAAAGGCACAAAAACTTTTAACTTATTTGGACTTATTTACACAGACATTGAGTTACTCTATAATTCTTCGTGCCATCTTTGGGAGCAGTATCTGTTTCAAATGTGACAAAGAGCCATTACTCCATCAGCACACCTCCTTTTTCATTCTTTTGGGAGCAGACAGGTAGCTTAAGATCTCTCGCTGACGTTTGAATGCTATATCACAAAAATATTAAAAGACAAAGATACTGGTCAAATCTGTTTTTTTAATATATTGACAGGTAGTTGTCATGACATGGTTCAATAACATCATCATCATCATTCCCCATCATCAGAGACGTCACAACAGGGTAGGCAAGCCAGGCAACTGCCTTGGGCCCCGAGGTGGAAGGGGCCCCGACAGCCGGCTGACGTTGGTCCATACCAATGACAAAATGATTGAACTGCTTTAGACACTGCACCATAAATGCATCGGGGAACCCCCCCCCCCCCCCCCCCCAAGGGTGCCCAGAAATGCTCCTGCCCATCATCATAAAACAACTCAGAAATCCCAGCAGATACACAAAGTCAGAGGTCAAGGTCACTGGGCCGACAAATGCATACTTTGAGGAGGCGCAAAACAGCTATTGATCTGGTTCTTAGCGTAAGTGCTGTGCACCGAGCATCATGATCCCCCTAAGCATAAATAGAAGTCAGTAAACGTGGGTATGATGAACTTAAGCTTTCATGTGTAAAGAAAAGTGTATCATCTATTGTGTTGGGTTAAGTAAGGGTTAAGGTCAAAGTTCAACAGCTACAGGAGAATATTAATGCTTTCCAGGAACAGGCAGAACCCCTCCTGCAGACAGCCGAACATAAATGTATAACTTTGCTGGAAATGAAAGATGTTCAGCGTGAATGAAACTGATATCAAAGAGTGCTTGAAGCGTAGCGGGAGGAAGATTTTCAGAGCGAACACCTTCTTCTTCTCTCCTTTTTCCACTTGCTGCTCCGCTAAACTCACAGATCCGAGCAGCTGAAGAGGAATCACTTCGCCCTGAGCTTGATTCACACCTTCAAAGGGTGAATTTTTCTCTCTCCAGGTTAAAAACATCAGACAAGTGAAACTGCTGTCTGAACCTCAGCTGATGGAAACGTAGCAGACAGAGGCTGACATCCTCGCCATTCAATCCTGCACCAATCAGGAGAGAGCGGCAGGATGCAGTCAGAGGTAATGGGGAAGAAAGGCTGACTAAATCCAAGCTGACCGTGTGGAGCTGGCTGAGCTAATCTAATTTACCAACAAGACTGATTCTACAGGGGGCCACAAAAGGAAGTCCGTACGTCTCCACTCAAGAGCCTTTTAGAGCGAGGAGGACAGGGAGAGGGATGAAGATGAGGTCACCCTCAGGACTTTTACCGTGGAGACTGCCCACCTGGATTTATCCACTCCCATTCTGTGGCTCCACCTAATCAGACTACGCCGGGGCTGGACGGGTAAGAGAAGGGTCAAAGATGGGCTAATGGAGATGTGAGCGGGTTCACCAGAGCACAGGAGGCATCATGAGATGAGTCATCTTCATTCAGTCCACACAGGGCCCATCAGGCAATACAGGCAAATGCTAAGGGCGCCATGGCCTCCAGGGGGCAAAATCGGGAGAAAAATTTACCTTTACTATTGTTATATTAAAACTAATTATTACTATTAAAAAAATGGAAAAGCCCACTTTGATTCAAATGTAAAGCAAAGCCCAATAGATAGTACAGCAAATGATAATACCAAATAAGTCACGATTATTTTTTCTCTTATTTACAGAATATTTATTGTGATAAGTGTATTTACATTGTATTTCAGATTTTTTTTGTATTTATTTGTTATTTGTTAAGCATGTAAAGTGGGTGACATGTTATCTTATAAATGAAGACAGTGGTAAAAACAATGCTATTGGATTTCTTGTGTAAGGGTAAGTAAATTGCCGATTAAGGGGGGAGTAGGGCCAGCTCTGAGTCCACATGAAGGACAATAAAATGGTCATCCAGGCAGCAACGTCTGGTGATGAAAATGAGGCAGACACATAGAGAGAAGGGTGGACCTGACTCAAGCTCTGTAAGCTCCAACACAGCCTCTTTGTGACAGACTTTATGAATGTTCGCGGTGTTGCACCAGCTGAGATTGTTCCAATGACGGCTTAATAGAATAAAAATGTATCTTCTTGTTGGTGTAAAGGCTTAAAACTGGGGTCACCAAACTATTTTATTTAGGGACCCAAATACACTCCCCATCAAAATCTGAAGACAGCTGAAAAACTGGAAAGGATTTTCATTTTCCTCTGATTGGATCAGAACAAGGCTCTTAGCAGGGCTTCAAAATACAGAGAGAAGAAATGTTTCTTCATAGTTTCACTTTGGCACCGTGGACGCCACAGTCTGTGGGGTCACACAGATTCACGCTCTCTCTCTCACACTGACAAGCTCATGCCGATGCAGGGTAGGGATAAGCTAAATGGGAATGATCATCCTCACAGTCATTTCAGTGACATCAGTCCGTCAGTTCACCCCAAAAAACAGGCCTGCAATCCAATTTAGTTCAGGACCCAAACTTTAGGAAAGGCTGGTTTAAAATACAGTTTCACTTGGTGTTGCTCTGAAAGGTTGGGTGCTGTATTATGTCATATCGCTTGTTATAGATTACACAACCTTGCTGTGCAGCTGGATCAGCCAGCTCTAATGTCTGTAACCAGGCAGATCCATCTTGCCATGCTCCAATCTACAACAATTGTGAGTGCCCCAAAGCAGAGGTCCAATCAGCATCTTTTAGAGCAGGAAGAGGTGGGAAGCTCATACAGAGATCAGCTTCCAGCTTCAGGAGCAGTTTTATCAGATCTGGAGAACAAATATCAACACTTCAAACTTCTCTACAGAGAGGATATTTTTGCTCCACTTCTGACATGTTTTGATGAGAGTTTGTCTTTGTCTGCTCAGACAAAGATCAGACAAAGGCAATGGCCTTGAACTTCTACAATCTTCTTAAAGACTCAAGACCTGAACCCCAGTACAGTGAACATTTTTTCCTCCAGTTCATATCTTGTTCAACGTGTCAGCCATGTTTTAAGAGTCAAGAGAGAAAGCTGAGAGAATTCTAAAAGAGTGCTAAGATCGTATTTATCCTTCTATTTCTTTATAAATTAAAGCTGCAAGCAGCATTGATCGGGTCCTCGCTCTGTCACACGCCCCTCATGCCAGTTTGACCTCCATGTTGTTTCATCAGACCCCCTCTGACCTGCTCAAAGTTAGACTGATGTGTGCCCCTACAGCTCTATCGGGATCCAGTATGTTATTCAGACAGAGAAGTATCACTTAATTCGGATGGAGACAGTCAGGAAACCCATCCCCTCTGTGAGACTGTATAGTCACAAAATACTTGCATACTACAAACTTGATTTGAAGCTTAGAAGAGGCACAAGACTTTGACCTACAAATCTCCAATTTAAATGTTGTTGCTGTCTGTTCCCGCTTTAGAGATATCACAGTTGAAGTTTTGATGTTTTTTTTTCTCCTCCTCAGACTTTATAATGGGTGTTTTTTACACAGTCCATTTCCAGCCTTCAGTGAGTCACATGACCAGCTGCACTGAGCTGTCAATCTGTGACATCATCAACTGCCCAAATCCTGAATGAAACTGAGTGAAACTTTTTAAGACAAGTCCTCACAGATGCCACAATTTTGACCAAATCAATCAATCAATCAATCAATCAATCAATCAATCAATCAACCAAATCTCTCTAAAGACATGATATTTTGATTGTAATTTTGTCAGGAATCCATCCATGATTTTTTTTAAGATGTAGGACTTTTGTTTTGTTGTGTAGAGGCCTAATTTCCACAGCTTATGTGGAGCTGTATCTTATTCACCTCATTCATTTGAATGGGGCAGTAATGTGGGACCAGCTTTTAGGGCTTGTCATCTGGAAACCGTTTGAGATACAACAAACTCCTCCAGAACTTTGAGGAGCAATTTTTGGCCAATTTTTTTTATGCAAGGCACATTTCCGGCTTCCTGTCCAAGATAGGTCAGGGGTGTTAATTTAAATTTTATTTAGGATTGCCCCTTACGATGCAGCATCTCGTTTTCGATGGGTGTCAATGCTTGATTTATGGATCTTGATGAGATGGACAATTCGCTGTTGGTTTGATCTCTCTACTGGGAGCCATTTTTGGTGAGTTTTTGAGTGTGTTCATGGGGTCAAATTAGGGTTTTAAGATCCGAAAGTATAATAATAAGAAAGAAAGAAATGCAGCAGGAACAATAGGTCAAGGACTCCTCTGGCGGAGCTACAGGAGGACCCTAACTATCATCCAAGGACAATCGTCCTTTATTTCTTTTGAGTAGGACTGAAGATAATTACATGAGGACAAAGTCAAAGGGCTGATAATTTCTGCTGCAGCAACAACAGGGAGTGGTGCAGTCTGTGAATGGGGACCTTGATTATGAACATAATGTGGAGCACCCTCGTCTCCCCCATTATCTCTCCCTTTCTCTCTCTCTCCCCCCCTCTCCCTTGCTCTCCCCTGGGCCCTCATTAGCAGCTACTGTTATGGTTCAGGAAACTACTACACAACTACACAGTCACACACATGGTTTTAGCAGAGGATGAAGAAGAAGAAGAAGTGATTGGTTCTAAATTAGCATATTCAGGTCATTACTGACGCATTAATGAAAATGAGTTCCTTCATTTTTCTCAAACTTCTGGTTTGATATCAAAACAGAGCTGCACATGCTGCTGTGGTTTCTGCAAAGACGTCAAGAGGATGATGGTCCTCAGTGGCTTTTACAGCACCCTGCTAAAGGGTTTAGCCTTTTCACAGTTGGGATTTAGTTCCTTCTTCAGGAGCCAGAAGTAAAAATAAACAAACTGTCAACACTGTACAACCTTGAAACACAAAACAAGAACACTCATGGATATTTGGTGACAACTTGACAAACTCATGAGTCAGAAAATATGAGTTGCGTATTACCACCAAGGAATAGACCTGGGTACCAAAAACTGGTTCTTTTGAAGTCATGGATTTGATAAGGGACATTGTAACAAGGCTTTAAATGTCAATTTCATATCTGAGAGCCATTTTATGAGGATTAAACTATCAAACAGATAGTATAGCAACAGAAACCCTTCACAGACCAACGCACATGCTAGCAATCAAGTAAACATCACTAAAAACATGGCTGGGTCTTATCCAATTAACAATCAGTGTGAGCCAAATTCCTACTTTGAAGATAAACCTTCATTCAGCTCTTCTGGTTTGTTATTAGAGTTTGAAATATCCTGAAATGTTTTTACCAAGTCACTCTGGTGTTTCACTGAATTTGACAACATAAGCCCAAGATTTACACACCTGCATCCACAGGTAACTTGGATGTCCTCCTGTCCTCCAGTCCTCACTGAGGTTTCTGACATTTATCATCAAACCTGCTGAGTCATGTTTGCTGCCTGAACTCTGTGTTCAAAAAAGTCTCTTCATGTGTCCAAAACACAGTGCGGTCATAATCCCTGAAACATCATCACATTATTTCTCTGGGCAGTGGTTGTTTCACCTCTTTTGAGCCTCCCTGTGAACAGCTGAACCACACTCTTCCTACTTTGAAGCGCTCTGATTGGGTCTGGGCCACTTTGGGCCGCTCACAGCCATTGTAGATTGGAGTTTGGCGAGACTGATCCACCTGACTCCAGACCCTGAATTAGGTGGATCCAGCTGCACAGCAAGGTCAGAGTGACTGGAATGTGGTCACCTAATTCTCTGACATCTGAGGTTGAAGGTAAATGGAGGGAAATGTACAGACTCAACAATCTCCTGAAGCAGAAGCTTGCAGATCTTTTGAAAGTATCTTCTAAAGGCTTTTCTCCGGGGTCTCCAGCCTGTAAACAGCTCTTTGAATGTAGAAGTTGGACCACAGACTCATAAGGACGATGTCTCCTGAGGAACCAGATAACATTTTATCTCTGCTGAGGCAGCATTATGTAAATACTGCATCATGTCTGGGAGAAAGAACAATGAAATTAAAAATGTATCAGGACAAGTCTCCCGTGATGTCCTGCCTCCTGCAGTTTGACGAAAACAAATGTTTGGTTTGTCAGACCGCCTCAGAGGAACCACCAGAGCCACAGCATTCACTATCACTTACAGTTTGATTTTACTAAACAAAATGACTAAAAGACAAAAACATTTATTTATTGTACTCATCATTTCCTTTCCTTCTCTCTCCTTTAATACAAGAAACATGATTTTTAACAACACAGCAGCTAAAACTAGTTCAACCCAGCGATTAGACTGCTCCCTACACTCATGTTCTACAGTTTTTATTACATCGATGTCATCTTCATTACCATTTTTGATTTATGCCGCCCCTAAATGATCCAAACAATGCAATATATCCTCCGCCTCCATTGTTGCTCACCATGGTTCGAGCTCAGCTGAATGCATTCGTGCAGCCTGAAGGCGTTCAGAGCTCAATATGTTGCTCCTTCTGTGGAAACATAAACCCAAGACCTCATTTTATTCTTCATTTTCCTACAATAACATGGATTGTGGTCTTTTACGTTTTAAAATGTCTGCTATGATTCTCAGGCTCCAGGAGGAAGCATGATGCTCTGACTCATCTTCCTACAGGCGACAATTAGAGCTCTGTTTATCAGCTGATTCATGCAGGAAACCTGGCACCATTTTAAAGCAGGATACACTGTCTTCAGTTTTGGTTTGAAGTAGACACAAGATTTTCTCACAACTTTCACCTAATTTGTTAAAGCTTGACATGTTGCGGCTCATAATCTGTGATGGGGAAACACTGAAGACAAACATAAAAGACACGCATCTGTTCTGCACCTGCTGCACAGGTATTACTCCTGCCTTCTATTCGGAGTTATTTTGATGAACGTTCAAAACATGAAGTGGGGTAAATAAATTGTTATTTTAAATGTCTGACAGCCCGATCTTTATCTTGTCACTTCCTGTGCATTCAAACAAAGTCTTTGTTTCATTGTCTTCATATCAAATACTGACTTCTAGCTCACTGATGTCCTGTCTCTGCCATGAAATAACATCTTATGTTTGACTTGTATCTTCTTCATTGTCATATTTATACCGTTGTTGTAATAGGCAAAAAGTAAAGATTAAATATGGAGCACGAATACACGTCTCTGGCTGAATTCTGCTTAACAATCTGAGGCTGTGTCCACACATAAGCATTTTAGGTCCCTGAAAACGCATATTTTGAAAGGGGGGCAACCTCTTTACGAGGTAGTGTCACACTAAGGGACATTGTCACTGTTGTTCGCTTATGTTGGAGCAGACGATGTTAGACTGTCGCTGATGATGCTGGATTAGAGACACTCCGATGATACGAACACTGCCGTACTTTGGAGGAGACTGAAGTGTGATTGTTTCTTAAGTGACTGTGTCGATTGGTGACCCATGGTACTTGGCTCTGTGGTTACAGCAGTTGTTGAAACAAACAACCCACAAAGTCTTTAAGAGAGGAACTGATTAAGATTATCAGACATGTCTCAGATGGAAATACAAATGCCTACTCACCACACCTGCTGTCACCAGTTAACACAGCCACCAGTTAAACCACAACAACACAGAGAAGCAGCAGCAGTGGGACACTCATGTCACTACAGGACTGAGAGGTTCAGGAGGTCCTTTGTTCCATCAGACTGAACAACACCCTGAACAAACAGGATCAGGACCTGGAGAGTTTATCACCACAACGACTGATACTGGATACCTAGATTATCCACTATCCTAAATTATCCATTATCCTAAATTGTTCATCCATGGACACATAGGCTGTGCTGTGTCTCAAGATAGTGTCTAATCAAAGCAGCTTGGTGGTGGAAAAGTAAGTGGATGTAAATGAACTGCTTGAAGCATGTGATGACCCCACACTGTTTTTGAGGCTTGTTTTCTCCCACAGTTCTTTTAGTTACTCAGAGAGTTTGGCACCATGTACATCAATGTATAGCATTAGCATCTGTCCTGAGATTTCTGAACAGAGAGCGAACTGAGCTGTGACACTGTGGCACACGCTCAGGCCACACTTCAAAAACCCAGACTACCCCTTTAAGTCTAAAGTCCGCCTGTGAAGATGGTAGAAAACAGCCTTTCGGGTGTTTCTGTCTGTGAATATGGTAGAAAACAGCCTTTCAGGTGTTTCTGTCCGAAGAGAAAATGATGTGTGAGTCTGCCTGCTGTTTCCTTGGTAATACTGTGGGCAGGAACGAGGAGACAGCTGCTGAGGTCAGAGGTCAGAGTGTGTAACAGTGTTTGTGTTGGTGTGTGTTTGTGTGTTGGTGTGTGTGACCTCCCTCCGGCAGTGTCAGCATGTTCTTCCTGTGCCTCTCTCTCTCTCCTCTAGCATAGCTCTCAGAGGCAGAAGGCACACGCACATGAACACAACCAAACTGCTCTCAAACATAAAGAAGACAAAAATCTTCCTTCAACAAGTGCAGCCGTCACAGAGCAGGGCCCTGAGCCAAGACTGAGAGGGTCAAAGGAGGGCTAAGAGTCCCTGCAGGATCAAGACTGGGGCATCCCAGAAAACCATCCTACACACCAGAAACAGAACCAGGTAACTGCAGGCCCAACAATTTGGCTAACACTCAGCCTGATGGTTCCTTGGGTATATTTACACTCAGCCCGATGGTTCTTTGGGTATATTTACACTCAGCCTGATGGTTCCTTGGGTATATTTACCCTCAGCCCGATGGTTCTTTGGGTATATTTACACTCAGCCCGATGGTTCTTTGGATATATTTACACTCAGCCCGATGGTTCCTTGGGTATATTTACACTCAGCCCGATGGTTCCTTGGGTATATTTACACTCAGCCCGATGGTTCCTTGGGTATATTTACACTCAGCCCGATGGTTCCTTGGGTATATTTACACTCAGCCTGATGGTTCCTTGGGTATATTTACACTCAGCCCGATGGTTCCTTGGGTATATTTACACTCAGCCTGATGGTTCTTTGGGTATATTTACACTCAGCCTGAAGGTTCTTTGGGTATATTTACACTCAGCCCGATGGTTCTTTGGATATATTTACACTCAGCCTGAAGGTTCTTTGGGTATATTTACACTCAGCACGATGGTTCTTTCGGTATATTTACACTCAGTCTGATGGTTCTTTGAGTATATTTACACTCAGCCCGATGGTTCGTTGAGTATATTTACACTCAGCCCGATGGTTCCTTGAATATATTTACACTTAGCCTGTTGGTTCTTTTGGTATATCTACACTCAGACTTGGTCTGTATGAAACAAACGCAAGGGGCTTTAATTTCGTAGACCAGGCGCAGGCGGGGCGCACCTGCCCTGCGCCGCGCCAACGTGGTGTGTCTAGGGCATTTTGCAAGTTTCGTTCACGGCGCAGTCCGGCGCAGGGAGGCGCACCCATGCCTCTGTCTCTCCCACTGGCGCAAATGGCACAGAGGGAGGAGAGTAGGCGTGAGTGGGTTTAACACAGCCGAGTGTAATCTTCACCAATCACATGAACGCCTCTCCTCGCCTTTAAATGCGCTGCGGGCGAGGCGCAGTGACAATTTCACCTCAGTGGCGAAGGAGTTCAGAGCTGCTGTCACTTTTACAGCAGCTGGGAGAGCGTAGGGGCCACCGGGCTGCGCATCGGAGGCCACGATGCGCGTCACCATGTGGACCACCTCGCAGGACAGATGTAATCTGTTCCTGTGTCATAATATGAGTACAAAATTAAGTGATAATTACATTTAAACACAGCAGCAGGCTAATCCATTCATCATGCTTGTGATCCACCTGCATTCCTGGTCTGTCATCGCCAAATAGCAGAACCTTTGGTGAAAATATATCTCCTCCTCATCCTCCTTGCAATAATGTACTCCATCTTTTCAGATCACGTTATATGAAGATTAAAAGAGAGAAAAATGGGCAATCACAGGTAAATCCTTAAGACACCGAGTGACTTACATTTATTCAGCGAGTGTCTCTCTCTTTTTTCTTTTCTTTTGAATTTCATGAGATGAGAGAAGCCGGATACTCCGTATCGGATGATGTGGCTGTTTGTGGTTGGCTGAGAGATGTGAACTCGTTAATTGTGACACACGTCTCTGATCTGATATCAGATGTGACGGGACAATTAATATAGATACAAATGTATATGCTGGTTTACACAGTTACATTGAATAGTGGTTGCTGTGATCTTTTATTGCATTGAAATGTTCCTGACACTCTGGATACCTGCCTGTGAGATTTTGGTGACGGGTGCGCACTGTACGCCTGTTAGCCAAATAACCACTGCCCGGGGTGCGCCTCTCCTGCACCAAGAATAGACCAGGTTGGAGCTGGCGAGCTTTCAGCGCACCTTCCGTGCGTTTTTTTGGCACAAAATTGTCACTGCGTCAAGCTGAATCTGTCGACACCTCCCCCTGGTGTGCCGTCACACCCATCTCGGCGCAGCCGGTCTACCAAATTGCCAAATTGGCGCCGCACGGCGATGCGCCGGACGAAATTACCACTGCGCAGGGTGCGCCAGGCTGCGCCACCCTGAGTTGCACCAGGAAATTAGAGCCCAAGGTCTTCTTCCAAATCAGTGTGGCATGTTTGTGCTGGTGTGCAGCTGTGGGATAGATCATGCATGGAACAAACGACCCTGAGACACTGAGAGAGGTAGGTGTCTGTCCACCTAGAGTGAATCCTCACAAGCATTGATGGGGCGACTGAGCTTTTCAGGATTCTCCTTTGGTACCCAATCTTAACACTCACCTCTTTCCAGTTAGCCTGTTCACCTGGATTGTTCCATACAGTGGATTTTAGAGCATTCCTCTCCTTCCCTAGTGTTTTGTTGCCTGAGTCCCAGTTTTTTTGGAATGTGTTGCAGGCACTGACTTCAAAATGAGTGAATAAATGAGTGAATACTCCGTAAAAAAAAATAAAAATAAATAAATTAAAAAAAAAAATAAATAAATAAATTTCAGACAAATTCAATGTTAGGGATCATGTATTTATTGTGTGTTTAATTGAATTTGGGTTGAAAATGATTTTAGTTCATTTTATTCTGTTTTAATTTACATTTTTACACAATGATCCAGCTTCATTGGAATTAGGGTTTGTACTTTCAGTGCAAAACTGCTTCAGAAGACAGTTTTTTTTTTAATTCTATCTATCTTCCAGTTTACAACTGTACCTTACAGGATACTTCACCCATTTAAGATTTATGATTTTCACCCTTATTTTAACTTTATTCATGCCAGCTTGAGACCTTTGGAAACATCTGATCACTTCTTTCATTCATGGTTAAAAAAAATGATTAAGAAAAATAAACTAACATTAGCTGACATATGTTATAAAGACTGGACATGGATCCAATCAGTGATCATAACACCACTTATTAATGGCAGAACACCAATCATTCTTGTATTTTTATGATTCTCTCCCTGTGGGGACCCTTTACAAGCATTTACAAACACTTTGACCAGTTACGATGTAGAGCCTCACTCTGCACGTCTGAAAAGTAAAGCAGGTCCATCAGTCAAGTATGCGCACACAGGCAAAATAATGAATTAAAGGAAAAATCATTCTTCTATAGTATTAAAAAAAGTGTTTTCTTGCTATCTCTGAGGATATCTGACGCCAGATCACAAAAGTTGTAAAATTCAAATTAACAATTTTTTCATCTAAAAGCCCTTACCCTGTTGGGCCAAAACACCTCAACTATAAAACTGTTACTTTACAGGAATTGGGGAAAAAGAAATAATTACTGCTAAATGGTTTTGGGGTAGTTTGGATTAACTAAAATAATAAAACCCACTGACTAGTGTGGTGACCTGTCTTAGCTCAGTTTTTTTTATTATTATAGAAAATAGAGATAGGAGATGTTGGGCTGACAGCAACGGAAACATAACCTGACACACCAGGACGGTTTATGATAGATCTGTGTGTGATTTTCATCAAGGTAATCTTAGTTCTGATTTCATCATAAAACTTTTAAAACATCAATCTGACAGGAACAGAAAATGTTCTACGTTTGGTCGAGGCCCACATAGCCAGGCTAAAGTCCTCCAAGCAGGCAGGTTTCAAGCCTTATCATTGGCTCTTTCACTCCATGTCATTCCCCACCCTCTCTCCCTGATTTTCTCCTCTATCCACTCTCTCATGAGGTAAAGGTAAATCCACTCACCGTCACTGTTGACACACTGCACTTGTGGGTTCTGCGTCCCCGGTCCACACTCCTTCTCATTATCGGGGACGCACTCCTCCAGTTTGACCACCAGCCAGTCGTAGCAGCTGGGGTCTTCGCACGGTATTGCCTCCACCAGGTGGGGGCAGTTCCCTGTCCCGCCCGTGGGCTCGTTGACGATCTTCCTCTTCCTCAGTTTGAAGCCTGTCGGGGCAGAAAGATAAAGTAAATGAGCATCAAACGGCCACATGCTAATTTACCAAAGCTCCCCCCCGACTGTGATCTGCTGGGAGAAAACTGTAAGCACATTAACTTCACTCGGCGGTCACACTGAGGCTTTGATGATAACCGTAATATCACAGTTAAAGCGACACTCCATTAGCTTCACAGAAGACGTTGGAATAATGAATTCTTACTTGCTCTCATTAAATTAGCTTTAATCCAACGTGATTAATGCACGTTTGTCCTCATGTGAGTGTTTTATTCTCAAGGGCATGGGATCCAGTGACCCGGGTCCCTGGAGGAGGGGGATGTTAACTCCAGCCCGGCCAAGGTCACCCACCCTCTAATCCAGCCTGCTGCTCCTGCCTGATAAGGCAGCGGAGGTCCAGAGCACCCGCAGGTGTAGACAGCAGAATGGCCTCCTCTCTATCTCATTGTGTCTTTGCTTTCACCTCAAAAGGGTCTCATTTAATCAGGCGGGTCGCGGTTCACGTCCTGTCATGTGTCTGGGCCCATCGATGGAGCGTTTATAGGGGGGGATGGGGGAGTATGAAGGAAGATGAGACCCCCGAGTGCAGGCATTCAATTCTATCAGGCATCAGTCAGTGATATCTGCAGGCTGTGTGTGAATGAAGCTCAGGCAGCTGCTGTCAGGATCCTCTCAGTAACAACACACTCATGGAAACAGTCACACGATGACCTGTGATAGCAGCTCAGGATATAGAGGCTGTGCTGTGTTCATTTTTCATTTTCTTAAGATAAAGTGAGCGATAGAGAAAACAATCCACATCTATATTACCACCAGATATGACTTTTTTCCCGTCTGACATCTTTATAGCTGCTCCTGCGACATCCAGGCACAGAGGTGTCATGGTTTTGGATTATATGTCCATCTGCATGTCAGTCCGGGTTATTCTTATAATAGAAATGCCAGCAGAGGATTTTTCACCAGGGATGCAACAATACATTCAGCCCACAGTTAGGTACATACCTCGTTGTTTTGGTCACAATATCTTGTTCGGTTCTGACAACTTGGCTACTTTCTTTTAACCCTGCAGATAAAAGATCATAAAGTATGACATTCCTTTACAAACACGTGGTCACAACTCACTGAATCCCCCTTTCTTTGTCAGGAGGATAAAAACCTGTGACACCAGGAGGATAATGAGATCCAGGACCCGATCACTTCACACGTGTGTTCATGTTCACCTTCCTTTATGTACAGTGGACGGCGGTGTGTGCAGAGGAAGTGTAGTGAGCAAATGAGCGAGAAAGCAGGGATCCATCATTAAGATGCATGGAGGAGAATTTCCAGCCGTCCCTTTCATTTGAGGCGCCTCATTAAAGCAGAGTCAACATGCATTAGTCATGGCCGACGCTGCTGTTCTGGGAATAATTAAGGGCTGAGGAAGCGACCGCAGCCGCTTGATGGACCTGCACACCCCGATACTACCACCAACAAACAGGCCGGGAGATGATGCTTCTGTGACTGCCGCGCTCCACTGTGTTCTCCACTGATGCTGCAGCAAGACCTTTGTCACCCACATTGACTGATATATACAGTGACTAACTCTGATGTATACACTGACTAACTCTGATATATACATTTCCTAACTCTCATATACACACTGACTAACTCTTTTGAGCCCTGCCCCTGTCCCTTTGCCATTTAGACATTAACATACATCAATAACTACAAATCAAGCCTAGCGAGTCAAGACTGCTATAATGCCAGCATTACATTGTTTAACAGCTGATTACCTCTGAGCTGCCATTGGCTAAATGCACTCAGACAGCCTTATTTAAGCTGCTCAAGCCTGCCTACTCTTTACTGCTCCCTCTGCAAGCCGCTCTGCAACCCTCCTCGACCCAAGCTCATTCTTTATGCCATTTTCTGACTAAATCAATGTCATGCTATCATTGATGCTTGTTCTGCTTCTCTCCTGCCTCATGCTCTACTTATGTGAGAGGAAGGACGGCAGGCAAGCAGGTGTGCTGTTCCTGCTTGAGGCTTCCAAGGGCAGGGAGAGGCCCCTTCACAGCCATACCGCAAAATTCAAATATCTGTAATAAAGCGAATATGAACTGCTAATAAATCCTCACATAAATTATTGCAAATAACATGAATGTAAGTAATTTCTCAAGTGTCTTTTTATGATAAAGTTGTCCCAACACGAACATACTTTTGATCTGCCAATTAATTACTACATTTGTAAAATATACGTTTTTCAGTTATTGTCTGCAAAAAGTGCAATTTTTGCGTTAAATAGCTAACAAAAAGGACAGGTGACTAAAGATCCATTTGAAGGTGATACTGCTTTTTGAATTTCAGAAATATTAATCTAATACTGCAACGATAAGACAAGTGGAAAATGTCAAATCAAGTTTAAGTTATAACAAATGATATTTTCTTGTTTTTGTGTTCGTAGCTATGAAGACTGGGTGGCTGAGGCTTGGAAAAAGAAGCAAGGAAGCGATGGAGGAAGAAGCCACACTGGAGTAAACAATCAATACATGTTGACCGGAGCTTCAGGAAACAACAAGTCAGGAGTCAAGCTGGATGCTGCTGTAGGACGAGTTCGTAAAGTTATTGTTTTTAGCTTAATTGTCCTGTTTGTTTGGTCATGTAATCCAGTCTTTATCTTTTTTATGACAAGCCCATTCTACATATCTCTGAAAGCATGTAATAAATTATCCTCTCCAAAGTGACCAAAAAGCCACAGACTATGGACATCAGGATAACAGTTATACAAGTGCATACTCTGTGTGCTAACAGCTTAACTGCACTCAGAAGCCAGAAGCCAAAATCATCCTTAAATACTGCTGTGTTAAATGACTTTATAAGGTACTGTCTTAATGTATTAGAAGAAGACATACTATATTTAATTATTTGTGGAAATTTTATTCTTTACACTCTGTTATTGAAACATAAAGGCTGAAGCACACAAACAGGTCCCATGATCATGCACTAATGGAGAGATGTCAGAGTGACTGTCGGCTGCTCATGAAGAGGCATGATTGAGCAGTTTTGAGGTTCAGTGTTTGGTCAAGGGCATTTCAGCAGTGCCCAGGAAGCCAGTTGGCACCCTTTCCTCCAGGCAATGGTTCGGCCACCCTCAAGTCCCCAGCCCGAGTACTTTTGCCATTCTAAGTTGCTCTCTGTCAGGGCAATAATGTGCAATACCATTCTTAGTTACTCTCTATTTTGACATATTTATATTTTTTTTATACTTCAACTTATCCAACATTTCTTGATGCAAGTACTGTGAGCCGTGGCAACAAAATTTCGTCCAATATGTGCACTGACAGTGTGTTTATTGAATGACAATAAAGTAAGTCTAAGTCGAGAGGTGCGTTCACACCGAACGCGACTTGGGCGACCTCGGGGACCACTCTCTACGCAGTCAATGTACAGCCACGATCAGCCACGACCACACGCGGCCAGATCTCACGCGATGCGACAGATGAGTTCTGGGCGACTTGGTCACATCTTTGGAGACATGGGGGCGGCGCCTCTGTTGCTGCAGATGGGAACTCTGGAGCAGTTCTTGACCTGCTCCATCAACTTTTGGTGACGGAGCAGGTCGCCGTGCTCCGTCACCAAAAGTTGAAATATTTGAACTTTTAGGCGATGTCGCGCCGTGAGAGTCAATCAGCATTGTGTCGGTGCTTGATTGACACCCGTGACAGACTGGTTTTATTCCGGTCCACAGAGTGACAATCTATGTCCCTGTGGGAAACATTAGTTAGTGAGTACATTAGTTCCGCCTAGATAGACCGCAGAAAACTCACAGAAGATGCTGCTGCAGGGCCATCAGCTGCAGTGTTTTGTGGTTGGCAGGTGAGTGAAAAGGATATAGTTGGAATGATGTCAGCTAATATGTCCTATTATATGATATATGATATGATCACGGGGTGAAACTCCAGCAGGCGTGACGTCACTGAGCAACAGCGACGGTGACAAAATGAGCTCTGAACAGGCAACAGGACCTGGGTTTGTGACGTGATCTTGGTCGCCAAAGTCGCATTCGGTGTGAACGCACCTTAAGTCTAAGCCCCAAATAAAACCAAAACTATAAGTCTTTTATACGTGAATGGTGAAAAGCAGCTCTGGTTAAAGAGATATTTCCCTTTTGCTCTACTTTTCTGACACCTGAACTTCAGTGATATACCACACATTTTTGTACAATGTAAAGTAATGTGAAGTCAATCAAATAAATATGGTTGATTTAATGAAGCTATGAAGTTTAACCAAATGAAGATCCAGGTTACCAACATTAGTGTGACTTTAACCTCCAATATAACCTTCAATACATGTCTACAATGCCAGAGGAAGATGGCCACCTTGGGCACAAGGTCTATTTTCCAGCAGCTGTTCAACAGAGCCTGAGATACTCTTCTTTTCTAAGATAGTGCAGCATAAATCTGTGTGATCTTACCCTTTTTGGAGACCTGATCCTGGCAGTTCTCGTAGGTGCAGGGTCCCCAGGCGCTCCATGAAGAAACCTCACACTCCACAGGACAGCTGATGTGGCACAGCTGGGTGGTGTTTGGAGGGACGCCCAGACACAGGGAACTGTCCACGGGCCGCAACGCTGAGGACCAAAGAGACAAATGGACATCAATGAAATCAGCGTCATGTAAACAAGGTCGCAGGTCGCACTCGGGGGGAGGAAGAGTAACAGGAAGACTGAGAAAGGGAAGAAGCAGTAGTAGTGGTAATAGTAGCCGCCTGTAGACATGTTACATATTATTTTTATTTTCATTATTTATTATTTAAGTGAATTCATGTATATACAGAGAGATTTTATATCTGCTAACTGTTTTGACTTTTTTACTTTTTGATATCCTGTGGTCTCTTATACCTTTGTACAATACAATGCTACTGGAACCTTAGTTTCCCTGAAGGAGTCTTCCCAAGCGATAAATAGAGTTCGATCTAATCTAATCTAAGAGGGATTTAAAAATGTTTGACAAACACTGTTACTATTAAGGACTGGGCCCTGAGATGATCTGAGAGTTTTCATTTTGCAATCAGAGGCAAAATATCATGAGGCAATAGTTGTTTTTAGCATCTCAAATAAGGGCTTAACAATACTGGAAAAAATACATCATGAAATTATTTTTGCAGAATATATAGTGATTTATTTAATGAAAGAAATTAGAAAATAAGATAAATGTAGATTTTTATTTAAAAAAAAATATATATATATATATATTTTTTTTTTTTTTTTGTTTTTTAAGTCAAACAATTTTTCTAGTTATTATTTTGGACCTGTTGGTCATTTTTAGATTTTATATTAAGACTTCCTCCTACTCTGATAATCACAGGTATTGGTATTGGGACAGGGCTAAATAATGTTTAAAGCTACGCTAAGTCAACACAATTCAAATGAAATGAAAGTTCACCGTGTTGAGCTGCCTGCGACTCTCACACACCAACATGTAGCTATAGCTGTAAAGTAATACGTGACGGAGCAGTGTAGCCTGAGGGTTGAACCTGCATACAGGAGACACACAGACTCTAGTCTCATTCACACCACCCTTTGAAGGTGGAATATTTATGGTCCTGTGGCGTTGTGCCTCCACTGTAAACATAGAAAAGACGACCCATTTACAGGTTCAAGGTTAGTAACAGAGGCGCGACATTGGAGAGGAAGGTATGAGTGCGAATGAGTGTGTGGGGGCACGTGCTCTGTCACACACCGTATTGCAGCATGAATCTGCAAAGTTGTTATGTGACTGATGTGAATGTCTCAAGAATGTCTCGAGGTGCCTTATTTTGTGTAAAGGCATGGTAAACTGGGCCTCTGTGTGCGCAGGGATCAGCTCTCTGACTTCTGGAGGTGATAAAAGAGTTTAGTCATTCAAATGAGAAGATTTGCTGACAATGAATTGTTCAGCCCGATCTGATATTATTTACACAACTGTACAAAAGACTGGTGGTTTCCAGGTGGCTCAGCCCTAGGACCTGACAAATACTCTTTAAAGTTACATCACCACAAAAAACTTTTGACATGCATGCATACATTTTGTTTTTTATCCCATTTCTTGTGATAATGCACATTCCGGTTGTTTTCTAGGGATCTTACAAAATGAACACAGTCATGGGGATACCAGCTTTGCCATCCCAAGATAACCCGTAAAGCGTGCCAAGAACAAAAACTTCTTTTAGTGGCTTAATGGAGGGAGACTGGATGTTTGCAGGCTTTGGGGATCTCTTCATCAGAGCATTTTTCCACATTCCTTGTTTCCAGAAACATACTCCCAACCCACCAAAACCAGCTCTGCAACCTACTTTCAGGTCCCACCCCACCTAATCAAAAGTACTACAAAACACAACCCTCACATGATGTGCAGGGACTTCTACCAGAGCAGTTAAAGTTTCTTAACCTTTAAAGTTACGCAGAACAGAGCCAACATCCATGAAAAACATGGGAAAAGTAAAAGATGGTCTTCAGAGCCTTAATACTCCTGCCATTAGAGTCCCCTGATCCACAGGAAACAAACCCTTCCAGCTAAAAATCAAAGTAGAATAATGCAGCACCCCCCCCCCCACACACACACACACTCCCATCTACCAGAACCAGACGTCTTTAAACAACAAAGCCTCTCCCCGCCCTGTCTCAGCACAGCAGGCCGCTCTTCCATTCGCCTGACTCTCGGCGGGCCGTGGCTCCAAACAGCTGTAGGTGACTCTTTACAAGGTCGTCGGGCTGATGAATCATTCTTGCCGTGCCACCGCAGCACTCAGCCTCATTCACATGCAAATTGCCTCTGCTTGGCCAAAGGTGTGTCCTCTAATGGTGTCGCTTAAAGCGTGCGGACAGGAGCCGTCACCTTGAGTGTGGGTGTAACGCCAGACTGAGTGATGATGTCAGATGGTGACGTGATGAGGTCCTGTTTCATTTACTTCAGCTTCAAATCACTCTTTGAAACGTTTAACAGGCTTTAAACTGCATGTTTTAGAGGTTTTGACATGTTAGATGTGAGACCACATCGATGGGAGATGGACTGGAGCTTTAAAGCTTTTCTCACATCTTCTGACCCTTACAAGTTTTTTTACACCAGAGGCTGGGCGATGGAGTACAAAAATCACCCCCCTTTTATTTGTTTGTTCGTTTAAGGGCAGTATATGGTATGTACTCAGATGCTGTCCCTGCACAGTGAAATAAAACTGGCCTCAATTAAAGATAGGTCAAATTTGATAAAAAGTCACCATCTGGATTTAACTAAGCAAATAGGTACAAGCCTCCTATTGGATAATTACTGCATAGGCGATTATCTTTCAGCTGGCAACAAGTTATTTAACCCCAGCTGATGCAATGAGTAGCTTCTCATTTCTTAAACAACCACGTCCAAAGACACATGCTGAGGTCGTGGAAAAGATGTTAGTCTGTTTAAGAAGGGTCAAATCATTGGCATGCATCAAGAGGTAACAAAATGAATGCAAATTATCAGTATCATCATCAAATATTTGTTGACAACTGATGACCAGTGGTCAGGCCTCACCATCAGCATTATCTGAACTCTGTTTCTCTGTTATTTTATCATAAAAACAGAGTTTAGACAATGCACTGTCAAAACTGTCAGTTTGGGGTGTAATAAGTTACAGTGTAAACTGATGGCTTACGGCCAACTGTGCTGATAGATGTCGTAGTCAGAGCACCAGAAAAAGCAGAGGCTGAACCCTCAAGTGTTTACTAATACATGTATCAAAGAATACTTCATCAGTTTATTTATGAGAACATACAGCTAAAGAAACAAGCTAACACAAACACATCACAAAATCAGTCATGGTGTCAAGTCACCACTTTACACGGTCACCAGTTGAATTACTACACTAAACTTGTTTCCTTGAATCCTGACTTCTAATCGCCTTTCACCGAGTAGCTAAATAGTCATGTTTGTGTCTGTTTGGTCTCAATATTCAGATGTTGATGATCGTGGTCTTTATTTTCCAGTTCATCAATTTAAACTTTTTATTGTTGTTTCTGCTGCTGTGATCAATCCACCGGAAAAGATGCACAACACAATGAATCAACGCACCCTGCATCTGGATTCACACAGATTACAGCAAGTATATCTATGGCTTTAGGGTCCAAAGTGCAATAATTCATAGTTTACAGTAACTTTCAGTTTTCTTGCTGATTTAATGGGATGTCAATTGTATCCTTTTGTAGAGGTGAATATTAAAGAGCCTGTGCTGCAGCTACCCACAGTGGTCAATGCTAGCTGACTCTCTTCATGCCTTCCAGCCCTCTGCTCTGGTCATGTGACTGAAAGCTATTAATATGATTTACAGCAGAGGCCCCGACCATCAGACTGCAGACTGCCACCAGGCCATAGAGGAACAAAAATAATGAATTTAATTACCTTTATTAGAATAACTGAGATCGCAGGGTGTTCTATTTCAAAAGGATGACCAGATCCTCACATATCCACCTGTTTATCCTCACCTCACAGACTACACTCAGGCTCTCTGTCTCTGTCACCTGTGCTCTGAGTGGAGTAGTAGCCTAAATACACCTGACTCTACACGATATGTGTAACTGGAAGACACTGATGTGGAAGGATTGAATTCAGAGGTTAGAGCTGATAAAACACCCACCAATAATCAACAGAAACATCAGATCAGCTGTAGAAAACACTATCAGCACCATATGAACGCTGTTTTTATTCCATTTTCCTCCGCTCTCAGGAGGTGCAGCTGTTTGATTTGTTCCTGTGTCAGCTGGTGGCTTTCATCTGACTGTGTACCTAAATGTCATTGCTAATCAGCTGATAAAAACAGAGTGGGTCCTCGTGAATGTCTCTCTATTGAGGTTTAGCTCTGTTTCTGCATTAGGGTGAGTTATACTCTGAAGGGGGTGTGTTATTGTCTGTTCACTTTTGCATAAAACAGAGGCATGGACACAAAGGTTTGGGACCCCTGATGCATAGATTTGTTTGGTATCTTGGTGTTATTGTCAAAACATGTTTGTGTGTTTATTTGTTCTGCTTGGTGTTCTTTTAGTGGTCTGCTTCTCATCCGTCATTGGTGTTGCACATTTGGATAAAAAAAGCAAAGGCAGATCATATTGTCTGAAAATAAACGTTTTATATGGTGAACACAATTTCAGTGAGGTATCCCTCTCAGCTAGCAGGTATAAAACAGATTACTGAAAATACGCCAACAGTTGTGGCATCGGCTGAGGGCCCTGATGCCTCTGTGTCTTTGTGCTGGAACAATAACGGAACATTCAATTCCTCATATGCAGCTTTTTGTCTTAATGGTTCATTAGTAACTTCAGGAGGACAATAGCCTCTTTGTTCTCCTCCCTCCTCGTCCAGTCACGGCAGCTCTGAACAACCATAACAAAGGCTGATTAATGGAAATCTGCACACAGGCTGACCTTGCTCAGGTATCTCTGTGCCAGATGGTCCAGACTTCCCTGTGCTGCCTTCCAGCAGCCAAATTAGGGACCTCAGAGGCCGCTGCCGCGCGCTGCAACATGCCAAGTGCCATCAATAACCCGATTCCCAGCCCCTCTCCAGCCGGGGACTCACGGCGTTGTGGCGGCACAGCTGTTCTACAGCATGTCACAGTTTGCTCCCCGATAGGGACTCTCACTGACCAGAGCCAGGACAAGAGATGAGACCTATTGAGTGCCCTTTCTATCCTGTAATCTTCAGGAGGACATGGGATGGAATATGTAGCACCAGGGAGATTAAACAGCTCCTTCAGATTAGAAAACACTCATATGAGAGGGTAGAAGAGTCAGCAGTAATCTCTGAGTGAGTGCTGGAGCCTCCCAGAGAAAATCCTCCTGTAAGTGAATCAAATCTAGAACACTCAGTGATTTGGGATGCTTTTGGCTCCCAGCAATAGGACTGGGACTGGTAAGCATGCACAGACATTTCTGCCAGACTTCCGTATCTCAGTCACTCTGGGGTTTGCCGATCATCCTTGAAAGCAAATGATGAGATTACATCATCTTAATTGGGCAACATGTTGCCTCCTCGGAGCAGCTCAGCTCTTCACAATGAAATCATCTCCTGCACTGTTGTCTCACAAGAGGAGGGGGTGGTTCATTTTCTGTTGAGGGGATAAGAGTTTAAAATTGTCTTCTTTGAATATGTTAAAAAGAGTTTGTGTTTTCCACAGCGGATTTCCTCCTGTAAAACAGCGATAATGGCTTCAACACAACCCTTTGAGTTAAGTTTGGTGTTGCTGTGGTTGTTGTTGCTGAGGTCTGGTCTACTTCAATCATCAGATGTCTAATATAAATGTTGGGAACATAAAAATCTGTAAAGACTAATTTAAACTCCTTTACTGAAGCTCTTCCGTAGCCTTTGGGTGTATGTGACACTCACCTCCCCAAAAAATGTACCTGTATGCGAAACGGTGTGGCCCACAAGCCCTGTGATTGGTTTGATGCTGCAGTTTTATGGCTTTGTTGTGTTGGGTTGGTCAGGGCCTTTCATTGTGGAATTTGCATATTCTATCCGTGCATGCGTGGGTTTATTCAGCTGATTACTGTCCCATGTTGGTATAACTACACTTCCTGGTCTGATCTGGTTTAGGCTCCATCTAAATCTTCTGTGTGATCTTTGTAAAATCACACATTTTCTCTCACTGATTGTACGTCTGAAGGAAAGACTGGATTCTTTGAAATGAGTGTGCAGATGACTGTGGCTGATGGATAAAGGCTCTCATTATCGCCCTGGCATGTCCAGGTAAGATGACGGTTATAATTATAGAAAACATGAGAGTGAGGACAGCTGCAGATGTGCTGGCAGAGCTTCTCCTCATTTATCTCATCAGCCTCTCTCCTCACTCTCCCCCCTGACTGCGTCCTTTGTTAAAACACCTTGAAGCCAAATATAGTCATTTTACACCTGTGATGAAGCTCCACGACTGAGTCTACGCTCCAATAAAACAACACCCTTCAACACTAGGGGTGTAAATCACCAGTTTCATGACGATACGATATGATATCAATTCTTTGGACAACGATATGATATTTGCTGATATCACAAAGTCTGCCACGATTCGATTTCGATACGATACGATTCAGGGACCTTCGATCAATTTAAGACGATATTGTGTATTCACTGAACACAATCAGCTACATTTCACCTAAAGCAAGAAAGAAATACAAAGCAATTTCTAAGTTTTGACAGTTTTATTACTTAAATGTGAAACGATGTGCTGACCTTTGGCTATGATAGGTTATAGAGGATTATAACCATCTGTATGATCTAATCGTGTTTAAAATTAAAATTGGGTTAATTAGTAGTCAGGTGTTTTTAGACTTTGCTTCACTGTTTAATGGCAGGTGTGGAGGAAGAATAAGAACAAGCTCTCACTGTTTTCCTTTCATACAATAAGTAATTTCATTAATCAGTGCGCTACAAAATCAAATGATGAGATAACTTACTGTACTCCTGTGATTACTCCTGTCGTGTGTGTGCAGCATGCATTCTCTGCGGTCAGATCGACCGTATCTTACCCGAATACAGCAGTGCTATTTTCTGATTGGCTGACATGTCAAGCTCCCGTTTAACTTTGTGATGCTAAGAGCGTGTTGCTACGCGTTAGCATATAGCGGTGTTACTCGGTGGGCACTACACAGTACATTTTAAAGCAGGAGAAATACCGGGTGTGGTGTGTGAGAGAGTGAAAAGGTGCGCGTCTCATATGCTGAATATGTGAGACCTGAGAGCCCTGTAAAGTTGAAACTTAAGAACGAGGCGCTATTGGGCGGAAGCGGTGAAATGGATATCCGGTCAGAATTTCAAAATAAAGGCGTTGAAGATAATGATGTTGATCGATGTTTTGAGTTTCCATCGATATGATTGGATCATTGCTTAACCAATCGATGTATCGATCCAGATCGATGGATCATTACACCCCTATTCAACACAGGGACAGTGTGTGGTTAACATGCATGTGGTTAGTTCAGGTTTTATCAACCTTTAAACAGCATATACCACAATGACATCACAGTGGTAACTGGAGGTAAACATGAGCCTCCATCACAGGCTAACAGGCAGTCTTAACTGTCTTGTTGTATTTACTGCCTTCTTTACGGTCTGGATGAAGGCGATAGAGAGCATATTTACAGCACTGTGCTCTGAATGATGAAGGAATCTGAGCTTGAACTCAAAAACACATCAGGGACCCTCTTTGTGTGAGGCTGACCCCAAACAGAGTATACAGCACAGGATTTGTGATATTTTTGTCTATGTCACTGTCTAGGTGCCACAGTTCTGCATATCGCTCCCTTAAAGCTGAAGTGTGGACCTCGTTGCTGTGAACAAAATTAGCGCTGCAGCATTTTGACACTGCAGACTGGAAGTGTGTGGCTGGTTGTGAGCATCTGATCTGAATAATTTGAGCAGACGTCACGGCAGCCTCCCCGGCCAGATGGACCGAGACTTACGGTGTCAGTGCTGGATAAGCACGGGCCTGCCACCAGGCTGCTTCCAGCCGCCGCGTGCTCAGTAATACCACCAATTTACGTGAAAGCTCATATTTCATCTGCTCTCCGCGTGGCTTCTTCCACGATCATTAGCATATTCATACAGCTCGGCTCAGACTTGATTTGACGGGGAAAACAGCTTTAATTCTCGTCTGGTTCTCGTGCGGCGGGTGAAGCAGGAAGGGGAGCATGTTTGTGACTGTATGTGGAGCTGAAACAGATGATGGGACTTTGGATTGTGGGGAATGAAAGCCCGAGCAGATGATTCAAGAGCTCATAAACAAGTTTTTTTTTGTCTGCTGCTCGGCACAATCAGATGTGGTTTGAAGCAGCCTGTGTCGAAACATGAGCTGTTAGAAATCGTCTTACTCCACAAACCTTCAGTGCTGCAGGTTTCCCTCAAAACTACTGTGTTTATTTGTAGCTCATAGAAGCCCCTCATAGGCTGTGTCATTGGTGGAACCAGATTAAACTTTGAAATACCTGCAACGAGTATCCAAATATTTTACTATAAGGCAATGACAGGAGGCTAAAACTGAACTTTTGGGGTCAGATTCACCCTTGCATCAATCACAAAAACAAGAATGAAAGACTTTCAGGGTCCTTTGAGTGTGACTTTAACCTGCAGAGACTTATGTCCAAAATCCTTGAACAAAGCTTCTGACACAGAGAGACAGTGATGAAACTGATCCAATACAAGAAAAAAAGTGATAACAGAAGAAAACATGGTGGGTAGTTACCTTCTTTGCTCCGGA
Organism: Cetoscarus ocellatus; assembly: GCA_037902135.1. Lineage (NCBI taxonomy): Eukaryota > Metazoa > Chordata > Actinopteri > Labriformes > Labridae > Cetoscarus > Cetoscarus ocellatus. The sequence goes on along the minus strand of JBAMNC010000121.1, from coordinate 359,820 downwards.
GTGACCCCAGGTTGGCTGCAGGAGTCTCAGTGCTGGCCTGGACACAGTAAACCTCTCTGGTCTGAATCCCTCCGCCACATAAACCAGTCTGGTTTCCACGGCGGCGGTCCTGTTGGCTCAGCAGCACGTCCACGCGACACTCAGTCCACTCGGTCGTCTTCCAGCTGTAACTGAGGACAGACATGGACACAGGACAATTTATTATCAACACACTTCAGCAGCATCTCATCTGCTGGTGATTGGATGATCGTTCTGTCAATCACATTCATTACAGGCCAATCAGATGATGGTGTAGGCAGGCGCTCCTATGGAGGTGTAACATAAAAATATAAGCCACCCTGAGATCAAGCTCAGGAGTGGAGTAGAAATATCCCTTCACCAAAAAATGTTTTCAGTGTTGTTACTTTTTTGATTTTATGGAGAAATGTGGTCCAGATTTGATAAAACTGCTGCTGAAGCTGTTAGCATCTATAATAATCCCTGTGCAGTCACTTCCTGCTGTCGCGTTTGTAGCTCCACTTCTTCCTGCTCTAAAGGACTCTGATTGGGCCGTGCCCATTTTGGTCGTGCACAGTCATTGTAGACTGGAGCTTGTTAAGATGGATCTGCATGTTTACAGACATCAGGCTGATCCAGCTGCTGCACAAGGTTAACATTGTCATGTATTGTTAATCAAAGTGCCATAAATGAGAGCACTACAGAGGTGTGATCTATGACTGTCCACAGTCAGCTTAAAAAGACTTTGTGACCCTGTTGGGGTGTCATCTACCAGTCAAGAACCACTGAACTTAATAACTGCATTTATATCTTTGAAAAAGAAATCTCAACACTGCAACAGCTAAAATTAAAGGAAGTTTATTCATCCAGTTTTAAGTCTGAAAATCTCACTAGATTTATTTATTGTAAGCCAAATTGCCTGACATGTAGCACGTCAAAATTAATTTTAATATCTAACAACTCAAACTGAAGCCTGAGCTGCTTGTAATAAGAAAAAAATATCTGCCAATGAGACAACAAAGTTTTCTGGTATGGTGTCTTAAAAATAAGACGATCTCATCTTCAGTAGAGATTATATCTGAATTTAAGATCCTTTTGGAGTATTCAATGCCTTAATTTGGCTTTTTATTCCTTGTAATCAGGTATCTATCTGGACTTATCAATTGAATTTGAAATTTGAGTAAGTGTAAGTGATATTTCTGACGTGTGATGAGACAAATACACTCACTAAGATCTGAGTTCCCACATGTTCTTGTCTCTCAGGATGAATTTATGTGAGCTTGTAAATTTAAGTTTTTATATCTAAAGGGAAAATATCTGTCTGTAAAGATCACAGAGTCTTTCTGTGTGTTTTTTGTTTTGTTTTGTTAAGTTAGATGATCTCACACACTGTATGATATGATCTTCTTACAGCCTGGACTTTATTTCAGCTAAAATGATGAATTTGAAGGGCTTGAATTACATAAGATATCAAGCATATTTCATGTTTAGTCAGTTTGCCTTGATGCCAGCTATAAGGAGTAGAGATAGTCTTTTATTTCTTCTTATTTGTTACGCCGCACAAGTTCCCCAAAACTGGATTTTCTCTCAGCCATCATGCATAAAGCTGCTTTTAGAATAGACTCTTGTTATCGCGTATCAGCTGATAATTCTCTGAAAAGTTGACAAAAGAGTTTTACCACTCTTAGCTTTGATGGAGTCTGGTTTGCCCCCGCCCCCCACATGTATAATCTTCCTCTGGAGGGATTTAGTTAGTAAATATTCTTATATATCACTTAGTGATTGAGCCTGGAACAAACTCTTTATCTCTGCTAACTTGATGTTGCTAACCTCATTCTTCTCTCTCCAGCTCCCCTCAAAAGGATAATTCTAGCTCTAGAAAATCCAGCCTGGTTACTTAAAGGCCAGCTCAAGGCTACAAAAAGGCAGTCAGCCAGCCAGTGTTTGACGTCATGTTGGCCACGTCCATTATTTATAATCTTTTCTTTTCACAGACTCAGTTGTGCCTGAGTGATCCGAAGCAGCGAGCTTTTGACGTTATTGACCTGAGATCTCTGTTTACAATACGCCCGAGGATTCATAATTTATCTAGAAAGTCCTCTCCGAGCTCTCTGAGACGTGATTTTTTAAAGCAGAGAGGAGGTTTTTAATTGCAGCGTCTATTCATGAGCAGGTTTGCGTCTGGCAGGAGAATTGGCAGCAGTCTGCTTCAGCTCTGATGTATTGTGGCCCCGGCCCCGAGGTCACAAAATGCAAACCCGGCCTCCATTTCTGCCCATAATGGAAATTTATTTGAGGTCGCCAATGAAAGGGTCCATATTCATGAGCGAGGTCTCTGTGCTGCTGCTGCTGCTGCTGCTGCTGCTGCTGCGGGACGACGAGGCCCCTGGGAGAGCAGTGCATCGTGGGGCTTTGGCTTCTCCAGATGGGGACGGAGCAGACTGTTTATGCAGACGGCAGCAGTCGATGAGATCAATTCATGGTTTCACATCATTGTTGATTATTTTCTGACCATGAAACAGAACAAAAATCAGCAGATCACTTCCTGCATTTAAAATCTGGATTATGGAGAGATTTAGAGGAACAGAGCTTTTCTGCTTTAGGGGACAGTTTGTTTCTGTTAAATCAGTGGTTCTCAGTTACTTTCTGAGCCCTCCTCCTCCACCCACGACTCAGCACATCAAGACATGTAAATATTAATTTCTCCATGAAGTATTAGTGTCGACACACAGAAAACAGTATGTATTTTCATTTTCTATTTCCACACAAATAATAATTTAGATTTTAATGTTATTCTTAAAAAAAACAACAGGGTGGCAGCTTGTTTCTTTGGAAACAAAGACATGATTAAAGTCTAGACTCATGATTTAAGGCCTTGGACAATGGACATTGTTTTCATCGCAATGACAAGATTATGACTATTTAGTTGATGTAACAAATGTTTTCAAGATGAGGTGATCCTTGAACTCACCACAGTTTGATTTAATTTTTTATTTTGTAAAGTTCTGTTTTGTGGAAAACTTTAAAAATAAAATATTAATTAGAATTCCAGGGGGGGCCCAGGCCCCAGTTTGGCCATGTCCCTGCCCAGAAAGCCCCGCCCCCTTTGAGGTTGGCCACGCCCTCCCCCACTTTTAGAGAAACTCTGATTTAAACTAGAAAAGCACTCAGAGAGCGCAGACCTCCGCCAAGCAGCTTCAGTCCACTTAGGCGAAAATGGTCCTATTTGGCAAAGTTAAAGAATCCTTTAAAAAAGTCCTGGATCCAGATATTGATCCGGATCAGTTCCAAAATCTAATCATTTCTTCCTTATCCCATTCCACACATTTCCTGAAAATTTCATCCAAATCTGTCCATAACTTTTCAAGTTATCTTGAACATAATCAGACAGACAAACGAACAAACCAATGCCGGCAAAAACATAACCTCCTTGGCGGAGGTAATAAAGGTTCATTTCTGAAATCATGCACATGTACATGTGGACAGGGGGGTCAGATTTGGTCTTTATTGGAATATAAACCTGTTTAAGTTTGATTCCAACACTGCATAAACACCACCAACACAAAAATCTAAACAAAGGACCTCCTTATATGGGTGCGATAGTTCCCATTAACTCAGTGATCCTGTGTGTTGGTCAGGTTGAGCCAGCGCTCTGTGTCAGCACTTCAGTCGGCATGTTTGAACAAACCACAAACACATGGATGTTTCATGTGTTTTGTAACATAGCTAATAATAAGAACAAAAAAACATGAACTACTTTTCATGATGTTTTAAGCTTAAAAATGATCAGCCAGTTGAAGAAGTTATCATTAAGCTGCTAATGAACTACAACATGGAAGTTCAACTACAATATTTCTGATGTGTAACGTCTTCTTGTGACCTGTTTTTTTCTGAATCGAATGACCTGATTGAGATGGTGCTCATGGCTGTGTATGCTTGCTGTTCTTTGTATAGACTTTATTAGTAGTATGTTAACAGCCGTTTAAGATTCAAAAGCAGAAAACATCAGATGTATTTTATCAGTTTCTATTAAACATTAAAAATCTTGTGTGTGTGCTGATCACAGACCTTGTTTCAGACATTTATTTAAACTGGTATCCTGAATCTCATACCATTTGGTGGATTTAAAAATAAATAAAACAAAAGAAATATTGGCCTGAGGGTTGAGTTCTTAAGTGTCATGTTGCTGTTGTACAAGGGTTGTGGTGGCCCCCACATGGCTTGCAGGTTAAATTATGGGCCTCAGTGTGCTAAAGTTTGGCAAAGACAGATCTATTATCCTGTTTTTTTTCCATTTTGACTTTGGATAAAATACACTTGTGCTGCAGACTGCTTAAAAACATGAAAAAATAAATAAAACTCTGCCGTCTGCACCGTGAAATAAGGCTTCACTCCCCTGCTCTCTCCTGTCTTCCTTCCCGGACATTGCCAGATAAAAATGCAGGTTCAAACAAGTCTGACATTTCCCACACAGATGCCCCGTGTATCTCTGTATTAAATATTTCTAATATTCTCGTCTCGTACTTACAGTATGCACGGTTTCCCCTCGTCTCCCTGTGGGCTGCACGGCTCCTTCTCCTCCACCTCCGGACACTCTGCCCCACCTCCAATGGGGAACTGGCTCACTTTCCTGGTTCGGGTACGTTCCCCCTTGGGCCCGTTGGGGTCGTAGCAGTCCTTGGAGCACGCCGACCACTCGGACCACTCGGTCACGTCGCAGTCTTTGGTCATGACGCAGGCCTGGAAGGTCACAGGGAGCGCCTCCTGATAGCACTGGCTGGAGGAGAGACACAAGGAGAGAGGAGTTTACCTCTCAAATGGTTTAAATAAGAGGTCACCGTCTAAAGACATCTCTGAGGGTCATGAGAGTAGATGTTGGCACTTCAAGGACCACCTGGGGTTATATGCCCCCTTGAGGTTTACAGTTTGACAGTGACAGGGCTGATGTGGGTCAAGAGGTGGGGCTGTTTTTTTTTTTTTTGTTTTTCTACTATGACATGCCACTGGGAAAACTCTGCAAGTGCATTAGTCTAATTTAAAGCCAAAAATATCCACAACACTTCCTCAAATGTCATACTCATGTACATGTGGATATGGATATCTTATTACAAGGAAAAAAAAGGAAAAATAAGGCATTAAATTGTTTGTATTCATTAGAAAATATCTGCAAATGAAAGAGCGGAGACGTACTCCATTAGGGCTTAAGGGAAGATAATTTACTAGTCAAGATAGCAGATCTTATTTTTAAGACATCATACAAGAAAAATGTGTCACTGTCAGATATTTTTACTTATTATCAATTAATCAATCAATTAATTATTCTTTTTTGATTTAAGATATTAAGATCTGAAATTAGACATGTCAAGTACTTTTTCTTACAATGAGTCTAGGGAGATTTTCAGACTTTAAATTGAAAAATAAACTTAGATGTTAGCTTTGGCATTGATGGCTGCATGATATGGAGTGCACTTTGGAGTATAGAGCTAATCAGAGTCTAAAAATGGACAAAATAAAGATAGCGACAGTGCAAATAGTGAAATTGTGTATTTGAAATGTCTTCATAAGCTCAACAAATCTACACACAAAGTTTTGGTTTTTATTATTATTATTATTTTTTTCTGGTCAGAGGAAAATGTTTCACATTTTCAAAAGACAGTGTTGTAAAAAGGTTCAGGCCCTAAGAAGCTACTGCATGGTCCAAGGTCACACTGACCTCCCCATATGTGGGACTAAAGTGGCCTCAGATCTCAAAAATCAAATCAAGTCACCCTTTAGTTCAAGCAAAGGTCTGAGTCAGATCGACAACTCCCCCACCCCTCAGCCCATGAGTACTGTGCTCGCAAGATTTGAGGTCGCAGTGACCTTGAACCGAGACTCTCAGATCTAATCAGGTCACCCAAAGCAGGAGCCTCTGGGTCAGGGCTCAGAGGCCTCACCTCCTCCGGGGTTCACCAGAAGGAGTATTGGCTGCTACCTTGGCCAGGTCTCTCTTGTAAAAGAGATTTTTGATCTCAATGGGACTTCCTGGTTAAATAAAGGTAAAATAAATCAATAAATAAATCACTAAATAAAGGAGCTGTCTGCAGAGCAGCAGGAGTAAAGAGTAAAGGAGGGACAGACTCCAGCTTCGCTTCTCTAATAAAAAAGTAGTTCCTGTTTTCATGTCCTCACGCTGCAGGGAGAAGACCTTTCTTATGGGGTGGCCGTTACGGGAAAATACTTACATCATGAGTTTTTTATGGATTTATCATGATCTCAAATAGATCAGGATTCTTCTTTCCCCCAAGGGGATCAATAAAGATTATCTTTTCTTATTTTATCTTTTGTGCTCATAGATAACACTTTTGTGCACCAAGACCCAAACCTAACATCCATGAATTATATTTTTAAAGAATAAATACTGTCTACGGACCATTTATTTTCAAATAAACTTCAGCAACAACATTTTGGTCCTTACATGCAGTATTGAAATATTTGCATTTACAGCTAGGTAATAGGGGTGTGCATGAAACTACTATTTCTCTGATTTATGAGTAACTCTAAAGAACAACTTTTGGCATTTTAGGAACAGTTTTGTATGATTTAGCTGTGTGTCCTCTTCTGTGTTTTAAATATGTTTCAGTGGTGATCAGACATGTTTTTAAAATTTAAAATAAACTGTTTTTCCTGCTCTAATTTAGCCATATATAACTGATGAATCCAAAGCAGGTCCAACTGTACAGCTCTTCTTAAGTTGCAGTTTCATTTTTAGCATGTATCCTGCTCCACGTCTATGCTCCATGTGAGGCACGAGGGATTAGCATAGATGCTAACACCTTAAGTGGCAGTTTTTTCACTGAATCAGCTGTGGAAGCAACTTGGGGTTAAGTGTCTGCCCAAGGACACATCACCATGTGACAGCAGGAGCTGGGCTCGAACCTGCAACCTTCTGATCACTGACTGAGCGCACTACCGGACTGCACCACTGACGCCCCCTCTGGACAACGTTTCTTTATTAAATGAAAAAAACAAAGAACACTGGAAGCATTTTGAGATATGAAGGATATTTTTGCTCCACTCCGGACATGTTTTGGTGAGAGTTTGCTCTACTTCACATCGTAGTAATAGCGCCCGCCTGCTATGTGATTGACGGACTGATCATCCAGTTACAGGCTGGATATGCTTTTGAAAGGATCTGTCCATTTCCAAACACTTCCCATGAGCTGATTAAACAGAGAAATATGCTGACAGGTCCATCTGCTGTGTCAGGCTACTACAGAAGTACAACCCCACAATCCGATTGTCTGTTTTTCCCATGAAAGAACTTCACATTAAATAAAAACAGCCAAAAAGCCCTTCAGTCCAGTCACAGGACAACATGTCACAGCTCAGAGTTCTTCTCATTAAAATCTTCTCAAAGCCAAAGAGTCCAAACCCCAGCAACACCAAATAAGACTTCAATCTGATGTAATACCAGTTAAAAATGAGCACCACATTTTCTTCTCAGCCTGCAGACACACAGCAGTTTGTAAAGTTGGCAGAGAGAAGACAAACAGTGAGAACTTTGAGAGTAACAGCCCCTCTCCATCCACATGAAGATGATTACAGCTGAGTGCAGTGTGGGTCAGCCTGTGAGATCAGAACACTGTCGAGCTCCTTCATTACCAACACTTTGTCTTCAGCTCTGTTTGATGATGGAGCTGTGAGGCTCAAACACTTCCTGCTGTTTGTCTGTCCCCGTCAAAGGCTGAAAGGACACACTGCTGCTCCTGTCCTCCTACAGACATTTACAGCTCTCACAGCTTTGGCTTTTTTCAGCTTTTCTGAGGGACCAGGAGTGAACCGCCTGGTAGCCCGGCCTGGGTCAGTTTGGGTTGGTACTTACAGGTGATTCTGTTAAATGATGTGCAGCTCAGTTTGGAGCAGGAAGCCCTGATCTGGCCTGATGTACCCTTACATGAAGAGCCTTTATAGTCAGATATGTATGTTTGTTACCCTGACAAGAGGAGGCCAAAAGATCTGACTGATTACTCTGGTGCCTGTCCCAGCATTTGGCTGTGAAAACTGAAATAACTGCACCACACTGTGCTGTAATAAACCAAACTGACTGTTAGAAATCCAGCATTTGAACCCAAAAAAAGAGTAAACAGCACAATCTGATATATGGTGGTGATATTTCAGCAGCTCTGGTTCCTACATCTCAAAGACTCTGGGATCTTAACATAGCTTTCTGGATAAATCCCTAAAGAAAGGACCATAATGAATGCGTGCAGACCAGATCTTAATGCTTCACATTGCAACAAGACTGCGCTACACCTGACCTAGCTCTGTTGAATTTTAAAGGTCTAATAATGTTGTTAGAAGAGATTTGTGGAGCAGAAGTTGAGCTGCCCCCTGTTGCTCGGAAATGGTAAAAAAAACAGTGATCATGTGAGAAAATATTTAGGAGGTGGGCATCATTTCATGTAGTCTGTGAAGGTAAGAAGCACACGGGTAAAGGGGTTAGACATTTATTTCCAAAAAAAAAAAAAAAAATGTCACTCTTGAAAGTGAATTTAGTCTGTCATAAGTTTTATTAGAATTGTGTTTAGAACAAAAACTTTGTTTTATACATCAATTGTGGTGTCTATAAGCTACAACATGAGGTGCTTGGGGTAAGTTGAGCCACTTAAATACACTTAATAAGTGTATTTTGCACACATTAATGGAAAATTACTGAGCAATGTAGTTTTCATTTGAATCATTATTTGCTGTGCATGTCTCTGTGATTATATTTTCTCTTGTAGTTTCCTTTGCAACAGTCCTTGAAAGCTATAATATGTTAACCTTGCAGTGCAGCTGGATCCACCTTATACAAAGTATGTAACTGAAAGTAAATCAGGTTTTTAGTTTCCAAAATTGCAGATGAAGCTTGATTTTACAGTTACTGTTAGAAATACATTTTCATATGATGTAGGTGTAATTTAAAAATAACTACTTTGAGTCATTTCTATATATACCCTACAAAATATGCTTTTTAAGCCTTGGTTGCAGATATTCCAGGAAATGATTGAACTGGTTTTGTTTAGTTAAACTTCATTTGACCAGGAAAACCTCACTGAGATTAAAGATATCCTTGGGAAAATAATTTAATGACACACATTGCTTTATCCCAAAAAAGCAAGTTATGCTAAAACGTAGCCTATATTTTAACAGCTGTTTACCTGTTTCAACAGGTACAAAAGTTATTGTACCTACTGAATTGTGTATAATAAATAAAAATACACAAATGTGAATGAGTGACTGTTATTTAGGGAGGGAGAAAGTGAGGGCTGGGGTGGAGGATGGGAGGAGAGTGGGGGGGGAGTAGGGATACAGCTCAACTTACCCCATACACGGGGTAAGTTGAGCCACAAGACCACTTTTTTTAGACATGCTATATTATCAAGACAGTTATGTTTGCATTCATTCTGTTGGTTTGCAGGGATGCACAACCAACATCCTGAAATATATGCAGATATACCAGTTAGAGACAAAACTATGATTGCCTTGATGTGGTGATCCGAAATATGAAAAATGGCTCATCTTACCCCAGTCTCCCCTAATGATCCAACTTTGAAATGATTAGATTTTGGTGGCAATTAGTGAACAATGGTTTTTGCTCAATAACTGTCTAACTTATAATGATATCAACATGATTCTGAGTGCTAGGTGTGGGTTTTCAGGGTCATGAATCATATTATCACTGTAACTTCATCATGGAGCGATTGCTTATAGATGTAACAACAATATGTGAGCTACCTCGGTGGAGGTTTGCTCTCTGAGTGTTTTCTGGTTTATGATGTTTTTAATCAAAACAATAATGCATCAACCATAGCCAAATCTGTGGGCACCAAATTGATCAGGCCACTTAATGAGGAACCTCTCAAACCACAGGTTACAGCGTGGCATTATTTTGGACGTGTGGTAGCTGCTTCAAGGTCAAACCATGTTGTAATGCCATAATAGTCTGACAATAGTTCTTTTTATTTTTTTACTCCAGCTGTTATATTCAAGCTTAAAAATTGTGGAAGTTACACCCTGGACCAGTCTTCGGTCAATCATGGGGCCACATAGAGAGGCAGACAACCACTCTCACACTCACCTAAGGACAATTTGGAGTCACCAATCAGCCCAACATGTCTTTGCTCTGTGGGAGAAGGTCAGGGGCCTGAAGAGACACCCACAAACGCACAGGAAGAACATGAGAACTCTACACAGCAAGGCCCTGATGGACATGGGGTTTGAACCAACAACCTTCTTGCTTTGATGAGGGCGCAGAATCGAGCTCAAGCATGGTGTGTCCTTAAGTCGAGGTCCCGGACAACCTCACCAATGACCTGGCTCCTGCTGATCAGTCGAAATGATTGAGTGGGGGGGCTGAGAGAGGCCTTACAGTAGGGTAGATAGCATCAGAGTCTCAATATCTGGAGCTTGCATGTACAGAGCCTGAGTCTGTTAAAAGTGGCAACAGCATATAGAGTTTATAGACCTTTTCTGTGCGTGAATTTTGTTTGAACAGAAGTGATTTGTATAAAAGCCTGTCCTGAACAAAGGCCTGATGGTAAAACAGACTGAGGGTAGGAAATGCCTGGCTGCTTATGAAGGTTACACCGTATGCACAGACAGTATGTTCCCTTTAAATTAGGCTCAGAAAGGATATAAAAAACACAAGGATTATATAAATACTTATAAAAACAAAGTTAGAAGAAAGTAAATGTTAAATTTCAATTTATATTTAATAGTCATTTTTAAAAAATGTGGTCTTACAATATGTTGCTAATTTATCCTAAAGTCACCCTCTTGTTAAATTCTTATTTTTGTTATTTTATCCTGCTCTCTAGGGGGTAATTATGGGTTTTATTCAGCAGTTAAAAAGAAAATTCCCTTAATAAACACCCAACAGTAAATAAAGTTGATCCTGGACTTTGTCCAACATTATAACGGTCATCAGAGTGGATTAATCCTCTTTACAGCCATCAGCCATCTGTGCACTCAGCCTCAGTCTGAAAAATCAGGATGGATGTGTGCTCCTCTATACAATAAATATTTCAGAGAAGATATCAATCCTTCTGTGAATCATTCCACTCAAATATTCCCCTTGAAGAGGGAGAGGACGAGTGGCGTTTTCTTAAAGTTTGAATGATTAATGCGCGCTGACCTTCTCTCAGGCTGTTAAAGGAAAAGCCTATCAGAGGAGCCTTGACTCTCTGGGTGTAATGGACGCTCCTCACTGGCCTCTATTATAGACGAGTGAGCGGCGGCACAGAGACAGAATGAGGCCATTCGTCCCGTCACAAAGAGCTCTGCGCTCAGACGCCACATGGACCTGACCTCAGAGGAAACACTTACAGAGACGGCCACGGGGAAAGTGGGCAGAGTCAGAGAGCACAGAGGCCAATACATGCACCAACAGACAGATACTTGGAATAGTAATGCCACAATATGACCCACTGAGGGCCACTTTATTAGGTACACTTGTTCAGCTGCTGACTTGATGATCTGCTGAAGTCCAAACGGAGCATCAGGATGGAGAAGAAGGTGAATTAAGGGACTGTTGGTACCATACAAGCTAGTCTGAATATTTCAGAAACTGTTAATCTACTGGAATTTATACACACAACCATCTCTGAGGTTTACAGAGAAAGAAAGAGAGAAAATATCCAGTGAGCAGCAGTTCTCTGGTCCAAAATGATGCTAGAGATCAGAGGAGAAGAGTCAGAGTGCTTCAGGATGACAGAGAAGGAACAGTCATTCAAAAACCACTGGATGAAAAAGTTCTGCAGAACATTTCTGAATCTTAAAGAAGACCAGCCACAGCAGCATAAGATCAGGAAAGTGGGGCCACAATTCACTCAGGCTCACCAAAACTGGACAAGAGAAGATCATAAAGATGTCTCCTGGTCTGAAGAGTCTAGATTTCTGCTCCACATTCAGATGTAGGCTCAGAGTTTGGTGTGAACATCATGAAGCATGGATCCATCCTGCCTTGGATCAGCAGTTCAGGCTTCTGCTGCTGGTCCTTCAGTCCCACCTGAGCATGATTAAACCCCCACAGCCTACCTGAGGATTGTTGCTGACCATGTCCATCCCTTTATGACCACAGTGGACCATCTTCTGATGGAGACTTCAGCAGCTCCATGTCTCAGAGCTCAGATCATCTCAGACTGGTTTCTTCATCATGACGACAACTTCTCTGTCCTCCAGTGGCCTCAACAATCACCACATCTCAATCCAGTAGAACAGATTTGAGATGCCAAAGGTGCTTTGCACATCCATGATGCCAACATCATGGATTCTCAGTCAACAACTGCAGCAGCTGTGTGATGCTGTCCTGGAGATATGGACCAGCATCTCTAGGGAATGTTTCCAGCACCTTGTGAATCTGTACCACTTGCCAATTCAGATAGAAAGTAGAAGCAGGTTTAACAAGGTGTACCTAATGAAGTGCCTGTGAGTGTAAATCTCTGATAAATTTCATTGAAAAGAGGAAAATTAAAGGGACAATTTATTCCCTTAAAAAGTCTTTAAGAAGCAAAAAGTCCTTACAGTCCAGCTCTTCATCCTCTTTCTGGCATTTTCAGTTCAGTTTCTTCCACATGGCTTGTAGGTACTGCAGCATCACTGTCTTTAACAGACCCAGGCTCCGTACATGCAACCTCCAAGTAGTGACAATGCTAATGCTACCTTCCAAAAGGCCTTTCACAGGCCCCAGCCCAACCTGACTTATGTCGACTAATAAGCAGAAGAACAAGAGTAGATGAAGAGTAGGTGAAGAGTAGATTACTGCAGATGTCTCATCTGTTTGGCCTCCACGTCACCTCCAAGAGGCTGGACAGTGAACATCCCACTTTGCATACTCTCATCACCCATCATGCAAATACAGGTTCCTGTTTTTATTCTTACCAACCGAACCAAACGGCCAACACAGCATAAACCTCTCTGAACAGACCCAGGCTCTGTGCATTCAAGCTCCTGCTGATACCACCTACTCTAGAACAACAGAAAAGCTACTCTCTTGCTCAGTGAGAAATCCTTGGTAATCTCTCTTACTAACTTCAGTGAAATCATGCAATAATCGTGACTTTGACATCAGCTGAGCCTTTATGCATCTGTCAAATCCACAGAGTCCTGCTGTGGGCGTGGGCCTAAGAGTCCATAGATGTGCCTTGCTTTGCATCTACGAACTTAAAATCCCAAGATCATAAAAATTACACAAAAAAATAAACAGACAGCTCTGAAAAAATGTCAACATGTGGGGGGCTGTCTTTTTGATCATTAAAGAAATAAACATTTATATTTCTTGGAGCAACAGTGTTGTTAGTCTTTTTGCCCCAAGGATCCAGGAATCTTTCATTCATTAATCAGGCAAAACCTAAAGATTAAAATCTTCAGGGATCATGGGGGGGGGGGGGGGGGGAGCCTATCCCAGCAGAAAGGCAGGGTACACCCTGAACCAGTCACCGGCCAATCACAGGGCCACATAGAGACACACACTCATACCTAAGAGCAACCTAATGCACCTGGAGAACACCTGGGTATTGACCAGCATCCTTCTTACAGTGAGGCACGTGCACTACCTGCGCAACTCAACTTCAGCTGAATGAAAATGAAGCTGAGAAATTTCAGCAAAGCTTAAACCTCAGCAGAGGCCACTATACTTTTCTAAAATCAGTCTGAAAGTTTGAAGGCCGGGCTCAGACAGACAGTGTCCAGCTGAGGGACCTTTCTAATGGCTGTTTCTCTAATAAAACCAAACCTCTCAGAGTCCAGCCTGTCACTCACAGATATCTGGAGAAGGTTCAGTCATGATTCATCCTAATGTTGTTCTCCTCGTGTCAAAATCTAAAGTTTCAGAGCAGAAGAGAGGAAAGAGGAGCTCAGTGGATCAGGATTATAGTCTCCTATTTGTGACATGTCCATAAACTAAACCATCAGATCATTTTAGAAATACTGTCCCCCAGCTCTCATGACAGAGAGAATCAGGCTGATTAATGTGGCCTGACAGACGTCTTCACTGTGACCTTTGTCCTTGTTTCTGTCTGTGTGGTATAATAATGACAACGGAGGCTCAGCAGACACAGTCCATTAATCAAACTGAAGCCTTCATGTATGAGTCTAAATAATCTCCATTACCGCTGACAAAATATTAGCTGTAAGACAGAAAACAGATTAGAGTGAAGCATACAGGGTTTCCCTGCGCGGGGGTTATTAACAATGACATGTGGAGTCATTGTTTTTAAGAGACTTCCGTCTCTGTGAAATAATATCAGCTTGATAAATCAGCATGTCCTCACCAGAGACTGAGGGCCTTGTTTGAATGGAAATAACTTTTCGTTCACATGCTCCTCTTCATGTTATGTTGTAAGCAACAGTTTCCCCCTAAAGTTATGGTTCTTTTGACATCTTTATGGTCTCATGTTTGAAGTTTTTTAAAAACTCAGAGCAAAACCGCTGCACATGTGCTCTGGTCACATGTGCTCTGGTCAAATATCAATACCAAACGAGAACTCTTATTGAATGTTTATCTGTGCTCTTCTCCTGACTGTTTTCAGTCTTTCTCCCTCTCTATGTGTCATGTGGCTGCTGAGACCAATCAGAAGTATCAAACAGTTTTCAGCTGCACCAGCAATCTTACTGGCATACACATAGTATAACTCTGTTACACACTTCAGTTGGAATGATGCAAAGAAAACACAATTGTCTACATTGCTTCTCTTCATAAAATATGAACTTTATAAGCAGCCCAGAGTCCCATGTCCTGCAAACTCAATGTTTTTTGCTTGTAATGTTGTTAGAAGAGGCTTGAAGAGCAGAAGAGGACCTTTTCCTTTTCAGTTCACAGAGAAATCTGCTTCACCTCATTAAGAAAATTCTCATTTTTTACATCCTGGGGTTTATGTCATATCCATACAGCCTCCACCTACAGTGCCCAGCATAAATGAGTACACCCCCTATTAAAAGTAATGTATCACTCAGTATGTAGATGAGCAAGAGTACAATTTCCAAAGTTTTGACAAAGCTGAGTTTAACATAACACTTTTTTTTTACCATAAGATGAAAAACAGGGTAATATGATAACTAAAATTTAGCTTTGCTCCCACCACTTTGATTGGGGTGTACTAGTTTTTGCATCCTGATTTTAGACTGAAAAAAATAAATTTTTGTGTGCAACTTAAAAAATCTTGTTTTCACTTAATGGCCCAAATTTGGGGGAGTATTTTGTGGTATAGTATGCCATAGAAAATGCTGATTTTGAAAGAAAACTAAAGGTTTTCTGACTAACCTGAAGGGGTGTACTCATTTATGCTGAGCACTGTACATCTGGGTTTTCTGCACCTCACAGGCACACGCCATGACCATGAAAGTCAGCTCCACAGCCTGTAAATCCTCCTCCTGCTCCAATAAGACTCTGTTTCTGCAGCCAATCAGCACAGAGCTTATTATCCTAGCCTCCCCGTCCCCTTAGATCAGAGGGTTTCCAAAGGGGAGGGAAAAAGAGCTGCATCTGATCCTCTACAGAGACTAGATTTTCATTTTTTATTCAGCTTAAATCTCAGCTAGGGTTTTAAATTCAGGTTAAATAACTAACTGATATACAGATGTAGCTGCTTAATTTCTCCCCTCCAGCCAAATGACATCTGAAGTCCATCCAGTTACCAGCCAACTCCCACCCACCCCTAAATTTCTTCATAGTGGCTTTTTTCATGCTAAGCAAAGTGTTATTTTATGTATTCTGTAAAGTATTAGTGGTAAGGGTTACATCTTTATCACGTGATTGTGTGGGATCTAATTACACCCATGAGAGGGGGCAGGTCGGAGCACTTTCCTGTCATGATCCAGCCAAGACTCTGCAGAGGAAACTGAGGGACATTTATAGATTACATTTTACAACTTCTTTTGTCTTGTCTAATTGGCAGATATTCCTATTTATTTCAAGCATCTCAGTCCTTATCTTCAGTTTTTATATCTTGAGATAATGTGTTAGGCAGCAAGTCTACTGAGATATTTTTAACTTAAATTGGACACATACTCTTCTCTAGAGTGAGGCTGTGCAGTGCTTCTTCTGTTGATCTTTAGTTTGGGTTAAAACTGTTTCTTTTTAGGTTGAAAGGTTATAAAGAACCCCCCCCCCAAGACATCTTATTCTATTCACTATGTCAACTCTTTAAGAAGCCCCCCTGAGGCCTGTGATGAATTTTGGGATCTTTCAAGAGAGATTTTTTTTTTTATGAAATATACAGTAAACCCTTCAGGGGGAGCAGAGACCTCCGCATGACTGTCTGTGTTCTGTCATCGCTGAAACTCCTCTTTCTCTGAGCATTATTCTTGAGCTAAATATTGAAACCAAACCTTCCAGCAGATCAGCCTCAAAGGAAAGACGGTGAAAGTGTTCTCCTAAAAATAGTGCCTTCTTTTAAAAGCATACAGGAACACAAAGAGGTGGTGTGAGGACACATTTCTTACTTCAAAGGCTCCTCGTTCCCGTTCTTGTGCACACAGATCACCTCTCTGGTCTGGTACCCCACCTGCAGCTCCCAGAACTTCCCCCCCGGTCTGTTCTGACGGTTCCTGTTCCTCTTCTTCTTGATGAGCTCCCTGGTTTCAGGATCCTTGATCTTTCCTTTTTCTCTTAACCTCTCCCGCGCCTTCTCTCTCATTTTCTCTCTTTTCTCTTTGTTTTTGGCCTTTTTCTGTCGTTTGGGCCGGTCTGCCTGTCGGGACGGTCTGTCTGGCTTCCCGTTTAATCGAGCCAGTTTCCTGCTGGCTCTGGATGCTTTGTCTCCACCTTTGGAAAGTCTTTTCCCCTCCTTTGACCTTTTTCCTCCTTCTTTTATTGGCCTTTCCTCTCTGCTTGGTTTTAACGGTTTGTCACCCTCGCTCTGACCTTCCGTGGGTTTACTGTCTCCCACTCCGGTCTGCGTTTCACTTTCTCCGGATGGTTCCTCGGCTTGTCTGGCTTGTCTGGGCAGCGGGACAGCACAGGCTCCCCACGCTCCCACCCTGAGGCTGTAGAGGCTCTCCTCGCCCACACAGGCCCCAAGATGACACGTCTGAAACTCTGTCAGATTTGGGCAGGCCGACCCGCCGAACAGCGGTGGCGCCAGAACAAATCGAATTCTGTTTTGTAAGCCCATCCCACATGTTTTCGAACAGGTCGTCCACGGGCTAAACTCAGACACCACACAGTCCCGGGGGCAAGGGATCAGACACGCCTGCTCCAGACGAGGTTTCGGCTCAAAGTATTCACAGATGGCGTCCTCTGCTGGCTCTCCGTTGGCCTTCTGAACGCAGCCCACCTCCCGGGTCTGGATGCCCTCCTCTCCGCGGGTGCACACGGCCGGGCGCTGCACCCCGACACTGCGCATTGAGATGGGGACGCACTGGTTCCAGGCGCCCAGCTGCCAGTCGTACATCTCTTTGTGCCAGTCGCACACTCTGAAGCAGCCCTGCTGGTTGTTGGGCCGCTCTGATTGGTCACAGTTTGTGTGAAGCGTGGTCCACCCTTCAGAGTGAGCGCACCACACCGCCCGGCTCTGGCTGCCACCGGGACCACACTCGCTGCCCATACAGCGACCCCACGGACCTGCAGAGAGAAGGAGAAGATAGAGCGGTGAGGATCGGGTGGAGGCAATAGGGTCCTGACTTCAGCTTCAGTGAACGATGATGACGACATTCACAATCAAATACTAATTAATCAGCTGTCATCTATAACATTTGGCCCAGCTCACAGTTACACCCTGGACTGGTTGCCAGCCAACCACAAGGCCAACACTTAAAGACAGACAACCATTCACTCTTCTTTAACTCAACAACAAGCATGATTTTAGTAACCTTGCAACTGAGGGGTTGCAGGAATGAGTCCAAAAGCACAGCAATGAGTTAACATTTTCCGCACCTTGGTTCAAAAATCCCGACGTCTTTATGATTTTAGAGAATCTTTCCCAATAAGGTCCTTAATAAACACATGCAAATAAGATTTAAATGCTTCATTTTGCAACATTAATGCATCTGATATTGCTCTGCTTTTCAATTTCAAATTTTTAATTGTTGTTAAAAGGATGGTTGCTAACAAGGACTACAAAAATGGCTGTGGACCCTAATGCTGCCATTTCTGATGTTGCCTTAATAAAGGACACCATTGCCACTTGACCACTTATTAAATAAAAAGCATATTCTTAAACAAAAGCTTATATGGTTTAGATTATCTGTAACAAACTGTTGATTTAGTCCAGTTGTCTTACAGCTGATGGTCCTGGTCTTGTATTTATTGTGCCTTAATCCCTGCTGTTCTGGGCCCCAGACTGCTGTGTCTCCTAAACCAGTAAGACCTCGTTAGTTATAAATCAGAGTTATTATTCAGGGTTAACGTTGACAGTCCTTGAGCAGAGCAGCAGTCTCCGAAGCCTTTAAGTGCTTCCTCCTTCAGTGATAACATCCTGACAAATCCACGCTCAGGCTTAAATCACACTTTCTCAATACTGTGATCGCACTTCCACTGGATTTATGAGAATGCAATTATGGGTCTGAGTAAACATCGACTTTCAGCACAAAAACCCTGTTAGCGGAGTGGCAGATGTAGAGCCAGGGCAGCTGAGGAGTCGATCAATACCACATAAAAATTAGCTGATGTGGGAAACGCTGAGGACTCGAATGTTACAGACTCAGACCTGGAAGCTTTTAAAGATTTAAACTCAGCAAACATCAATCAAACAAAACAAGTGTAACGCAGTGTAAATGCTAACAAAGGTCTGTTGTCTTTTGTTTTGTTTTGTTTGTAACATGGTCATTTAAACTCAAACTCTTTTATATAGCACATTTAAAACAACCTGAGATTAACCAAGGTGTTCTGCAGATTAAAACAAAACAGACGCAGTCAAATTAGAAATCCTGAAAAATATGTTGGGATTAAACATTCTCATGTTAAAGACCAAGGGTAGTCGACAGTGATTTAAAGTTTCTTATTTGGAGGGTTAAACCACTGCACAGTTTCGGTGTGGCTACTGCCCTGGATGTGAGCCTTGTTTTTGGCACATCCAGAGACAGTTGGTGGGCAGACCTCAGAGCTCAGACTGGAAAAAAAAAGGTAGAGAAGCTCACTTGAGTAAGGTGGTGCCACTCATGAACTGCTTTGAGAGCCAACAACAGAATTTAACATCAATCCTGAAGCAGACTGGAAGCAAGTAAAGAGAACACAGAACGGGGGTCACGTGTTGCATCCTTTTCCATCAAGAAACTAGAAAAGCACTCAGAGAGCGCAGACCTCCACCAAGCAGCTTCGGTCCACTTTGGCGAAAATGGTCCTATCTGGCAATGTTAAAGAATCCTTAAAAAAATTCCTGGATCCAGACGGTGATCCGGATCACCCCCAAAATTTAATCAGTTCTTCCATATCCCATTTCCAACAATTCCTGAAAATTTCATCCAAATCCGTTCAGAACTTTTCAAGTTATTTTGAACACAAACAGCCAGACAAACAGACAGACAGACAGATAAACGCCAGCAAAAACATAACCTCCTTGGCGGAGGTAATGAGTCGAGCTAACCCTGACACACCAGATGGACTGTTCTAAATATTTCACTTATCCACCTGGGAAAGAGCCCATAGAAGGTGTTTGGGGAGGGCTGAACCTTTAAGAAACATATCCTGAGAGTGATTGGATGATCGTTCTGTCAATCCACATGTGTTACATCCAAAAGCCCAGGGAGTTTCCCAACAAGATGACTCTCTTGCTCTTATTTAGGTTCAGAAAAGTTTTTGCAGCATGTTTTCTTATATCTCAGTCAAGTTAAGTAAATGAAGCCTGAAGTTTCAATTTTAAAGGCATGTAAATGTGTACAACATCAGCAGAGCAATGAAATGACATTGTATTCATCATCAAGAGTTGACCCTGAGGGCAACAAATACAATGTAAATAGGACAGGGCCCAAACAGGAACCCTGTGGAACACCACACCAGAGTGCACAGCAAACCATCTTTCCAATAGACAGGACTGAAACCATTGTAGTGCAGCACCTTCAATGCCAACACACTTTTTAAGTACAACTGGAGGATGCCGTTGTTAACTTATCAAATATGAATAACAACTTAAACCTGGATTTCATGTAGTTATGTACTTTAATGTAACATATATTTCCAAAGAGAATAATATAGTAAATTAACAGAATTAAAATGCAAATTTCATTTCAAGTCTGATCTTTTCTTTACCATTTCAACTTTATAAAGAAAAACTAAATGTTTATGGGTATTGGGATGAATTGTCACTTTACCCCTGCATATTCTGAGATTATTTCACAGTTACAAGGCAGCAAAGACCATCAACAAGGACAATAAAAGATACAAGACCAAAATAAAGCTTTTTCATTCAAAAACTAGAACTGCTTTGTGAGCAAAAATTTCAAGATGTGGAAAACTGCCCTATTGCACAATGTTAAGAAATCCTTTAAAAAAATTCCTGGATCCACATCCTGATCTGGATCACCTCTAAAGTTTTATCACTTCTTCCTTATGCCATGACTCTGAAATGAAATTAAATCCACTGAGAACCCTCTGAGCTATCCTGCTCACAAACATACAAAGGTTGGGGCAAACATCTACACCTTTCTGGAGGTAATAAACATTCATTTCTTCACCATCTAACACATAAAACAACAAATAAGGGTCCAGTTACCATGCAGACATAAACGTATAATGGTTGGGATTTCTTAGCTGTATCAGTTAAAATGAGAAAATGCTGAGCTTAAAACTATAAATGCAAAAGAAAGAATTGGAAATGGTGAAGAATAACACCAACACAATGGCAACACATGACTTAAGTCCAGCTTGAGGCGAACGGAAAACTATTCAGTGTCTTAGTTCATATAGGAAACCTCATCATCCGCAGATCGTTCAAAAATGAGCTTCACGTACAGGTCAACAACGCAGCTGCACTGGTTAAAGCACGTAAAGCTTCTCGAAGATGAATGTTTTATCAGGGGATTCCCGACTGATCAGAGGAATCTTAATCACAGAGCAGAAGTGGGTCATTTCTACACATACAGATGAAATAAACCCTCCTACTCTGAGCTGGACTGACTCGAGGGATTATCAGCATGCAGGAAGAAACGGTGAAGAAATGTGGAGCAACTTCACATCCACAAGGGATTCTACCGACGGCCTCCGGTTTGTGTTTAATATAAAACATAATAAAGTTCAAATAATGACCAAACCCATCCACACTGACATCAGACTGGACTACACCGTCAGAGCTCATTCTAACACTTCTCAAGTGTCTATATGGGTCCACACCACAAAGAACTGGTTTAGGAGAGCTGGTACTTTAACTCTCATCAAGTGTAATTTTTGACTCTCCTTGGAATTATAATTGAAAACTTCTTAACACTTAACATTGTGACTTTTAATCAGCACTTCTATGTAATATTAGGAATGCCCTCACTCAGAATATCTTTTGAACTATGTAAATGTTAACTCTATATCAACACTGCAAAGTGTTAACATTGCTGCATTTATTTACACTAATGGGGGAAAATAGCTGAAATAAAGATACTATGTTTGGCTAGAGCACTTGTATTAAAAAACAAACATTTTTGCCCATTTTCATGACTTTGGCATGTGACATCTGTTGGTACTTGCCCAGTAATGGGGGGCGTGCAGGATGATTGACTCTACACGTGTCAATTACAGGTTCAGAGTTCAAATGAAAAGTTCAGAGTCAAAGATCATACAATTGCACCTGTAGTTTTTACTAAAAAAATCATTTCTTAACTTGTTTTTGACATCGAGTCTTTCTCAACTGAGAGTAAATGTTTAGGGATTTGA
Source organism: Cetoscarus ocellatus (assembly GCA_037902135.1). Taxonomy (NCBI): domain Eukaryota; kingdom Metazoa; phylum Chordata; class Actinopteri; order Labriformes; family Labridae; genus Cetoscarus; species Cetoscarus ocellatus. Next base: position 338,006 of record JBAMNC010000121.1, on the reverse strand, counting down.
CTCCATCCAGAGTAGAATTAACTCTGCACTTTGACAGCTGAGTTTACCTCATCTCTATTTTCTGTGTAACTGCACCAAAATAACTCACCATCCACCAATGTCAACAAGACATTTTACTTTTAACTCCTTTTATTCCATCCCTGATGGGGCCTTCACCTGCTGACATTAGGTGAGAGGTGGGGTACACCCTGGATGGGCTGCTAGCAGAAAACAATGCTAACCCTCACACCTCAGGGCAATTTAGTCACAAATTAACCCAACGTGCTTGTTTGTGGTCTGTGGGGGAAACCTGAGCACCTAAAAAGAACCCACGCATGCACAGGGAAGACATGCACACACCACACAAAAGTCAAACCAGAAACCCTGTGGGCCACAAGCACTTCCTGCTACACCCCCGTGCAGCTTAACTTTCCAGAAACACTTCAGTTAGAATAACATCCTCATGGAGCCCTGAAGAAGTGACGGCCAAGTAACATTTCAATATCTTAGCCATAAAAGAAGTCTCTTATTCTGTGCACTGAAAGTTAAGTGTTGACCAAAACCACCAAAGTTCATTCAAGGGCAGGATTCTTGAATAGGCAGAGGTCACGCAGGGTCATCATTACAATGTACAGTCTGAATCTGCACTTCAGCCAATCAGCAAACACCCACTTCCTGATTACAGATAATTAAAGATAATAAAGGGCTGCAGCTACGAGCCCTTAAACAGCGAGTCTGCACTGTAGCACTTCAACATCACAGAGATTGCCTTGTCTCAAAGTCGATGGGATTTGTGACTGAGTTTTTGGAAAAATCACAGTAATAAGACACAAAGTAACACAAGCATAAGAGATTTGAGCACTTTTTGGCATGTCATGAAATACTCCTGGAAGAGCCTCATTGGGAACACTGAATTTTTAGGGGAAGGATGTCAAACATCAGGACTTTTGATCACCTTAAAAATAATTAAATTCAGCAATGCTGTAGCTCGATAATGTACTGACATGGACTTTTTACTTCAGCTGATTAAACTTTAAAGTAGGGCTGATTTGTAGAAATGATCTTTATGACCAAAATAATTACAAATGTCAGTGGTTGGAGTTTCACTGTTAGTTGTCCATCAGCTAACACATCCTCACCCTCCCATGCCCATTTACACGCCACTGATGCAGCAGTGGGAGCAACTTGGGGTTAAGTGTCCTACCCTAGGACACTGGGCTCGAACCTACAACCTTCTGATCACCCGCAGAGCTCACTATCAGACTACACCACTGACGCCCACACATGCACAAACTGAAAAACATCATCTATGGCAATCAGAGACAGTCCTTCGCTCATTTATTTTAGGAGACGGCTCAAAGTGTGGATGATTAGAGTCAAAACTGTGAACATGAAGAGCAGGCAGTCTCATAAGCACTTTAAATTCAACACTTCAGTGTTTGACCCAGCCTTTAACGTTTTATCCCTGTTTCATTGTCACTGTATGAGTTACTGTTTGTAGTATTATATTGTTAATATGTCTGTTACTTTGGTTTTGTATTTGGGACAATAGATGTAAATGAGCATTGTGCTAAATCCGGGATATTTAAATCACTCATGTGTGGGCTCCCATGGCATTGTACAGCCATTAATATGCACTGTCCAGTCCAAAGAAACGAAAGACAGAAGAACATGCCAGTGTTTTTATTTCTCTCTTCCTACAGATATTAATTTCATCAATTAGCCAAAAACCAACAGAAAAACCTGTTGACCGTTTTGTAGCAGGGGCCAGGGAGATGCTAACTGCTGCTGCCAACTGAACAACATCTGCACTGCACCACTCCATTACAACAAAGCTATAAACAGCTATAAGTAGTGTGTTACTCTATTTTCTACCTGAAAATGGTAGCGTGAAGCCCCCCTGATTGTTTATCACCCAGCTCCCCGCAATAAGGCAAAACACGAGTGCAGTAGGTAGTTTGTCCAATTCCTTGTTTCCTGGTTATCACGCCTGCCCCCAAACACACTCATGCACATGGCACATTTGCCAGAGCCATAGTTGCCAGGTCTGCTTATTATAAGCGATGTTGGGCCTCTTAAGGAAATAGTTACTTGGCACTGTGAAATTGAAATGTAATGTAGATGAAAGTTAAAACATGCCTAAGTAGATTTCTCTTTAAAAAAAAACAAAAAGTAATATGTCACATTAGAAAAAGAAATAGCTGGAGGTCGCTTGTGTTGGGCTTGTTTTTATCAACCTGGTTGTTTATTTCAGAAGAAAAATCTGGAAACACTGAACAGGAGCTCTCATTCCACATGGTATGTGACACAATTCTGTAAAATAAAGAGCGCAAAAGAAATACCTGTTATGTCCTCTGTAGAAAACTTTGTGTAGGCTTACACATTTAGGAACAGATATGGGGTTCTGTCCAAAGTCGAGCAACATAAAAGTAATGAGTAAAAGTTACCAAAAGTTACTTCTAAAGAAGGTAACTAAGTAAAGTAACTGATTTCTTTTTAAAGAAGTAATGAGCAAATACTACCTTTTAAAACTTCCCCAACACTGGCTATAAGTTAGACTTGAGGTAAACAAAAGGTCAAACTAAAGAGAGTTTCACTCTGGATGAGGAGTGCCGGCTTCAGCTCGAGACTCTACAGCTTTCACACCAGGCACATGGTTGTGCTTCATTGTGTCTGCATCCCCCTGCTGTCACAGCTCTATTTCTTCATACACATCACCACAATGATGAGCTTCTACAAAAGGTTTAAGAAGAGCCACTACAAATCTCCTGACAGCTAACCTGGTTCATTGGGTGAGACTGGGGAACAAACAGGGAAGTTTTTCCACAGAGGAGACAAACTGAGCTTTAACTCTGGGAAGCACAGACAGGAAGAGGACCTCAAGTGTTTCTGTGGACATGACGCACCTGCTGGATTAAGGTAAATATGGCTCTCTATTTTTCATTTTCCTGCCTGTTTTGGTCAGGAAGCAACCTCCAGGGCTGAAAATGGAGGCCCATGCAAAAGTGCCAGGAGCTGTAGTACCCCAAGTGTCCACTTGAGGCTGGCTGCAGAAACCTGACACTGTAATGGTTGTGCAATGATAATCTGTTTTTATGGCCTTTCATATATTCATATTAGCATCCTGGTTCAGTCTAAATAGATATATCTTCTCTCACTATGAGGGGGTAATGTTGTTATTTTGTCTGTGGAAAAAAGACGAGCCTCCTACTCTAGAATTTTACGGTGTGGGAGATGCACTGGAGAGGTGTGGCTCAAGCTGGCAGTCTGAAAGTTGATTATTTATTAGCCAACATGACAACATGTACGCTTGACAAGTAAGTGAAATGCATCCAGTGTGAGATGGACCCAACATCCAACTGGAATTTCCTTTATTATCATAAAGATTGTTGGCCTGAATATACATGAAAGTTAAACAAATCTGGAACATGTATCACACACGGCCCTGCATTGAGGTAACGTCCAGAAGCTTTGTATGAAATTTGTTGGGCTTACATGGCTTAATAAGAGCTCAAAAAGCCTCTAAGAGCACTACCAACTCCAACAAAAGCCTCTATGTGCCACCTAAATTCAGTGGTTCATCAAATCAGTAAGCTAATAGGGCTACAACATAACCTTAGTGTTATAGTTTTAAACTTTTAGCTCCTTAATACTGATAATAAAATAATTAATGGTGCAGAAAAAAAAGCCTACTCCTTTTTTGACTCTGTGTGATTTGTCAAGAGTGGTTATCATGCTATGTCTGGTTTAACTAGTTGCTTATGACCTGTTGATTTCACCATGTTAGCATGTTTTCAAAGCTCTTAAGTGAGCTCATGGTGTTGGTGTAGAGATTCATGAGTGAGATCAGGGTCCATTCTAGGCCGATGCCTCAGACAGCCCTCTCCCAGGGTGGAGGAATCAGGGTCATAAGGGTCCATCAGCAGACAATGCAGTAATTTATTACCCTCCTGGTATGAAGTCAGGGGCTGTATTAAACTGTGCTTTATGGTTTCACTCAATAACGCTGAGATACAGCAATGAAAATGTCAGCGGAAGAAGCAGCAGGCTGAATTAGCTTACAGCTGCAGGCAGAGGGTCCCGATCGATGTGGATCAATACGAGGAGCGAGAAACTGCAGCCAGACACAAGAGACAGCTGCAGTCCCATCTCAGCGTGATGGTGATCCTCTGCAGCTGGAAGAACAGGAAATGAACAACAGGAAGAGGCGGGCCATAAAGGCACGGGTCACATTGCGGTGTAAAGCTGCTTTGAGTAGTCAGAGATAGAAAAGTGCTACCGAAGCTCAAGTCCATTTTTACCATTTACCATTCAGTAATAAGATGTTGATGGGTAGTCACATTTTTTGGGTCAGTGATACACAAAAAAATGGTAAACTGCGGCTTTAAATGAAATACAAGGGGGAGAACATTCTAGAGTTTATGAGCTATGGCCTGAAAAGCTCTATCACCACAGGCCTATTAGGAGCAACTGTTGAGAGCTGACCTAAGGGAGCAGGATGCCTAAAAGGGCTGGAGAATTTCTGATAAATCGTTTGGAGCCATGTAGTAGTCTGTAAGTGAGAGTGCTAAAGCTAATGTAATGGGGAGCCAGTGAGGGGATAAAAGTACCCCGCTGATGTGGGAATGTTTATTTGAGCTTGTTAGGACTCTGACTGCAGCATTTTGAGATGATTGGAGGCCATTAAGGGCAGACGTGCTGAATGAAGTGAAAAGAGAGGTGCAGAAATCAGTGCTTGATGAAACTAAGGCATGTCTGATTGTCTGAAGATGTCTCTGTATCTGCACTGAATCATCTATGTGCACATCAGCATGCATCAATTGAATCAATCAGCCTTCATTTGTAGAATGCCACATCATGACAAATGTTTCTCCAAGACACTTTACAAAAACTCTTATACTTTTGTAATCATTTTTTTATTGAATTGTATTTCATTGATTTTTTTTACACTGCTGATGTAAGCTTTGACTTAACCTGAGCTGAACTTTTGTCTACAGTGCTGGAGGGAGTTTTTAAAAATGGATCATTAATCTAGGTTTCAAGGTGAAATGGAGGACAAGTCTGCACCAGTTCTTTTCCCAGATTTCCACAGAGTCCTCTTTGCCCTGATCGATGGTGTGCGTCCTCGTCTATTGGGACTGTATTTAAAGTGATGCACAGGCCTGAAGCTTAAAACATGAGACCATAAAGATCACAAAGGAACCACGACTCCACCAGGAACTGTGAGTTTATGAGGGGAACATATAAACAGATTCTGCTGTATTTAGAAATGACTGGGAAACTCTGAGCAATTGATTTCCTGTGTTGGTTGATCTGCTGAAAATAGACTTGTGCGTTTCCAGTAGTGGTGGGCGATATCAATCTTTTTTTTAAATAAATACAATACTGATACTTCTTACTGTAATTTTCTGATATTAATACTGATACCAACACCAATCATCTCCTGTGATGCATACAGAAAATTAATGAATTATTGACATTTTTCATCGACCAAAAGCACATAAAGGAAAAGTCGTCCAGACTCTGGTCCATCAGATCTTTAAGTGAGTTTGCTTTTAACTCTATGTCCAAAGAAAATAAAACTAGCAGATTTTCCACCATTTAAGACCTAAATGACATTGTTTTTGGTTGATTTGATATTTTTTTCATTAATGAAAATACAAATGAAATAACTTAACCCCAGTTGGCCAATGTCACACTGATAAATCTTTTTAAACTAATCAAAATCAATTATTCAGTTATTTAAAACATGACTTTAAGATGTGTTCTCACAGTAGCAAACTATAAAGTTTTGTTTGCTCTCTGTCATTCCTACATTATTTTGCCATAACACTGTATGAAGTTTCTGTTTGATACACCTGATTGGTCTACACAATCACATGACACAGGAAGTGGCCCTGCCTTGCCATAGAAAAACAGAGATAGACTGAAAACAGTCCATAGAACTTCACAGATAAACTTTCAGGTAGAATACTCATTTAGTGTTGATATTTCAGGGGATTATTCAATACCAAAAGAGTACTTGATACTCTGATTCTCCCATCCCCAGTTTGAGGCGATCCAGTGTGGGAGTGGCTGCTCACACGCCTTGTAGACGGAGCGAGTCGAGTAAATTCATCAAACACCACAACAAACCCACAGAACCTCCTTCCCTCATTCGTACATCTGTGATATATCCAAACACGCTGATTTACACTTTCATCCTGACATACGTTTAACCTTCAGACCCTCTTAGTTAAACCAGAAGCCCGTCACATTCACTCTCTTTGATGCCTCTGGACTGCATTGACAAAAGGAAGGTTGCTTGGTCAGTACCTTGTCTCCTATGTCCTTCCTTCCCTCTAGTTTACTGTTAAGTATCAAAAAACCCTCAATTTTTCCTGAAGCTTAAATTTTGAGCACCCTTCTCACTGCAGCCTCACACTTGCCGCATTGATGCAGAAATCTGAGTCACAATAGGCCGGGCGATGCGCCGTCTGTCATAAATTAGCACCTATTAACCTTTTATGAGACATATAGCTATCCCAAGGCTGAAAATTCATCTGATTTTGAATAAAAATATGTTTGCTGAAAGAAAAAGGGTTCAACTCCGACTGAACTTTTCAATATTTCATTTCCATTGGTGCTCTCTAATAAACAGAAAAATCAATAGCCTGAGTGTGCAGTCCTAAAGCAGGGGTGATGCTTTAAAGGTGCAGTTCTGGAGGATTCACACATCAGACCACACGGGAGACACAAACCCTTCCTTGGTTTTTCCTCAACAGGCTTATCTCCCCACACAAGAACATTCAGATCTGTGAGAAATGATTCCACCCTCCAATAATGAGATTGTGCTTTTTGGATGCATCCCGCCCTGAGCCGCCCCCGAGTCCCCGCCTCGCCCCCCTCCACGATTTCCCCTGGTGCCAAACAGAAGATTGGCACTGGCATTTAGGGGAAAATGGAAACCAGTGTGAGACATTTATCCCACCAGCAGCTTTCAGAAAGAAAAGAGAAATGAGTGCAGCAGCGGGCAGTCAATCTGTATTCATATGTTGAACACATGTCGATGATAAGGAGACTTTGAAAAGGTCACAAATTCACCATTAACCAGCGGACGCCTTCGTGCAAACACAGAATTTCCATAAGAGTGAAATAAAGAAATCTTATTCCAGCTGGAAATCCAATAAAAACCAAGCACAAAGATAAACAGCCAACACATGATTGAATCCCCAACACCCTGTATTTTACATTCTCTGAGTCTCACTAAGCTGAAAATTGGTTTCATTTACATGCATCACTCCAACAACACAGTCCTCAACCCACTGACCTGCTTTTGGATCAGTGAGTAAACAGAATCACAGCCTTACTGCTCGGAAAATAAACTGTAAAACATCTCATTCTTTCCATTCTAACTGTAGAGTGAAAGAACAATATTTAATAAAGGTGGTTTTAACCTTTATTGAAACAAACGAGCTGGAAAGAGATCCTGGCTCAGGCTGCATCAACCTTCAAGAGATTTCAGTGAAGATTTTACTGAAGCTTTAACTCTGTACAGAGGAAGGTCGGGTCAGATCTACAGGTTATATCAGCTCCTACAGCTCAGTCTGGCACACGCAGAGTTTTAAGATCAATTAGCCTCCCAAAATGAATCCTGCTGTTAAAGTCTGGATGTGCGTTGGCAGCATATCAGCTGTGATGTTCACAGACCTCGGTGTCCAGACTGCCAGCATGAGCTCCACATTGTACTCACTGTGAATCTAATATGCTGGAAATAGTACACGGACATGAGCTTATGAAGCATTTTTCTAGAGTGTTCATACTGCATAGGGTGACCATACGTCCTCTTTTGTCCAGACATGTCCTCCTTTTTGGGGGTAAAATTATGTGGGGAATTTTCTAAAATTCCCTAAAGTGTCCGGGTTTTGCTTGTTATACAGGCAAAGCTGTCACCAGTGACAGAAAAAGACATGCATGATTCAAACTACAGTAACTCCTCGAGTATTTAAGCTATCCAAATATTTCCAATGAATTCTGAAAGCTGCGAAGCAGAGCTTTCCAGTGATATACAGCACATTACGGTAAAGTATGGATTGCCTGAGGGGGAGGTACGGGAAGTGAGCTGACTGAGCAAACACGTGAGTCATTTATCGGTATTTTCTGTGTAAATAATGAAAAAATATTGTAAATAATGACATCAGTATCAATCTGGAGTGTTTTCTTGCAGTTTGTTGTATTTTTGCTGTATTTTCACCGATAGTTCATCTTTTTTGTCGTCTTTTCGTCCTATTTTGTGTTTTATGGATTTCATACATGGTTACATAATATAAATTATATTAAATAATATTAATAAATAATATAAAATAGGGTTGAGTTTTGGTTTTGGCTTCTCAAATTGTTGTACATGTTCATTTAGAATTGTTTATAAAGATGAACCTGTTGAAAATTCAGATCGTTCTTTTTCTATTTTGTAATTACACACTGTTTCAAGCATTTACAACCTAATAATGACAAATGCTTGCTAGAATGTTTTATTTTTACCTGAGGAAAGGTGCAAAATAATTTACTCAAAGGGCATTTTCTGACACATTTATTGACAAAAAGGCAAAAAGACCAGGCAGCCATTTAAATTCAGAGTAAAAGAGTTCATATTTATAATAAAGCGCGTTCACTCGACCACTGGCATTATTCCAATGTACCTACCTGTCAAGAAGTTGTGCATCACAATGCAACACATGCTGCTGAGGGTTCTCTTTTTGGGTTTTCAGAATCTGGTCACCATAATACTGCAGGTCACATCTAATCATTCACACCCATTCAATCTCAGGTTATGTCTACACGGAGGTGGGTATTTTATTATAAACTGAGGTTGTCCTTCTTCATTTTCAAGAATATCTCCATCCATATGGGTTATTAAAACAAAACAATCCCTGCCCACTCTTAAATATTGTTTATTACCTTGTTAACATGTCCATAATATACAACTTTTTCTGCAGTTTCTACATAAAGCAGTTATATTTTCATATCTCTTCCTTCCACCATGCCCCACTGATGTTACGGTTTAACTTGTGACCATGTTAACTGGTGGTATCAGGAGTCTTGAGTAACTATTTTATTATGCCTCAGTGCTCAATATTGATACTCCCATCCTGAGCTTTGAGTCTTTTTTTTTAAATTATTGTAGTAAATATCGACCAGGAGAGGACAAACTAAACCTAACTGTTGGACTGTTAACGCTGGCCCTCATGGTCATTTCAGAGCCTGCACAAATGTCAAAAACCAAAGATAATGGAGGAGCCATGAGTGTATATATGTATCTATGCATATATGTGTATCCATAAACCGAAGAGTTTGTCTTCAGCCTGCTCTATTGTAAAGTGTCTTCAGATAACACTTGTTATGAATTGGCACTATGCAAATAAAGACTGATTGATTGATTGATTTTTGTCTCTATACTGTGGAGCTTGTCCTGTAACATGATGAAAAGTGAGAGCAGAGAGGAGCACACGGACTGATCTATTGTGTCATCACTGTATACTGTCTGACATTAAAGAGCATTAGGCTCTGCAGAGGGATCTTAAATTCAGACTTCACAAATTTAATGACCCTCATGGCCTCGAATCGCCTGACCCCCTGTTAAACTGTCTTACATTAGAGTTTCCTGCAGCTCTAACAGCTTTAGATCTGTGGATGGTTCAGGCTGCTCCTGATTCCTCTGCAGACTTTAGAGATAACTCACTTGTCTTTTCTCTCTCTGCCTCTCTCTCTCTCTGTTCCTCTCATGCAGCAGTTTGTTTGTGCTGCTGCACCTTTCTTACAGGCTTGTTTTGTTAATTTCATCATCGTGGTACTTGTTTGTTGCTCTTCGTTCCATCATGCAGAGCGTGTGATGAGAAGATGCTGATCACAATTTGATGAAACCAGGAGACATCGAGCAACGCGGGGTTTGAAGGACTTTGGGCAAAAAGGGGTCTGTGCCAGGTTTTATTGAGTCTTCAGCACAAAACAAGAAGAAATAACAGATTTGATCATTAGAGGCATTTCTCATCCATTAAGATGCTCGATAAGCCAATCATATGGCAACGACTCATTGCATTCAGGCATATAGACATGGTCATGATGACCCACTGAAGTGCAGACCAAGCATCGGAGAGGAGAAGACAGGTGATTTAAGTGATTTTAAATGTGGCATTTATGTTGCTGCCAGACAGACCAGTTCATCAGAAACTGCTGATCTAACAGCGTTTACAGAGAATGGTCTGTAATAGAGAAGATATCCAGTGAGTAAGATATCTCTTAGCCAAAATGCCTTGCTGATGCCAGAGGTCAGAGGGGAATGGGCAGAGTGGTTGCAACCAGTATAGAAAACCATGAGCTACAGCAGCAGGAGACCACACCAGGTGCCACGCCTGTCAGCTAGAAACAGGTAACTGAGACTACAGCTCACACAGCCGACCAAAAAAAAAAACATAACTAAAGTGTCTCCTGGTCTGATGAGTCTGGATTTCTGCTCCACATTCAGATGTAGGCTCAGAGTTTGGTGTGAACATCATAAAGCATGGATCCATCCTGCTTTGGATCAGCAGTTCAGGCTGCACTGGGGGCCCCATAGTCCCACCTGAGCATGGTTTGAACCCCACAGCCTACCTGAGGATTGCCTCGGACCATGTCCATCCCTTTATGACCACAGTGGACCATCTTCTGATGGAGACTTCCAGCAGCTCCATGTCTCAAAGCTCAGATCATCTCAAACATGACAATGAGTTTCACTGAGGTCAGCAGATCTCAATCCAGTAGAGCAGCTGTGTGATGCTGTCATGGAGATATGGACCAACATCTCTGAGGGATGTTTCAGCTCCTTGTTGAATCTTGTGAAGTTCTAAAGGCAAAGGGGGTCCAACCTGGCACTGAGTGTACCTAATCAAAGTTTTATATTATCATTATTATTATTATTATTATTATTATTATTAGCTTTATTATTAGCTTTATTAGGCCCTTTCTAACATCACTGTGACCCATTTTGTTCTGACTTTTGAGGAGCAGCTAAATATACAACAAGTTAAAATCAAACAAAGTAATATTACCTGCATATCAGCAGTTACAAAGAAATGAAGGCAACAGCAGCCCCACTGCTCTCAGCTCTCTGACAGAGTTATCTTCTCAATGTCTTTGTTTGCAGTTAATTATTCAGGCCTGCAGGGAAACAGCTGACAAGTTCCCAAAATTAAAAATTTAACCTGACCAGACCTCAACCCGGGACCCAGTGCCAGAGATTTTGAGCTCCTTGAAACATCCCAGACCCTAAGGTCTGCTGAATACTGAATGATTTTTTCACTTTAACACACAAGACCACAAACATGAGGATCATTTTTGAAGGGCTTCATATCAAATTACACACCCCTTAGTCTTGGGGGGGAAACAGGTTCAAGTTCAGGCCTAAATGCATCTAGTTCAAGCCTAATATGACGGCAGAGCCACAATTCCGAATTATCATCACAATTATACATTAAAGCATCACTCACAACAGAGGGAGATCATGTTTGACAGTTTGTTGCAGTGTCTACTGCAGCATGTTGTCAAGTATGTTGGGTGAAAGTCTAGAGAATATATATTGAACATTGAGAGCAGTAAGGACTCACTAATAGACATTTTCTTTAGAAAAGCTGACCAAAGCTCTCTACTTCCAAAAATAAAATCATCATTTCTTTTCTTTTTTTCTGCCCAAACACCATATACTTCTTGTTGACTGACAGTACTTGCAGTGGAAGATGAGAAAACAAAATAATAGAGCTTTTTTTTGTCCAAATCCTGGGACTGTGGATGACTTTGACTCAACCGTTGGAGGGAATTCACTCTATTGGTGATTGTAGGCCTTTAAATGAAGGAGGCCCCATTTGGGATGTTATCATGACAGGTTTATCTCTTCAAGTTGTGTTACTTTTTCGTTCTTTATGTGTGTTATATTTGTCGCAGAAAACAGCTGTCTAGTAGGGGTTATTATTGGCTGGTGTCAGCTTTGGGTCAGTTAAAGGGGGTAATGCTATAGCAACACAGGGCCATGTGGTAGATTATGTGACTCTTTGTGATTCTTGTGTGGTGCAAACCCAAGTCTCTTCACTGAAAGCTTATCCTTTCATTTTGGCACAAGTACGTTCTCTGAAGTCTATTGACCAAATTAGGAGGGCTGCGATTCAGTCTGAAGTATCAAATAATCATATTAAAACAAAACACTTGGGTTATTTTTATCTCCGAAAGTCTTAAACTGAACCATGCCCCACCAGATGTTGGGATGCAAATCAGGTCTAAAATTGTCAAATATACAGTTGACCTAAAATAGTTCCTAACATGCCAACTTTAATAACCATACACCTAATAAATAATTTATTTAGAAACATAAGATGCACTTGCTTGAAACATGGGGATTTTAAGTTATGGTTGCCAAAATGCACCAAAACTTCTTATTTCCTTTTTAATGATCTCTCTTTTTTTATAAAGCAGTGCTATAGGTTACCTTACAAGTTGGTGATGTTTTTTTTCTATTTTAAAACAATGAAAAGTACAAAAATATACATATTTTGATTAGGAAATATTAGAAGCCCAATGGTTGGTCTGCTGGGAGAGCTCTTTGTCTTTGGTGCTATGGGAGCACGTTACTCTAAGATTTAAGACCAGACTGATCTTGATCTTCCAAAAATCAAATGAGCTCATTCTTAAGTCAGGAGGGACATTTGTGCAAAACTTTGAGGAAAGTCCCTCACAGTATTTTGAGATTTTACAGCAATGTATGGAGGGCTTTGTTGGCAGAAAACAGGGGACAAAATGCCTTCGTCCTGGACATGATGTTAAGATGAGCTCCTGACAAACAGCCCCTGGTTGTAAATCACCCCCCCTCCATCTCCTCTGTTTGTTTCAGAGCACACAGCTCTGAGCTCCTCTCTGTTTCGGCTCTGGCTGAGTGCCGCTGTGTTTCATGTGCAGACAGCATGATCAAACGCAGAGCGAGTGTGTGATGACAGGACAGTCCCGGGGTCACCAAAGCCCCCCCGCTGGCTCCATGTAAAGCAGCACATAAAAACAGATCCGTGGACGTGACTGAGGCGTCTCTGGCTGCAAACACAGCTGCAGGAAAAGATGGATCCAGCACATTTGTCAGAGATAGACGTCACATGGTGAGGATTTAGGGGATAATGCAGTGTGGTCACTAATACAGGGACAATGCTCTGTTTAAAGGAGGCTTGGTTTGAACCTGAGGGGCATAATAACACGGCTTTATGTCCGCAGGTCGATGAAATGAAAGGAATGAGGAGGTAGGGCTGGGAAAATGTGTCAGGTCTTTGACCGATAGAGAAATATGTGTAAAGAAATGTAGTTTAAATCAGTCGTGCATTAAATAACCTTATAAATTATTTATTTTTTTACTTCATCTAAGCATTTGAAAGTGGAATAATAAATATTTTAAAATGAAAGTAAATGGCAGGACTAAAGCTCAATAACAGAGGTTTTTTTAAGATCCGATATGAAGAAGGGCTCAGCTGTAACAGAAATTATTATATAAAAACAAACTCTCTTTGTTAAATATGCTCAAACAACCTGCTTCATGTGCAATTTACATTTTATAAGGCAATGAGTGACGTTTGGAGCCACGCTGCTCTCCTCAGACTGTGAATGTCCATCTTAAATATACAGAAACATGCATGATGTGACCCAGCACAGCTGAAACCATCACACTCTGAAGAGGAGATAATGAATATTAACATACTGAACACCTTTAAGAGTCACAGAGGCCGGAGCCTTTCCCAGCTGATGTTCAGCAGCAGGAGGAGGGGTACACTCTGGACCACCGACCTCCTTGCCTCCATCATAATTTTTGGATCTTTGCAGAGGTAAATCTAAACACTGTAAAGAATCTGACTGTGGAGCCAGCGTAGTTCTCTGAGTAGTTTTAACCTATATCTGGGATATTTACGAGGCTTTCTGTGGCACCATGCACTGCTCTGTAGCAGCTACTGTCCACCCTTCAAATATTTCCCCCAGGGACAAAGCTTGCAAGTTCCTTAATAGGCAGTCATATTTACTGGTGCTGTGAACCTCTAACAACCCCACTTAAAGAAACCTGAACCCTTTAAGTGTCTGCCACTCTGTCATGTTGAACGTGACATCTCATCTCTAACAGTTTCGCAAAAGTGAGGATTTTTTTCTCTGTTTATGGGAATAAAAAACAAAAAAAAAGGTCATAATTGGGTGTCTTACTCTCTTTATTTCATTGTCCTGTGTTAATCAGGTATGGAAAAAGGTTTCATGATATCAGAGTCAATGATTCTGTAATTCAGAGACTTTTTGTTATGAATTTACTGAATTTATAAATCTGTCTTACCACTGAGCTTTAAAAACTGGACCTGACTCTGTCCACATTTCTCAGTCCAGTGCAGAAGCAGCAGAGTCTCAAGCACTCCATCGTTCATGCATCTTTCATGAGGACTGTCAGAGGAGCGAACCATCCGTTTCAGGAGGCAACATTACACGGCTCATTTGGGATGTCGTGCTGCTACAAGGAGAACAGCTTCGGTACAGGCACTCGGCGCTGAATGTGCTGCTTGTTAAACGCAGCGTTTGGCTCTGGGAACTGAAACACGGACCTGAGGAGAACGCCAACAGATGGTGCTCACTCGTATTCTCTTTGTTTGCTTTTTTAACGCTCGAGTCAGGAATTTCGAGGACGGGTTTTGTGACCAACAGACGTCTTTTTTGTGCTTTTAAAATCCAAAAAAGACAGATTTTGGTGTGAATCCACTTGGACTGCATTTTTATGAGAGTGTTCAGTCATGCTCCAAAAACAAAAACATGCAGACATGTTTTATTTCACTGTTGCAATAAGAAAAGCCTCCATCCTGTCACAGTTTCTGCTCCTTTTAGGGAAAGAGCCTGACATGAAGGCTTTAACTTTCAGAATAAATTAAGAACAGGATGCATGCATGACACCGTAAACTGTTATATGCAGAATAAAATAACAAAGAAGCAGGGACATATGGAAGTGCACAAAGTGCTCATGGAGTGATGAGAGGAGGAAACAGGGAGTTTAAGCTAAAACTTTGACCACAGAGCATCACAGTCAGTAAACAATCATACAGATGGAGCAAAGGTCATGGTGCTGATGAACTAATGCTTTTCATAAATGTGAAAATTTAGAATATTTTCCTGCTAAAAGCTTCTGCAGTGTCAGTGAAAAGGTCATACTCATTGACATATTTCTATACTTCCTTTACAGTACTCACCAGATGCTCAGCTCTCACCGAGCACTCTAAGAAATGAAACCTTACATTAACTTGATTCATACATGCTGGCTGCTCCAGTGAATCTGGGTTAAATAAGTGGGACGGACACTGGATAATTTATCATCACTGATGCAGTTCAGCGGATCCAACAAATCAAACACACCCAAGACTGATCAGCCTGCATGTTTTACTCAAATACAGACAATAAATCAAGATTTGACCTGTTAGCCAACTGGTGTATCAACGAAGAGGAGAGTAAACTTCCAGCTGCTTTCCTGTAGATGAAGATGACTTTGCTGGGATCTTTCTTAAAACAGAGGTGGAAAAGCTCTTTTTAAAACTCCCACCTATATGTGGACATAGAATCTCCGTAGCTGTTGGTTCTGTTTCACATGGAGTTTTTTCTTTTTAAGTTACATCAACCTGCCACGTGTGTCTGCCTTTGGCTCCAGTGTTCGTGTAACGTCAACGTTTAAACTGCAGCAGTGTTGAAAGTTTCTCAGGGGGTGTAACACCTTTGTTACGAGGCCCTGGTCCTGTTGTGTATTTCTTTGCATGTGTTTTGCTGTGTCCTCATTCTGGGCCCCTGCTGTGATTGTGTGGGCATGTCAGAGGTGTGTTTGATTCGGTGTGTCACCCCTGCCTTTGTTTGGATTCATGACATCAAGCTGCAGCAGGTGATAGGCTGTGGAGGAGGGAAAGACCTCATTTAAACATCGCACTGGCGTCACCACACACAGCGCGACCGCGTCCACCTCTGCCTTAGCAACACCTGATCTGAGTAAAATCCCTCTGTTGTGTTTTCAAGGTCTAGTAGGGGCCAAGTAGTCACCCAGAGGTACTTTGGTTCGTTTTGTTATTGTTGAAAATAACTGAATTGTAAATAAAGCATAGCGATTCCTGCCTTTAAACTTAAGCTGGACTGAAGTTTCTGCTTGGGATTGGGGGGATTTGGGGCTTTTCATGTTGTGGTATAACAACTTAAACATAAGCAGAGTGTAAACATCGCTACTATAAACACAACACTTGCGAGAAATGCAATGTGAAGCTGCTCGACGAAGAACAATATTTTTATGCCAATGCCCATCTCTATTTTATTTTCCATTGCTTATGCAAGGAATGAGGAAGACTGACAATATGCAGCAGGGATTGTCTTGATCTTCTTTGACTTTTTCACTCTGCAGAGCTTGTTCATCTGTTATAGATTGTGTAGATAGAGAAGCATCTATTTTTGAGTGAAATGATTTACTTTCACTTTTAACAGTGAAGGGGAAACTTGACTTGGCTCCCAGAGTGATGGGTAAGTATGAGCCTTTAAGTCAACCTCTGGTCAGTGTGAGTCACTACGAGGGCTTGTACTGTTCACAAAGAGGGGGATGTGACCTCCAGCTTCACTTAGGACACACTGTAACTTCTTGGTGAGTGTGAAATCCATCTGAGCCAAACAAGGCAAGCGTACTAAGGGGGGTAAATATCATACAAGTGGAGCTAACACAGAGAGTGCAGCTAACATTAGCATTGCTCCTCTGGTCCTCTGAACAGGTTGATGTCTAAAAATCCAGTCAGAGTATGGATACACATCACTCCAGTCAAAACGAAAGTGCCACCTGATGCAGCATAAATGCAGATTTATCTTTGCTTTATGGCACAGAATACCTCTAAACCTGTCCAGACTAAACAAAGGTACCACTCAAAGCTGGTCCGACTGACAGAGTGCAGAGTGAAAGAAAACCAAACCAAGACAAAAATGAAGCAATGTTGCCACTTTGCCCCTGAACAGAACAGAGTCCCCA
Source organism: Cetoscarus ocellatus (assembly GCA_037902135.1). Classification (NCBI taxonomy): domain Eukaryota; kingdom Metazoa; phylum Chordata; class Actinopteri; order Labriformes; family Labridae; genus Cetoscarus; species Cetoscarus ocellatus. The sequence goes on along the minus strand of JBAMNC010000121.1, from coordinate 320,983 downwards.
AAATTTTAGGTGTGAAACTGACCTAAGTGTGCATAACAATTTACATCAGACCACGATCTCCATGTAGGAGCCTCTCCATCTGCTTCAAAATCTGTGCAGCCATAGTAAACATTAGAGTACAACAGACAATAGAGATTATGAGGATGTACAATAAAACAGCCTGTTCTGAGCAGGGCTTAAACAGAGGGGTTTATAGGCATACCAACAAAGAATATCTGAAGGGATTTTCAGTCAACAACCTTAAAAACACTGAAAGTACAGGTGAGTGTCAACTTGTTGAAAAAGGATAAAATATGTGAACTATAGTCTTAAAAATGAACAACACTGATTTGATTACGTCAAGGCTTCCATTTTTTGGTGTTGACAGACTTGAAATGACATTTTTGTCCAGACTGAAGAAGATGTTTCCTCTGGCTTAAAAAGAGGCTGTTGAACTGGACATGCTATGTGATCATTTGATTTTACACTGATATTATCAGCACTCTGCAGCGGTGAGTTTTGATGACTTGGCCTCAGAGGCTTACATGAGTCACTTCAGGTTTGGTTAAATTTGTGTTTTTGTCAGAAGATGATGAGTTCAGAGCTCTGGTTTAAACCCTGGCTGACCTTTGAAGAACGATGGGGGGCTGCGAGTGTTTGCCAGCTCACTGTGACTCATCAGGACGCTACTACACAGACACCCAAAAACCGAGAAGACATCAGAGAAGACACAGAGGAAAGGCTCATCACGGCTCAGTGTCACTGAAGCAGGAAACAGACATTAGAGACCCAAAGGTGCCTAATTGACGGTATGAGAGCACATTTATCAGGGACAGTTAAACCCTGACACTCATCACACAGGGGGCGCCGTGGTGCAGCAGGTAGTGCACATTCTGCACCGCAAGAAGGTCGGTAGTTTGATTCCCAGGCCAGGCAATTTTATATATACATATATATTATTGCATTATAATGACTTATGATTACTGTTATGAAGCATAATAATTAAACAAGAGTGGTGATAACTATGCGTACCCTGCATGCAATAAGTGCATTAAACTACATTATAAGCATGCTTTAAATGTATTTTCATAATGAGGGGGCTTCATGGAAAGTGTTACCAACATTAATTTCAGCTCAAATGAGGAAGTTTCTTAAAGATAGCAGAAACGTTGTATCGTGCACCATTCCTGTGGTTGCACTTTAACTTTCCTCAGATTCCTTGGCAGAGTCTTGGCTGGTCTGAGAGAGGAAAGTGCTCAGACCTGCCCCCCCTCATGTCTCTAATGACATCCCCACAGCAGTGTTAATTTTGACAGCACTTTTTAATTTAGTTTAAGTTAAAGTCTTTTCTTAAAATATCTTTTAGTTTCAATCATAATTTAGTCATCTTAACTGTTTTAATTTTAGTCTAGTTTTAGTCGATGAAATCTGCTGTAAATTTAGTCAATTAAAATATGAAGTGTAAAGGGTAAGGCAGTTCTTATGTTTCCTTGAATTTCTGAAGTCATGTTTTACTCTTGGATAAAATGAAACATCTAATAACCCTTTATTGAATGCTAGTAAAGTCTGAATGTATAAATGAACAGAAACAAATTGAACTTTTGTGTGAAATGCAGTCACCTTTATTTAGGCTACCTGGCAGAGCATCTCAGTTACAATACCAGAACTGACAACAAACAGTGAACCTGCTCTACATGAATATATCAATTCATAAAGAGAGGAGCTCTGATTGGATCGCTCCACAACTTATCCCACCACCACCAAGCTAAGGCAGCTGTGATTGGATGTCCCTCTTAACTCATCCAACCTTTCTACACAACCAAAGTAGCTGTGATTGGATATATACTTTCAAACATTTTAGTCTAGTTTTTATTTGTTGATGAAAATGTCAGTTAACTTAGTTTTAGTTTCTGTCCATGTGCACTTGTTTTTATTAGTTACTGTCTAGTTTTCATTAGAGGAAAAAGGTTGTTGACGAATTCAATGACGAAAATAATTAGTCAACAAAATGAACAGTGATCCCACAACAATGTGATAAACATGTAGCCCTTGCTTATTATATTCTACAGGATGTATAAATGAAAATTTTAAATACCATGAAAAAAAAAACTTACTTTGACCCTCATTGGCTGCATCTCTGCTGGCATTTTGCTGGGAGAGAAAGATTGAAGTGGCTTCATCTGTAATTTTCTCTTATTGATAATTTTATAAGTGTTCTCATTATTTAATCTTGCTGATGAGACTGATTGATGAACAACAGCAATGAACACTGAACAGTGTTGCCCGCTCGTACATCACTGACCGACACTCACCTAAAATGACCCTCAGCAGCTTGTATGTGGCACAGGCACTGTTAGCTATAACCAGTCTGCTTCTTTTCTTAAAGTGTGCTGTGACGTGCTGCAGTTCATACTTCCTGGAGCGTCTCAGCTTCAGAGGCAGTCTTTGAGCAGCTCTGGATGTAACAGTGTCCCATTTCTGTCTCTCTAACCCTCTCTGCAGGCTGCTCGCCATTACCAACACCAACCGTCTGCCCCTGCTGTGACAGCTTGAGCTCTGCTGAAAACAATCGCTCCCTGTTTGTTTCCCCTAATGATGGTAACTGCCAGCCCATAGTCCGGCCCCCTCCCCATACATCCATTCATCCCCCCCCCCGCCACCAAAAGCACCAGCAGCCTGCAGATGTTAGAAATATCTCCTTTGTTCTTCACTGAGCAGGCGACTGTTTGTCCTCCTCACAATGTTGGTAAAAAGTCAAAGAAACGTACTGAATATAAAGGGTCCGTTAGGGTCTAAAATAATACCAGAGTGCTCATATTAAATGATGAATTTATCCACAATTTAACCTGGAATTCAGTCAGCACTCACAGAAATAATGGATGTGAGTAAGTGAAATATTAATTAGTCTGTCTGCAGGATTATCAATTAAAAAAGCTGCTAATAAAAATGTTCTCACGGCCAGAACATTTCTCCTCTGCAGTGCAGGCACCACTCTTCATAATCAAATAGTTTTATTTTGCATTAAAAAAAATATTGCCAAAAAAGCAAATGGCAGCTACTGATCAGTAAGAAGATTTAGAGTAAAGGCCGATTCATATGTCTGTGTCGGAGCTGCACAGTCACTGTCCCTCTGGGTAAGGGGGGTCCGAACTATTTTTATCAAAGGCCAAACACAGAAAAGCAAAAAGTCCACCAGATCACATTATAGCACAACTTCAGTGTACAGAAGTTAAGGTTTTTGGGAAGGCAAGTCAGAATTCAGGGGGCTTGTTAGCTAACCTAATGAACTTAATAAAGAATTGAAGTGTCAGCCATTTTTTTGATACATGTAAAAGAGCATTTATTGGTTAACTAATTTTTTTTGCTTTAAATGATGAAATATAAATATATATCTCTCATATAATGAGGTGTGATTTTTTGTCCATGTTTGCCACCCCTAACGTTTGGGAAAATTCTCTTTCATTTCGTGGAAAAACAGAGAAAAGGTGCTGCAGTGCTGATGAATGACCCCTGAAAGCAAGAAAATATGAGGGGCAATCATGCTTTGAGTGGCTGCCGACCTTATCGAGACACCCGAGGGTTTGCAGAGCTTCATCTGAAAAGAAATGGCCGCCTCAAGGGAGCTGGAGGAGGCGGAGGAAACATACAGCCACTGGGGTGGAGAGGCAGCGGACGAATGGCATCAGAGAGGAGATAGCAGGGTGACTCTCTCGCGAAATCTGCCCTTTAGATGAAAAGGCATTAGTCAGCCAGGACTGCCAAGTGGAGAGGCTAACATGATTGGATTTGGCTGAAAAACATGAAGAAGAAACGCTCCCCGAGGACGGATGGAGGGAGAAGAAGGATGAAGAGGAGAGGAGTGATGGAGCCAGCGGGCGTTTGAGTGGGAGACGCGCTGGTTGAAGCTTTTGTCTCCAGCTTTGGACTCATGACTGGCAGTAATCCACTGGTCCTGATCTGATTAGGAGACTTCGTTCAGCAACACGGGAAATGCCAACTGTGGCTTCAGTCCATGCCTGGCTCCTCTGCTCGACGCTTTCGATCAAAATCATTCACACTGTGTGCAGAAGGTGCAGCAGGATGTGGACTGGAGGTCAGATAAGGATGATGACTTGAATAAATCAGTTAAACGAAATCTATGTTTCTTAAAAAATCTTTCAGTGATATTTATGTAATCTTTGAGACCTTTAAACAGGAGATCCCACCAGTCGCAATAACTTTAGTTTCATGACGAGGGCGACAGTGGGAAGGCACTCTTGTTTCTCAATACATCCATCACGCTGGAGCCTATCCAAGCTGACATGGAGCAAGAACAAGGGTTCACTCTGGGCTGGTTGCCAGCCAATTACAAGGCAAAGACATAGTGACAGGTAACTGTTCATGCCCACACACACCTGAGAGTCACCAGTTAACACAATGGATCGTTGGCCCCTGAGAGGTAACTGGGATACCTGAAGAAAACTTAGACATGCACGGGGAGAATGTGACAACTCCACAAGGAAAGAACCTGACCAACAATTTTAGGAAAATACATTTATTTGACAGACTTTGGTCCATCTGACAAAGAGCAGTGGTGAAGAATACCAGTGACAAGGCTACACACAAGAGGAGATAACGGGAAAAGGGGCCAGTTATGTCCGAACAGACTTGAAGCAGTGTGATGCTCTGACTTTGTTCCCTTCAGTTTAGATTCTTGTTGTGTTGTTTCACTCTCAGATGTACTTTGGACAAAAGCATCTGCTAAATGAAACTGTGACACTGTAGCAATAAATAAGAAATTGGTAAATGGCAATGACTCACTGGCCCCATCAGAAAAGAAAACCCTATAAAAACCTGCCAGGTATGACACAGCTGGGTAGACCTTGGCTTTTGGCTCAGTGAAGACCATGTCAGGGCCCACAGACAAGTCCAAAGCTGCCTTAATCTAAATTATTTTTCACACATGCATTCCTGAAAATGTATGAAATAAAGCAATCTTAAGTACGTTACCTGCACATATCCCTCATAGTGTGAGATTTATGCTGCTGAATGGCTGGAATGCTAACTTAAAACGGACGTTACAGTGAAATGATATTTCCAAAACTTACTGAGTTTGGAGCCGAGGTGAGAGTTCTTCATAATGTTTTTGAACATAGTTAAGTTATGATTTCTAGAGGTAAAAAGCAATAAAAGCTAGAGCAAATGAAACCAGCCGTGCAGGCACTACAGCATATAAAAATCAGTCTCTCTGCAGCTGCTCACTCAGCTTTCCTGCAAATTATGACAAAATGGCTGCCAGGACTTATTTTTGTTTGTTTGGTTTCTAAAATAGGAATGAGACATTTGTCTGTTAGTGTTCCCATGTGCAGTTTTCCCAGAAATTTTGGGCTAATACTGTGGATTTTGTGCCATTTATCATTTACTCTCACAAGACAACAAGATAATTTGACTGAGCCAATGCTACTTGACTAATGGTTTCCTAATCGGCTTTACTGTACCTTCTAATTCGCCCAAACGTTCATACAGTGATGCCAGGCGCTGCCACGAAAGATGCCAACCTGCTTGTCATTATGTTATCCAACTCATTCACTGGAAGGACAATTACTTTAACAAGCCGACCGCAGATGGCCTTACCGTCACCTGATGACCTGATCTGTATTTACGACACAAACGCTCCAGCACTCTTTGCTGTTGCTGACAGATTTGGACACTTTATTCAGATTTAGGGCTTCATTGAAGAGAGAAGTGCACAATCTTCAGAGAGAATGATTGTTGACTGTAGACCCTCCACACATTTTATCTGATTGTGCACAAACGGCTCTTGATTTAAGGAAACACGATTCACTGGAAGCCAAGAAAACATTCCTCAAAGTTACAAATTAAAAGCCTCCTCCAACAGCAAGTTGTTTCAAAAAATAACTTCATGCTCGATAAGGCTCACATGGAAAATAGCTGCTAGGTGAATCAGAAAAACTGCAGTGTAACCGTTTTTAATCAGCATGTTCCTGTTTTGTATGCCATCAGCACGCTCTGCTAATTAGCTTAGCTGAGCCTCGGGTTTAAAGTGAAGATTAATAAATAAATAAATCAAAAGTAATTCATGTAGAAGGAGAAAACCAAATCAAATGAGTGTGTATGAAATCCTATAATCGTCCTAATTTTTCCAGCCTTCCACATTCAATGATCTCCATACATCAGCCGTCAGGTCCAGGTTATTAAAATATTAATATGGAGGTCAGTGCTGAGCTCGTTTAGCTTAATAAAAGCCTCATATTGATGACATAAATCCACGAGTATGGCTGTGATTATGACTCCAGCCTTCAGCCCCAAAGGAGGTGAGACGATGAAGAGGGTGCAGGTGGATTCAGACAGATGTGTGCATTAAGAAGAAGAGACCCTTCTGCAGAGCGGCGGGGAACAAAGGGTGGCAGGGAGGATGGGAGGATGGTGATGGGTGAGGGGGATACGGGGGAGAGGAAGAGGATGGGCAGGTTGTTTTAAATGTCACTGGGAGTGAGGTGAGAGGAGACAAAGGACAGAGGGAGGAGGAGAGGAGATGTCTGCTTCTGTAGAGACTCATAACACAGTGAGGTACCCGAGGATGATGGGATATTTCATCCCTCCAGGGCGTCACTGTTATCTTTACAAACATTTGATTTTCGTTTTGATTCTTCCTCAGACGGAGGGCAGCTTTCCTGAGAAAATGAATCAATATTTTGTCTGAACTCAGGTCATAATTTTTTTTTTTTTTTATGACTGCTAGAGTATAAGACCCTCCCTTTCCCCCCCCCAGGCCCAGTCGGCTCTGATTGGTTGATTGGTCTGCAGTACAGTAAATGGTCAACACTGTTTTCAACAGCTCTGCATTCATTCTACTATCACTTAGCACTTAGCCTGCCGCCATGATCCAATGGGCTTCAACTAACGATGAAACAATGAAAGGACAAAAAGCCTCTAGTTTTTCATATACTGACTGGTCCTGATCCACCTCTATTCTCACTTCACCCGAAATACTCTGTTGAAGCTCCTGTTACTTTGAGGCCCCCTCACGCTTTGATTGGTCAGCTGGTCTGGTTTATGGTGATTGGTGTCGCGGTGTAATGGTTACCACAGTTAATAAAGCCTCTGTTAATTATTCCCTAAGGCTCTACAACACTGCATGTTCTTCCCAAGCTCAGAGAACTGATCTGAGCCTTGTTTCTGGTGCTGTATTTCACTGGTCCATCAGGAAAACAAAAGGTGCTTGGAAATGGGCAGAAACATTCACAAGCATATCAGGCAGGTGATTGGATGAACAATCCGTCAATCACATTCATTATGGGCCAGTCAGATAATGTAGAAGGAGGACGCTACTGCTGCGGTGTAAAGGACAGAACATGAGCCACTTTGTAGAACAACACTGGGCAAAATATGTCGGAAGTGGAGCAAAAATATCTTTCTATGGAGAAATGCTTTCACTGATGTTATTTGAAGCTGTTAGCATCTATGCTAATCTCTGTAAATGCAGTCACGTCCTGCTGTTGTCACACCAGCATCGCCACTTCCTGCTCTAAAGGACTCTGATTGGGCCGTGCCACTTTGGGCTGCTCACAATCATTACAGACTGATCCAACTGCTCTGCAAGGTTACAACCTGCATGGACCATCTCCATCTGCCATCTATGCTATGTTAGCTCAATTACTGAAGTGAGACACAGCAGTCAGGTGCTGTATCCACCAAATAATGAGAAAACTCTGCCCTGACAAAAACAACAAGAATGACCACGGACATGCAGCTCATACACTAAACATGAAAAACTTTACGCTTAGCACTACACACTAATGTGAGTTACACCCAATAACAGAGTGAAATCATGATAGTGATGCTCAGGGATGAAGTGTAAAGGGGTCTCAATCAGCAGTTTGTCAATTAATAAACTGATCACACATGTCAATTTAATACTGAAGGTCATCTATGAAAGATAAAACAGGAAAAAGGGCTGCAGATAGTGACCGTCTAATGTGATATCTGAGTCTGTGAGCATCCAATACTCAAAATAAATTAAAAAAAAAAAAAAAATGAAAAAGCAGATGATTTGATGGGCTGCAGAAGCAGAGGACCACATCTGGTGCCACTCCTGTCAGCTAAGAACTGGAAACTGAGGCTACAGTTCACAAGACAAGAGAAGATTGTCAAAGTGTCTCCTGGTCTGATGAGTCTGGGTTTCTGCTCCACATTCAGATGGTAGGCTCAGAGTTTGGTGTGAACATCATGGATCCATCCTGCCTTGAATCAGCGGTTCAGGCTGATGCTGCTGGTGGTGTGATGGTGTGGGGGAGGCTGTTGCTGACCATGTCCATCCCTTTATGACCACAGTCGTTCACTGTACTCCAGAGGCCTCCACAATCATCAGATCTTAATTTAAAGGAGCAACTCTGGGATGTCATGGAGCATCTCATAATGGATGTGCAGACGACAAATCTGTAGCTGTTATGGAGACATGGACTAAAATGTTCTGAAATGTTTCCAGCACCTTGTTGAATATGTGCCATGAAGAACTGAGACAGTTCTGAAGGCAAATGGAGGTCCAGCCTGGTGAACCCAATGAAGTAGGAACAGCCAGTTTTGCAATCTAATCACCCACTGCTCTGGAAATTCTACATACAGTGACTTTAAACTGAAGTTTTGTACCCAAAATAAGTTTTGATCTCCCCTCCATCCTTTGAGCTAATGTTGATTACAAATTTCTGTAAGGTTGAAAATCACTGCTTCTTTTGATTGGAAGTGAAAGCAAAGTCATTTTAAACCAGGGGAAATAAATTTCTCCTAATGAGGAAAAAGTAGAGGCTGGAGAATTCCCTGAATGATCATGGACAAGGTGAAAAGAGTCGAGTCTTCTTTGGTGAAGTATTCGTATTTATATCACACATTTGAGCTCATGGGATGATTTGTAGCTTTACTTCAGTTAAAAGCAAAGAGATAAAGTCGTATCGCGTGAGTAATGTTTGAAAGTTCATGTGTAAAAGCTGTTGAAGATATAAAGAGGGACAACAGTCTGCAGATGGAGCCGAGCGTCCTCCGTGTTCTGAATACTGATGATCAGAAACTGTAACACAAGGTCACAGGATGAGCTGCTCCAGTTTCTCTGAATAAACATGAAATCCGTCCTTAAAAGCTCTGAATATTCATCAGCAGCAGTATTCTTGTCTGGCTGTGAGCGGGCGAGGCCTGTGTGGCTCAGTGGGCACAGCGGGGGGGGGGGGGGGGGGGGGGGGGGGCACACTGATCTGAGGGGATTCCCTGCTCGGGTGGAGACACCAGCAGCACCCACTGAACACCCAGGGGCTCAGAGAGGACCAGCTGAAACATCCCTGCTTCCTCAGGGAGGTTTGGGATTCACCCACATCCTCACTGAGCTTGATCTGCAGCTCCTCTCTGGTTCCTGTTGAATCTCTGAGCCTCAGCGATTACCTGGCTGTCAGAAGGTGGATGAATATTTACCTGTTTGTGTTCAACAAGCTCTCGGTTATCATCTGACAACAGGGACAGCAAATGGCCTCCCCTTGTTCCCTCTAAGTTAAGTGGAACGCTTTCACTCTCTGTGGAAGTAATTTGATTACAAAGATGATTTGGTAAATGGTAAATGGACTTGAGCTTATACAGTGCTTTTCTAGTCTCTTGACTACTCAAAGCTGCTTCACACTGCAGGTCACACTTACCCATTCACACCCATTTGCTTTCACATTCACTCACTGATGGTTCTGAGTTTCTATGTTAGTTATCCATCAGTATCAGCTAACACTTTCACAACCTTTCATGCCCATTTACACACCACTGACGCAGCAGGGGGAGCAACTTGGGGTTAAATGTCTTGCTCAAGGATACATTGCCATGTGTCGCCGGAGCTGGGCTTGAACCTGCAACCTCCTGATTACGACCAAGCGCACTATCCAGCTGTGCCACCTGTGCCCTTGGTTGTCCTCCTGAAGAACCAGGGTCTTGCCTGGTCAAAGCAGACGTAAGGCTTCTGTTCAACAGCTGTTATGCACATTTACAGATTGAAATGAATGAAAAATAGGAATGGACATGAGGAAGGAAGTGGAAAAGCTGGGCCTTAATGTGATGAGCTCCCCTTGAAAATTGTTTTTGTTTTATTTTGAACATTTTATCTCATTCGACTGCGTACAGATGACAAACCCTGTTCAAACAGATCCACTGATATCAGTCCCTCCAGGATTTTGACAGCAGTTACTGCAAATTCTGCTCATCATTGTGATCTCTGCACAGCCTCACATCACGTCTAATCACTGCAACTTCCCCTAAACTCTGGCCAATCATACTCTCTCTTCTCCACTCCAAGACACATGTAAAAATAACAGACTTCACACTGGTATCCCTGTTTGCAACTGAGAGGACGTCCGTCACAAAGAGCTCACAATAACAACCTAACAACTAAAGTCAACACAAAAAGCAACTTTCTGATGTCCTACATCAGGGATGACTAAATTATAGATATATATGTATGTATGTATACATATATATATATATATACACATACTGCCAGTTGTCAACTTCCACGTGCAAAATGAAAAACCTCTTTGATCGATGGCAATTTGTGATGCAAAATGAATTATCTTCCTTACTTTACATGCTCATTAGGTTGATTGGCGACTCTAAATTGCCCTCAGGAATGACTGTGAGCGTGTTTGATTGTCTGTCTCTCTATGTGGCCCTGTGATTGGCTAGCGACCAGTTCAGGGTGTACCCCGCCTCTCGCCCAATGCCAGCTGAGAAGGGCTTCAGGCCCACAACACAATTCCCATCCTCTCAGTCCATCTACAGAGTCAGCCCTTGGAATCACGAGTAACCCAAGTGCAATGGTTGAACAGTCAGCAAGCAGGGGAAGATTAAAACTCTGGTTGGTGCTGCCAAGTCCCTGAGTACAGGCTACAAAAACAAAATGAAATTAAATGCATTTTTTTAAAGCATGCATGAGGTTGATTGCCACCCTGCTCCTTCCCTCTCTCAGAGAGACCAGACCTCAACTCTCTTCAGCATGACCTGAGAGGCAGAGCAGCTCTTTAAACTGCAGATACAAAGCTACAAATGCACAACCATGCAACTCTGGAGCTTTCTCCAAAAACACTGGATTTGATTCAGTAAATACAAGTGAGCAAACTGAAGCCTGGCTTTAAGATCCTAGCTGTTAACACACACCAACAGACTCACTCACCAACAACCAGGGCCTCTACTCTCACAGTTAGCTTCTTCAGACGTCCTTGACTGTTGTGATTCCTGTCCAGCTCCTTCTCTTTATTTTGATTTTTTTTATATATACTTATAATTTACAGGTCACCTTGTAATGATGCTCATGTTGGTTTTCCATTTCTAACATTTGTCTAGCTATATGCTTCACCTTTGTTCTTGTTGCTTCCTGCTTCAGCCAGCTTGCTCCCTGATTGGCTGTGTTGACCATTTCAAGTCAGGGCGGCCCAACCCTCTTCTGAGAGAATAAAATGACTCCTGACACACCTCACACCACAGGACGATCAGGTGAGATCATCTTTAGGACTATAATTAGGTCTTTGCTGACTTTGGTTGGAAGCAGGGATCTGAGCTGAAACTTGGGCTGATTATCTAGTAGTGTGTACCCTGCTTTAGAAAAACATCCTCAGCTCATCAGTGAGACAAACAACAGAATTTAGTGGACATAAGCCGATCTGGAGCATCACAAACAAGGAGGAAGTTAACTATTGTGGCTCCTGTTATTGCAAGACCAAATAAATCCACATCTTATAGACTCTGGATTCTGTCAGCCATTAAAATTCTAAAATGAGTTTAACTGTGGCTCATTTTTGAAATCAGACTAACCCTCTAGGGCACCATTAATTCTTTCCAAGATTACAGCTGCTTTTTCTGCCCATGATCGTTCATTTTTAATGAAAAAAAAACAAACCTTCTGGCATAAAAACCACAGCCCTCTGTCAGAGTTTCTTTTAACACATAAAAACATGTTGTACTCTTTTAAAGCTGATTAGTATCACAGATTCATATTGAACTTTGTCCTCTAGCAGCACAGTGGTAGCATTAAGCACAGCTGTAGTAGCATTAATGTAGTATAATAGTATCATCAGCAGCATTATCATCCAGCAGCCTGTAAGTGGAGAGTTATGGTGTCATGTGGGTCAAACTGTGTCAGCGGCTTTTCCTCCCTGACTGAAGTCAAATTAGCGCAGTGAGCAGAGACACGGCCTCGCCTGGTGGATCAGGGCCACTGTGTCAGTGAGCACACACACAATCACACAAATCCAGTCAGTAAAATCAGTCAGACGACCAGTGAGGGATACTGTATCATGATTTATAGATGACAAAACACCAGCACGCTTCATTCAGATGAACCAGGTCAGCTTGGACTGGTTTTTAGGATTGACTTCTGATTTCTGAGTGTAGAATAAAGTTAGATATCAAACATGTCAGTCTTATAAAGCAAGAACTTCTATGGCTTGAAAATAACAGCTTGGAAAAAGTCTGTGGCAGCAGAGTGGACAATATTTTCTCTGTCAAAATGCAGAAAAGTCTAAACTAATATGTTCCAGTCTCTGAAAAAACAGTAAAACAGCATTTGTTTCATTTCATTTTCATTTAGATAGTGGTGCAAGGATGAGGTATGTTTGTGGGCTAATGCAGAAGTTAGCTCATGCTGCTCCCTCCACTACACGCCTGTGGGACTTTTATAAGAAGCTCTGTAGCAGACAAAACTTATGAAGCTGCTCTTTGTGATAATCTTGACGAACAAACCTACCTGTCACGACTGTTTGAAGGGTAAACGTTATTGGTGTGAGTGAAGAGTGGTCTGGTTTGGTTCAGTTCAGTCCAGTATGGTCTGGAACAGTGAAAATGTGAAACTCTGATCTGGTTTCCACTGCCAGCTGTATCTTCACTTAAGAGTGGCGATGTAAACCAGGAGGAGAAAGTTGCACCAGCTACGTGAACACGTGACTACAGCAGCGTGACACATTGATGGCATCTGAGGCAGGACTGTAAACAAAGAGCACCGACGGAGGACCTCCGGCCCTCCAGAACTCTCAAGAGCCTTGTTTCCTGCAGACAGTCCACGGCTCCTCTGAACATGATGAGGAATGTGTTTTCGTTTTCGCCACTGTTGTATGAGGATAGACGATTTGTGTAACCAATCAACAGGCTGCAGTGATTTTAGCTCCACCTATAAGGGTGTCTTTGGTCCACTGGGACGGCACAGGGAGTCTGACTTAAGGCAAACATGGGCTCTTTGAGAAGAAAAAACGTAGAAGTAAAAGTGTGCTTGTCGTTAAATTTTGCACGTATGTTCACTTTAATCAAGGACAATGTTGTAAGAGTTTGGAGGGAAAAGATCAAATGTCCTGGACCTCATGATCATCCTTCATGAACTCCATATGTCAAATTCCTCTCTGCTAGACAATGAAGTGGATAAATGAGGAAATGAGGTCAAAGACCAGGTGACCCACAGCTGGACTTTAACTCTAAACCTCTTGGAAGCATGAACCCACCAAGCAGATTAAACTCAACCCTCCAAACTTTGCAACAGTCCCTATTAAATCTGCTCACCGGACTGAATCTTTATTTCCTGAGCCTTCATTTCATCTCTCCAGGATTCCAGCTCTAATTTAGACACCTTGTGGAAGCTTTTCAGACACTAAAGCTGTCTGGGTCTTATCAGAATTGTCGGAAAGAGTGAATACGGTGGATTTTACTGTAAAAATCCTGATAGTATCTTCTCTGTGTCGCTGTGGAGTTGCTCTTGAAGGCTCCTTGAAGTCTAAAGTGACAGAAATGAAACCCCCGAGCCTCTGCCAGCCCCGCTCTCTGGCTCTAAAATTGTCTTGAGTTCCTGCCGTTGTCTGGCAGCATACTGTAACTGATGAATTATTCAGCACGGGGATCGCTCTGCGTTGTTCCTGGATGGTTTCAAACACAAATGAAATGAAATGTGACACTCAGAGTTGAAGTTATCAGCCGAACGGGTCGGGGAATCGTTTAACCACACTGTGGGCTGTGTGCAACTGGAAGCAGGATTAAGCATGGCGTGTTTAAAGCACACAGCATTCATATGCATATGCATGCTAATACGCATGCTAAGAAATGCATGCTGGGGAGATATTGACTCTGCTTACTGATGACCCCTCCCCCCTGCTGCTCTGTTTGGGCCCCTGGGAGAAGAGTGCTTTAGTTTTCAATAAATATATTAAAAATTGTAACAAGATGCAGAATCTGCTTTTAATTCATCACAATGCAGCGTCTATTTATTATCAACACAGAAACATTACTTATGCATGCTAATCCTGCAGCCCTGCTCAAAAACAGGATCATAAAGGCTGCAGTATGACATTTTCAGCCAGGTATTGATTTAACTTTACAGTCAGCACTGTTATTAATATCTGAACTTAGAAATATAGACTCACTCTATGTTTCATTTATGTGATACACGACTCAGATTTAACAGGCATTGTTAAAAAGCATAGGCCTATTGCCTTTTGCAACAACTGACTTCTAGGTAATTTATTACTATTTACATGGCTATTTTTATTGCTATTATTTATTTATTCATTTATTTACATTATTACCCACCTCTATCGAGCTAGACAATTAATCAAAATTTTAATCTTGATTACCATAACTAACTTTCACAATTATAAAAACTAAGTAATCAAGATTAAAATATTACTGATGCTGAACCTTTTTTTCTTTGTCCATTATTACCATTAGCATGTTTTTATATATTGTTTACAAGTATATTTCTTTGTATTGTACAACCTTTAAGGTTAGAAATGCGTGTCAAAAGCATTGAAGTTCAATGAAAGCATGTGGTGAGTGTATTAAAATCGGAATATTCATGATCTCTATATCTATAATCCTGAATATGATTTTTACACCCACAGCTTGGTTGCTTTGTTCTACTTCAGTCTAAAAGAATGCTATGAATTTACACATTTCCTTTGGATCGTTTCTTGTTCACATATTAGTATTTTAAAGCAGGCCAAATCATTGACAAAGGCAGGGCTAGCCTTACATCAGAGCCTGCCGTAACACTGTGTGTGCTCTATTACTGAAAGAGCCACAGGAGGGCACCAAAGTGCCAGTAGCACCCCCTGGCCTCATACTATTTATTGTCTGTTACTGTGTTTTCTTTTGTTTTTTTCCTGACTGTTGTGTGATAAAATGTTTGTATGATATGCAACACTGAACTGTCTTTTGGGACAAATAAAGTTGTCTGAATCAAATCTATATGTGAATATTGCTATGACTACAAATCTGCATTATGGGAAGGACTGTTTTTTTGAGTGCAGGGAGTGCTCCTTTCTTTTGCCTTTTTAATAAATGGTTGCAATTCGATATGTTAAAACTTACTTTTATGCTTTCGCCAAAACATAGATAAAACTTTAAGCAAGTAAACATTATGTTACTTCCATCCAAAAAGAAGCTGAAACTGTCCTGAGTCATGTGTTCAGCTCTTTGACCAAGAACTGCTAACTGCATTTATCCATCCATCCATTATCTACGCCTCTTATCTCTTTCGAATCGCAAGGAGCTAGAGCCTATCCCAGCAGACACTGGGTTAGAAGTGGGGGACACCCTGGACCGGTTGCCAGCCAATCACAGGGCCACATAGAGGGACAGACAACCATTCATGCTCACACTCATGCTTAAGGTCAATTTTGAGTCACCAATTTAACAACATGGTTTTGGTCTGTGGGAGGAAGCAGGAGTGCCTGGGGAGAACCCATGCATGCACAGGTAGAGCTTGCAAACTCCACACAGAAATATAATAATAATAATAATAATAATAATAATAATAATAACTTCTTTTATATAGCACCTTGAGGAAATCACCTGTGTAAAGTCTGAGGCGTGTCAATGAAGTTTATGTATTGCGTTTGTACAGTTGCATTTGCAAAAATGTTTGGCGCCCATATAGCGCATGTCATTTTAATCTGGCCATCTTGGTATTTAAATGAAGTCGACCTGACTTTGCCCTAAAGCTGCTCCAGCTTTCTCAGTACAGATGGACCTCATAGTGCTTCTTATTTACATTATAATATTTAATTAAAATGTGCTCCATCTTCATTTTCCAACGGCACAGTTAAAGCTTTGTGAGATAAATCAGTGCACTTTGTTGACCTCCTTTCTTCAAATATTTGACTAAAATGACCCCCGGTGCTCACACTGCACTCATATATTTATATATCCTTATATTTGTGAGCATGTTTCCACACAATAGAGTGTAAGCAGGGACCAAAACAAACACTGTTGGTCACCATGTGTTAGTGTCTCTGCAGAGCTGTCACCTCCTGTCTGTGTCTGCCAGGCAGCCTGTGGGGCATCATCTTCAATAGGACTACACACTGACACGTGGGGGAGGGGATGACACACACACACACACACACACACCTACACACACAAACACATACACACACCTACTCGCTATGAAAACATGTGCAGCAAATTTAGCAGTGCATAAAATTCCCTCTGTAAACTGTAAACAGAAAGAGCTGCGCTGCACTGTATTTGCAGGGAATTGAGCAAATGTGCTTCAATATTTCAGATTTAAACATTGAATGAAATTACTTCATATAACGTACAAAGCCTGTGCAGTTGGTGGTGTGCCAGAAATATTTGGAGAACAATTGGTATCTTGAGCAAAAGGCAGAAAAAGCTCCATAGCAACACGAGAGCAGCTTCATGAACTCTCACACATAAATAATCCTCAGGCTAAATAGCTTTCACTCTCCAAGTGTTGGTTACAAACTCGGACCGTTCAGAATAAAATGAATAACCATAGAAAAAAGGATTTATTCTCTGCTGTGGTTAAGCCTCAGCATGTGTGTTTTATGTGATATAAGAATCATTAAAGTAAGACAGAGGGAACAATCCTTTATTTATTCTTGTTGGTTCATTTTCATGCAACACAAAGGTGAATGAGGTGACAGGCAGGACAGGATTATAGATTATTCTGCCATATTTAAATATAAAAAGGACCTTGAAGTGAAGAGAGGTATAAGAAACCTGTGTGCTCGACTTTTATCGTTCCTGCAGACAAATCTACCATCAACCTCGATACATGGGAGCCACAGAGAGACCCCAGCGTATCTAACCATGCCACAAAAATATCTGTGTCCTGAAACATTCATTTTATGGATTTACTTCAAAGGCTGACATTTTTCTTAACTAAGTGATGAAAATTAATGTCATGGGAACACAAATCGACAAACTGTCTTCATAAGATGTTTATGATCATTCATATAAGCAATCTAAAAACCTGGGGACTGATCTGTTAAAGTGGATGGTGGCAATCATTTGTGATGTCATAAATAACTTGACCAATCAGAAATAAACTTTAAGTCCCACCTGTACTTGTGCTCACTTGTTCCCTTCACATCAAAGCAATAGCAACCGAGCCCAAAGAGTCCTCAGAAATGATCATAACTGGAAAATAAAGTGTTTCAGAGCAAGATTTTCTAACACTTAAAGGGTTAGTTTGGGTTTTCTGAGGTGGGATTGCTTGAGGCCCATGGCTCTAGTAAATATGAGTGCCAATAAAGGAACTTCTGAGCTTTGTCCCTGGGGGGAGATATCAGGGGGCGGACACTAGCTGATATATAGCAGTACATGGTGCCACTGAAAGCCTCAAAATGGACCCACTTACATGATAAAACTACCCAAAAAAACTCTGTTGGCTGTGCTCTAGTTAGAGAGGGCATCTTTATGAACCAGAGTAACAGAGGAAGAACTTGTGCAGATGGAGTAGAAAGAGGGATGGAGAACTGAGGAGCAGGATTAGATCACAGGTTACCTGGTGGAGCAGGTGATGAACTGTGAGCCCATGTCCTCCCATCAGTGTCTGGAGAGAGACTTACTAACATGACCTTTCATCAGAGCTCTGTCATTTCAGTAAGCCCTCTGTCCTGTGTGGTAGTCCTGATCGGTCAGATGGGCACTGCAAACACAACGCTGAGTCACTGCAGAGAGGAAAGTCCTGATGTCCAGATTTAAAACAATGAGCCAGATTTATTGATGTCATTTTGTGCTCTAGTGACCTCTACTTGACCTTGAGCTCTCTGACCTGATCTAATGAGGGGTGCTACTGGTGGAAGGATACGTAGTCCTTCATTTCATCACAAAGTAGTTCTACACACAGGTGCTTTGTAGAGGAAAAGTTAAGCACAGTAAAGAATCTTTCTGTATGGCATTGTCGAGTCAGTGTTGTTTTTTGGGTAGTTTTAACCTTTAAGCGGATTAGGTAGGAGGCTTTCAGTACTGCGATGTACTGACCACTGTCCAACCCCGAAATATCTCCCTCCAGGGACAAAACTCACAGGTTCCTTTATTGGTATTCATATTTACTACTGCCATGGGTCTCGATCAGCCCCAATTAAGAGAAATCTGAACTAACCCTTTAAAGATGTTTTTTTTTTTTCTCTCTGAAACTTAAAGGATGCTCACTGACACATTGGACTTGGATATGCTATTAAATTCTTAAAACTTTAAAGTCATGTTTCCAGAGACTTTAATGGGCAGATGAAGTCTAAAACTACACATGAAAATACAAAGTTTTACTTTGAGCTTGCACATGCTTCCTTTAGAGCACCATTTTATAAAACTAAGAGAAATGATTAAATCTCCCTCCAACGGAGTGTAAACATTCACTCTTCATTAGGTCAACCTTTCCAGGGTCGGACCCCTTCGCCTTCACAGCTCCTTCATTCTTGGTGTCATAGATTCAAGGAGCTGAAACATCCCTCAGAGATGTTGGTCCATATATCTCCATGACAGCATCACACAGCTGCTGGACATCCATGATGGCATGGCTGTCGCTGCCAGATGGGCTGGTCTGTCAGGAACTTCAGATCTACTGGGATGATTCTTCAAGAACGAAGCACAACTGATTATTAAAAGAAAATATTTTATTTTATCTCATTAATTTGAACATTTAATCCCCAGACATTTTCTTTGTATTAACACAAATTAAACATAAAAGTAAATAATATGTTACCTTGAAAATAAAAAAAAGTAATCTAAATATTTAGAAATTCAAAATAATCAACCTGCCTTTGTTCTATTTAACTGCTGTACTGTTTACCACAAAACACTGGATCTCCTTTCATAAGTTTCCTTTTTAAACTTTAAAAATCAGGAATGAAACACTTAAAAAAATAGTTTCTCAGCAGGTTCCTCTAAACCCTCTCCTGAATCCAGAGTAACCCGACGTTTATCCATATTTGCCTGGCTGCAGGTGAGCAGTTGTTTTCATTTTGGCTTGGCTGTGTTCCCCGGGGAAACTAGTTGTAGCGCACACATATCATTTTATTGACAGGCTTATCTCAGTACTTCCGAGTTAGAAATATATTATTAAATGTTTCCACATGCCCCCTACAATGTTCTCGCGCACCCCTCGGGGTACACGTACCACTGGTTGGGAATCACTGACATAAAGTGTTGAAAATCCAGCCTGGAACCAGCTTGCTTCATCATACATCACTTGGTTTTCTGCTAATTTTGACCCCCATTGTATACAGCTTAGTGTAAACACATCATACCATGAACTATACACTCATCTGGTTTCCATATGAAGCTAAGCTGCATACAAATTTATCCATGCACACCTCTTGAATGATCCAGTTAGGTGTCACGTGCCTGCACAGATTGCTGCTGGGGAGGTTTCTATAAAAGAGAATTTAAAAGACAATATGAAAGGGAATGAGAAAGGCACTCTGGGAAAAGGAGCGACTGACCCCCTGCTTCTGCTCCGGCTCCCCCCGCTCAGGCTAATTGCAGTAAACAGAGCAGATGGGGTGCAGCAGCACCTGGGGGAGGGCTTTATGGGGGTGAAGGCAGAAGAACGAGGGGGAGGGTTGATGGAAGAGGTGTTGATTAGCCCACCGTTGACTCACGGAGCTCTCGGCTGTGACGCCATGCCAGCAATATATTTAGTTTCCTCGCTCGCAGTCAGGAGCGTTTCTCACATATAAAGCAGGGTGTGTGTGAAGACTCTCTCGGCTTAAACCTGCTGCCACGCTCTTTGGTTATACATCGCTGCATGTTTAATCCATTTTCCTGCCTGTTTAAGAGACACAGCGCAGAGCATAATCCACTTTCATTGTTCTTTACGCTCAAACACAGAAGCTTCACGTGATCTCATCTTCATCACGCTCACAAGGACATGGATTTAAGCTGACCTGTGACTGACCCTCTGATTTGTCCACTGACCCAACCGTCAGAGAACCTTTCACAAGAACATCATTGTTGTGCAACTTCCTGTTGGACGACCTTTAACCCCCAGTGAGGGCCAAATCCACAGATAACTACGACTGTACCCGAGCAGTCTGTGAGCCACAGATCATGGCTGCACAAACTGCCCACAAACAAACAAACATGTGAAGCACACTGTGTCCGGGGTGAATAGATGCAAAAGAAGGAATACTCAAAATTTAAAAATGGATCCCTTCCTGTGCAAATGAGCCCTGATGCAAACAGCACCGTATCCTCAAAGACCAGCGCTATGACCTACAGGTAATGAAAGTGGTGCATTTTAAGAGACATGTGTACAACTGTGTGTATAATTGATTTTGGAGATGATACGGGCCAGATAATGGTGACCGCCTGTTTATCGTTGCCATGAGAACACATAGTAATGAAAGGCTGCTGGTCTGATCCTGTATCCCATTCATATTTTTTTTGTTTACCTGTGATGAACCACTTTATTTTCTGCCTCCTGTAACTCTGCCCCCTAAACCCTGTTAACAGATGTTAACAAGTTGAATGGAGATCCAATGTGTCCTTCATTCTTCAGTGTTACATCTCTTTAAGAATTGTGCACCCCCACCATTAGGTGTAATCACCACACAGAAAACCAGAGTTTCTGTTGATGTGCACCAAACTATTGAGCGTGTCAGTTTAGTAAATCTGTTAAATTTACATCTCTGCCAAGATAAGGGCCTTGTAATACAATATAAAAACAAACATATAAAAACAACTGCATTTTGCATCAGTAACCTGGTCATTCATTTTTTGTTCTGCTTGAGAAATTAAAAAACTAAAATTCACTTAAAAAATTGTCACTAAGGGGGTTAAGATTAAATTTAAAGGTGCTTCAGCCCCCCTAGAAAGAGTAAAAATGCCTAAATGCCCAGGTCATCTAGTTTGATTTGCCCTTGAGACAAACTGTCACCAAGTCCAAGTCTTTGCAACAAAATCATGACCATTGTTTTGTACTTTCTGTTGCTTAGAATCAACACTGGTTTAAAGAGGCAGATCAAAATGTTATGATATCTCTGTAACAACACTTCGTTTCTATGCCTCAGCAGGCTGCCAGCGTTAGAGCTGAGTGATCATTTCAACAACTTAGCATTTTTAAGACATATTGAGTGACCTTCAGAAGCCCTACTGAACCAAACATTTCATGTAAGAACTAAACCAATCAAATACATTTATTGGTATTTTTAATTGTTTCAACTTGTAAAGGAACCCCAAGACATGAGACTGGGTGTAGAAACAGCAGCCAATCAGAGTGGAGCCTGTCAAAGGGTCAGCAGTGAGTCATTTTAAATGGGATCCGCAGAAGAGATAATGTTGTGCTTGAAACTGTAAAGATCTGAGATTAGCATCTCTGTCGGTGAAGATGTTAAGATGACTTTCCTCCTTAATTGATTCCCCTCTCTAATTTCCTCTCCTCCGTCTCCTGCACGGCCTGTGATCATCTTCAAATGAGCCATGCTGACCGATGTGTATTAATTTATTTAAATTAGCATATGGCTTTATTGAAATATTAATGTGCACAGTTGTGCGTGGCCTAATGAAGGTGGAAAATTAGTCAGGATGTGAGCGGGGGGCTGCAGGTGGATGATCCAGTCGGGGAGCAGCTGATGCAAACAGACAGACGAACAGCAGTGAGGCTCTCTGGACCTGAACACATGGACTCATCTCTGCAGGCAGGAGCCAGGTTTTTATCTGCACAACATGTCAGATCACAGGAGGGAAGATTGGAAACTGTAATGCTGGGATCAAGCAATGACTCCTACTGCTTTCTTCTGGAGTATTTTTGCCTCAAAAGTGGAAAAAACAAATATATATATATATCTTTTCAATTTCTTATATCTTTGATTTTTTTTTATCGTTTTTGACCAATAGTCATTGATCTTGCCACAGCATACTGCCGACCAATGCGACCATAAGTATGACATCAGCAACACTTTGGACCACAGTTACAGCATTAGCAGACACATACTTTCAAACCTTACCCCAATGGGAGTAGCTAGCAACTAAATAGCATGACTAAATGAAATTTAGGAAAAGAGAGGGGTTAAAATATCCAAAAACATGAATAAAACATGGCTGATCATTTGAGTCAAACATAAAAACGTTGAAGGAAGTTCTGTTCCGTCCTGTGTGAACACAGAGCTAGGAACAACAAACCTGGACAAAGCATGATGTTCGCTTTAAATCTGTAAATTAATCTATATATTCATTCTAATGGCCCTGTAATGATCTCTCTAAGATGGAGGATGACGAAACGAACCAGGATTTTCCAGGAAACAGAGCAAATGAGAGGACGATGGACGTTTGTTCTTGTTTTACTGCCACAGAAGACCGACCATTCAATATATTTCACAAGTCCATCAGCCCATAGAAAGTGTTTGGAAATGGGCAGAACCTTTCAAAAGCCTATCTAGGTGATTTGACGATTGACCTGTCAATCAGATTCATTATGGGCCAATCAGATAATGCAGTAGGCAGGTGCTACTGCCATTTCTAAGAACAAACCCTCACCCAAACATGTCGGAAGTGGAGCAAGAATATCCTTTATATCAACCTTTATAACATTTAAGACAGAAATGTGGTCTAGATCTGATAAAACTGCCACTGAAGCTGTTAGCATCTATGCTAATCTCTATAAGTGCAGCCACTTCCTGCTGTTGTCTTGCTCGTAGCTCCACCTCTTCCTACTCTAAAGGACTCTGATTGGACTGTGCTGCTTTGGGCTGCTAACAGTCATTGTAAATTGGAGCTTGGCACGATGAATCTGCCTGATTACAGACACTGAATCAGGCTGATCCAGCTGCACTGCAAGCTTAGAAGAAGATATCTGCACAGGCAGAACCACTTTCACAAAGTGAGTACCATATCTAACGTGGGAGTTACCATAAGAGGTGTGTCCCACAATATCAATGATTTAAATAGACCTGGGAAATTAATCAAATTTTAATCAGGATTATAATAACTGCCTTTGACAATTGTGTAAATGTGGTGACAAAAATAAAAGATAACTTGGCCCCATTTCATATTAACTCTATTTCCTTTGCCTGCTAAAATTATTACCATTATTTTGAGATATATGTATTTTTACAAATAAATTTCCCAAGTATAGCCCAATGTTAAAAATGATAGTGTCCAATGCTTATATGTCTAATAAAATTGAGTGGTGTGTGTTTTAAAATCAGAGAGCAATTATGTCTCATAATCGTAATCCTAATATCTACTGAAATTACTGCAATTCTGATTTTTTGCCATAGTCCAGCAGCACAAATTTGAATATTACATTTTTAACGGTATGATATTTGTTGACGTATTTGGTCATATTTGGGAAAATTAAGGACAAGAACTCGGTCAATAATGTCCACATTTGTTGGAAAAAGAGTCCACAATCCCCTGCTCCATCTGAGAGCATAGTCCACAGATGTTATTGTTCCACTAGGAGTCTGAGGAAGTGTTATTTCATGGTCTGAACTAATGACTGTAAATCAAGACAGCCAGTGGAGATCATCATAGGTCCAGTTCTCACGAAATAAAAATCACAATTCAGCGAGTGGACTCAGATAAACTCCACGCTGACATGTCTTTAACCACCTCAGACAAACAGGCGCCGCCCCGGCACACGCTCCTCCTAAAGCTGCAAACACTCGCTGCAGACTGACAGTTGTTTACCACACAGAGAGCGCTGAGAGCCAGGATGAAGCGCTGACTGACCCTGCAGTCAGGTGACAGGATGACAAGCACCACCCCCACCCCCCTGCCCAAACCATCCTCTGGTTTCTGCAGGGCCACATATCAGGGTGGGGTGGCACCACAAAACACATGATAAATAAATGGTTTTACCCAAACGATGAGAGGTCTGTCAGCTCCCCCCTGGTGTCATCGAGGTCATGGAGCTGAGACACTGTACAAAAGAGCATGGACATGTCCTGCTGCTGTATTTCCAGGAGTTATGTTCATATTTTATGATTCAGACCTCCAGCACTAGATACAAAGCACTGTTCTTTTTTATTACAGTCAGTCCACAAAACATGTCAGTTCATCCTTTCTGTAATATTTATTGTTTGGGATTTTATGAATTTTATTTTATTTTTAGTCATTTTCAGTCAATCAAATTATTTTTGATGATGTTCATTATGGAAAATGTAGATTCTTATACAATTAAGATTTAAAGATGACTAAATTCAACTTTAAAGCCATTATGTTTTGTTTCATATGCACCATTAAATATCCTGAGTCATACAATGAAGTCCTGTAGTGACTCTAACTCTGTATCCCTGAGATTTATTTGTCCAAAATTAAAATCAATGTACCAAAGCTTTCTCTTGGAAGCTTGTTAGTAAAAAGTAAATCATTGCTATTGCATTGTATCCAGCATGTAATCACCCCACACCGTTACTGGGGCTTTTTTTTGCCTGAAACTCTTTCAATTACTCAGAGATAATGAGCCCTGTGCAGCAGCTGTAGCTTCCATGCAAACTATTTCTACACACAGAGCTGATCTCTGTTGCTGTGGCTAATATTCAGGCTAATACCATGTACCTTAACCATGCAGAGCAGGTGGACCTGGGGGGTATTCCATGAAGTTGGCTTAGCTGAAAGCCTGGCTTATTTCGGTTAGCTTAGCTAACTTTAGTGAGCGTTTGGTTCCACTAACGAGGCTTAGGGCTAGCGTGGCTTGGTAACCATGGTAAATCAGCCAGAACGACAAGCCTGGTCCTGGGCAGGCTTACGGTCAAGCTTACCTTAGCTGCGTCTCAGAGAAGGTCCGACAGGCTTCCAAAAGACGCCTTGTGAACTGCATGTCTCACATTAAATTAATCTTGATCTGTAATGAATGATATTCTTGTCCGGAAACATAAATTAAGACCTTTTTTAAACAACACTGGAATAACCGTGAATCAAGACATGTCAGATACTACACTATTTGCTAGCCTTAAAAGAAAGTAAGTGGGTGAGTGGTTAGAGTGCAGGGTGATGAGTCGCAGTAAGCTGTGCTTTTCACTGCACCGCGGGTTCGATCCCACCAGCAGTACCTACTTGAAAATATCTGATTTTCTTTCTTCTGTCACCCTCAAAGTACAGTCAACACATAACAGAATAAAGGCACAAATTGTCTTATAAAAAAATAGAAGGTGACAACAGCCAGAATTTTCCATAAAAAATACCTTCCTTTTACCAGCGGTCCATTCTGATCATGATGATAATCTAAAGGTGATGCCAAATGATGAGATCAATACTTTATTTGTGTAAAAGCTCATTTGTGTCTTCTCCCTTATTTAAATGTAGGGCACTGTAGCACTATCATCACTAATAAAAAAAATGACATCTCCTCTATACATGTTTTTTCTACTGTTTTATTCATTGTTTGATGAAACATCACCACATTAAGTAGACCATTTTTTTCTAAGTTTGCCTTCTTTGGTTTTAGGTGTTACCTATGTTGCTGCTATATTCATCCATTATGGATATATATATGTCAAATCAAGAACATGAATTAGGCCTACATGTAAAATAATGAATACCACCATCACATTACACAAAAACTATAAAACAAACTATGCTGTTTCATCCATGCATATATATATATATATATATATATATATATATATATATATATATATATATATACATATACATATATATATATATATATATATATATATATATATATATATATATATATATACCTGTGTGTGTGTGTGTGCATATATGAAGAAATCAACTTCATCAACAGGTTTTGAACAGCTTTAATTTCATCAAGATCGATCTCCTCTGGGCCACAGTAGTGTGAGGAGCTTCAGGTGGTTCTATTTTGATGAATTTGTTAAAACGTGTTAAAAGAGGCAGCTTACCACTTAGTAAAATATTTTTTAATTTAATCTTGACCTGCTGCCCCGTCCTTTTTTGACTGTTTAAATTACTCCTGTTAAAATGCATCAAAAACAAAGACGTCAAGACCGTTTCACCCACTACAACATTACAGATTAAATAGACAACCATTGCAGTTTTGGGTTATCCCTAATCAGTGTTCAAAAACATGCCCCCTGAAAATCTAAATTTTCAGACGTGTGCGTGTGTACGTATAGGCTAAGTGCTTCATTAAAAATAAAAAAAAAGCAATTACATATGCATTTAAACGGTCTGCAATGCTTTGCCAGGCAGCGTCTCTGGGTTTATTAATTGCAACCGTGTTGCCCTTTTTTGTGATTTCCCCGGTGTAATTCTCATACAACTCCATGAGGAGTTTTTGCTCCACCGAGGAAAACGTCTCCGCGCTTGGTTTTGACATGATTTCGTCATTTCGACAGTCGACACATCAGGGCTTTTTATCTACCTGGACACGCACTTAGCCGCAGCTTGGATCAGCCTGGCTAGAATAAGCGTCTCTGAAAAACAGCTGAGCCTCGTTAGTGGAACGAGTTGCAGCTGAGATTAAAGTGGCCGCTTATTCAAGCCACGCTTATCGGCAGTAGCCCAGCCTTTTTCAGCCAGCTTCGTGGAATACCCCCCTGCCTGATTCATTGTCTGAAACCATGCAGATCCATCTTGCCAAGCTCCAATCCTCTACAACTTCACTCGGCTCAAAGGTGAATGATCCAATCAGGGAAAGAGGCGGAGCTGCAGACGTGACGACAGCAGGAAGTGACTGCATGTTTGAAAACAATGGTGGCTTCTGAAGCAGACTCCGTGGATGCAACACTATCTGCAGTTCAATCAGAAATGGACTCAATTTATTCTTTAAAAATCTTAAATCTGCTTGTTATTTCAGTCTGAAGATTCACACAAAAGTGTGTTAAGGACAAAAGCATGAATTCCTTTTGTATTCAAGGCTGAAACATGCTCATTATTTGTATTATCAGTTCATAAAAGGAACCAAAATTAATTAGTTTTCTCTTGATTGAGTCATTGACTCATGGATAATTAGTTGAAGCATTAATTGAATTCTGAAGGCTTTGTTTAAAAGGACAGAACAATGGATGTGATTTTATTTGGAGTCTGCTGAAATCCCTGAAGGTGAATTTGTTTGAAACAGAAACAAAAACTAAAGGGATTGTGTTTTATTTCTAAAAAAACAAAACAAAATGACTGGGGATGAGGAAAGATAAAGGCTAAAGGAAGAACAAAAACCAGGGCCGAGTTTATTATTCCAGGTCTGTACGTCTACATTTTAAAATAATGAGTGTCTTCAGGTGTTGGCTCTGCTCTGAGTTGGTCATGTTCTCATTTCATGCCTTCTACTCACCCCCAGAATGTAAAATGACAAATCTGAGCTCCCTCGGTGCATCGGTCTTACTGATGGTGCCATACTCAGACAATAGCTAGCATTAATATTTAATGTAAAAGTATCATTTCACGCGCCAGCTCAGGCATGATTGCCTCGCCCTGCGGTGATGCTCACCTGGACGAGCATGATGGAAAGTCCCAGAGGAGAAGCTAAAACTGATGCAGTGCACAATTTCAGGTCTGGAACTACATCCAGGCCGACTAATCATCAGCTGGAACAAAGACAATGTTTGAAATCTATGCAGAATTAGGCCTAAACTGGTCCGATTATTCAGTCCCTCAGACAGACACAATCACAGCGATGCCCCGTCGAGTCAATCGCTCCACCCAGCAGGAGTCTGTCGCTCTGTTTTCTGCCCTTGATTTCCTCTTAGATCTATAATGCCATTACAAGCTTTTATTCCTGCTGTAAATGTCTGGTTTAGATTATTTTATCATGGGTTAGCACTGTCTGACCGAACGGTTCTCTCAGCTCAGCATGAAGGCAGCCAATTAAGACATCCACAGGGTTATTTATCGTGGTTTCATATCAGAGAGTAGCAGAAGAAAAACTGGTTAATGGGCTGTTTTTATACACGGCATGTACAAAATCTCACACAACTGTGTGTGACCCTGAGGACAAAATAGAAGAATGCAAATGTTGCTTTAACTCCAGTTCATGTAGAGCTACATATATGAGGGCCAGCTACAGATGCCTTGGGGGACGGATAAATATATTTAAAAAGGTTTTGGGGAGAGTCAAATAAACCATTTCAACTTGTTGTCATATTCTGGTATTAATATTCTCACTGGATTATTGTAATGGTGTGTAAAGCTTCGAACCTTCGAAAACAATCGAGTTACAGACGTTTTTTTTTTTTTTTCAGGACAAGCTGGGCTTTCAGAATATTTATGCTGTAAAGATGTCAGATGATGTTTAAAGTTGCATGACCTTAGTGATAAAAGAAACATTCAAAACATAATTTGCACTTTTAAGACATTTTTTTTAGTTATCTGTGCCACTCATGGATACAATTTCTGTCCCAGATGTTACAAAGGACCCAGTCAGGTTGCTTCCACATGTTTCGTTTGTTTGGAAGTTGACATGTAATTATCTGATCTTTGTTGACCTTTGGTGCTCCTGATTGAAAACCACCATCACAGGTAATGAAGGAGAAATTAGGTTCACCTGATTGGTTGACTGACTAACAGGTAGTTGTCAGTCCACTGTCATTAGGGTCAAAAAAGAGGTCGAACTACAACAGGTCTACATTTTTTTCACGCAATCATGATTAAAAAATCAGGAACTAAAAATATATCACTGTGGGTCTACAAATACAAAGTTTTGGATGAAAATACAACAAGTTTTGTGGCCATTTTAAAAACTTCTTGAAAGGTATATATCTGATCTGAAGCCCCCTAAAGACTGACAGAAAAATAAACCTCCAAACACACATGTCTCCATGAAGGTCTATAGATTCAAGAGTTTTGAGTAAACAATGTGAGCGTTACAACTTGGGGGCGCTGGCGATCCCCTGGAGATGGGAAGGTTACAAGTGAGATCAGTCCCTGGTTTAGAATTCACTTATCACAGCTGTCGAGATAAAAGATCAACGGGGATAAATCTATCAGTTGTTTGTCGTGTTGCGTGAATGTCGATAAAGATTTGAAAAATAACGATATCCTAAAAACCACAACACACATATTCTACCTTTCAGTTTGATTATATTCTAGGAGCCGGATGGGAGATGGTGGGGTGGGGGTGGGGGTGGGGGCCCATATCATACAATCAGTATCTGTCAAAAAAATCCCCTATTTCTCACATACTGAGTGCCCCTGATCCACCTCTATTCTCACTCTGAGACGCTCTGTTGGAGCTCTGGTCACTTTAAGACTTCCTTCTCCAAGGTATGCTCTGATTGGTCGACTGATCTGCCCTGTGGTGATTGGTCAGTACATGCTTCTCAGTGCCATGTTTTCATCAAGTCTGCATTCCTACAACGGTCAATGCTCTGCACTAGATCCTGCTGACCAAACAATGGTATGATGTCACAGTGGTAGGTCTATTCCAGGAGGCAATGGAAGGCAGGTGTAACCAGGAGGAGAAGTAGAATGGATGCTGCTGATGAAAAAGCAGAGAATGAACAAAATCAAACAGCCAACACAGAGCAGGTGGTTTCAACTATTGGTGTTTTTTTTTTAATCCATGTTCTCGTGCTTCATTCTTTGAGTTTGAACATGTCTTGAGAGCACTGAGTGTGTCGTATTGATTGTTGTAACTGTTGTCAAAGACTGTCTTTGACTGTTTGAAGCAGACAGTAAGGTTATTGATCGGTCTATGACCTTGAGTGCATGGCCAGAGAACTCCAAATCACAATATGCAAGTTTGTCCTTAATCGAAACAAAGAGACCATGTCACATAAGAAGAAGAAGAAGAAGAAGAAGACAGACTTTATTAATCCCTCACAAGGAAATTCCCTCTTCACACACTCAGGCCGAAATACACAAACAGGTCCTACAATCATGCACTCATGGAGGGTTGTCAGAGTGAGGGCTGCTCCTGAAGAAGCGCTACTGAGCAGTTTTAGGGTTTGGTTACTTGCCCAAGGGCACATCGGCGGTGCCCAGGAAGTAAGCTGGCACCTCCCCAGCTACCAAACCAATTTTCAGACATGGTTCAGTTGGGACCTGAACCAGCCACTAGCCAGTCTCCAACCCCTTCCAGACTGAGCTACTGCCGCCCCCACAAAGCGATGCATTGTCAGCTCTGCCCAGCTCTGCTGTTCACTCTTCACTTTGAATCCTGGACTATAATCAGTAAAGGCTGCATGAGGTGTTTCATAACACAGTCAGCCTCTGTTTCTGTTTCCTGGATAAAATTCACATGATGAGGTCCAAGCTAGTAATAGAGTTCCTGGTTTGTACCACAACCAGGAACCATTTTTAACAGCTTTTCTCCCTCACAATGTAAAATTTCATCCATAAACCCAAAACGGTGGTCAACACATAGGGGGTATTTTTGGAATTTATATATTTAATTTTGTTTTATGACTTTTTGTGCCCATAAAAATGAAGTTTTTTTTCACAGTGTTTGAAAACTTTAGCTGGGTGAATACTTTTAGATCCTCTGTTAGCAGAGTTAATGTGTAAACAGGATAAACAGTTATTTTTCTCCTGTTTCTGGGCGATGTCACTTTTCAACATTATCACCTCTGTTAATAAAAGTAGTCCGACTGCAGACTTTGCTACCTGGACTTACAAGGACAGAGTGCTTCTTCTCTCACTGTGTCAGTGAACAGAGACATGGAGGTCACTGCTTCATGCACCATGCCAAAGTCTGAGATTTTGCAAGATCTGGTGTTACAGCTTAAAGACTGATCGTACTGACCTATGACCTTTAGCTGCCTGTGTCTGCGGCTGTCGTAGTGAGAGCAGATGTTCGAGCTGGCAGGGAACTCCTTCTCTTCGTTTGTCAGTAGATACATCCATCCATCATCTATACTGCTGATCCCTGTCAGGGTCATGGGGGGGGCTGGAGCCTATCCCAGCTGACACTGGGCGAGAGGAGGAGTACACCCTGAACCAGTAACCAGCCAATCACAGGGCCACATATAGAGACAGACAACCAGTGATGCTCTAACTCATACCTAAGGAATGTAGAGTCACCAGTTAACCTAATTAGCATAATTGTGGTCTGTAGAAGGAAGCTGGAGTGCCGGGAGAGAACACACACATGCACAGGGAGAACATGCAAACTCCACAAAGAAAGGCCCTGAGAGCATGTGCACTATCTGCTGCACCACCTTGCCATCCAGATATATCTTAGATGAAAAATAAGATAAAAACACTTTGAGGAATGCCTTGTTAGCACCAGTTTACATGGTCACAAATCAGACAGTAACACCAGTCAGACTTTAGGTTGTGGTCGATAGTAAATGGATCTTATATAGTGCTTTTCTAGTCTTTCTGACTCTCAGAACTTTTTTGTTCGCACATCAAACTGCCCATTCACACCTCCAGTCCCTCTGGCTCTGGAATAAGCTCAAGGACATGGGGGTTGATCCCTCCTTCGCCTTCTGGATCGGAAATCTTCCGTCTTCGTCAGAAGTGTCAGCTGATGTTAGTGTGACGTGTCCTTTTTCAGAAGAAGACAGAAGATTTCGGTGGAAACATGTAAAGGTATGAACTAAAAAACCTTTTTGTCTGTTAAAAAAGGAAAGTAAAAGCAAGAAGTAACCATGTTTACAGCCTGGTTCAAAAGATGATGTTGGTCTAAGTAGTTCATGGTTTGATGTCCTCACACAGTATTTTTGGTTTTAAGAAGGAATCGTTCATGCATAAATAGGGATCAGTAGCCAGTGTGTTGTCCATGTTTGTCAAAAACCTAAGATCCTCCTCAGCTTCACATCTTTTTCTGTTAGTAAGCTGACTAAAACGTTTGAGGGCGTTTTCACTATGGTGGCCAACACAGATTGGACTGTAACGCCTTTTAGAGTAACCAGCATGACAGCATGGCAACTGCTCAATACATTTAATGACACCATATCAAACCTAAAAACCTGATGACAGGAAATGTTTTTTACAGAGAATTATGTTAATAGAAATTAGTAACGATTATACTTCAGGATGCTAAAGCCTAATGGGTTGTAAAAGCTGTATCCAGTGACACTGTACAGCTATAATTGTCTCTTTTATTCCCTCACAGCCGTGTACAAAGAACAACATCATGTTGTTTGGCTCAGCCTCTGAGAGCTCTTGGATCTATACGAGCGCTCCATTTTGGAAACAACAAGAAGGAAGGATGTTTAATTGGCTAATAATGGAGCTCACGGCTGAGTGGTCGGAATATTAACACGACAGTCACACAGCAGGCTCTGCTCAGGGTTAGTATTCTGACTGCACGTTATTTCCACAACCACGGCCCATTCTCCATTTTCAGCTCTGAATTTAATTATGTTGGCCGTATAAAATCACCCACAGTGCCCTTAAGTGCTCCTTAGGAGGGGTTTATGGTGCAGTTTGGGTTGGAAGCAGCGGACCGGGGGAGGGAGAGGAAATAAGAGCTTCTGTTCACACTTCGTTAGTTGGTAATTTTCACCTTTTTCTAAATAAATACTGTGGTGTGTTAGGATCTAATAATACAGCTGCTGAGAGCGCAGTGTGAAAAAGTCATGAGAGGAAAAAGTACACCACAGAAAGAAACAGATGCCAAGGCTCAGCGCAGCAGAGCTTCTCTAAAATGATGTTTTTCATCCATTTTTGATCATGTGGCTTCGAGGAAAAGAGTCAAACCTGCAGGAGAGCAGAGTCAGAGCTGCAGATTGGTGCAGAGGCTTTTGCTGGGTGATTCGCTTTAAGAAAAAAAAAATAGATAAAGCTTTCTCCAGGGAAAAAAGGAAAATCTCGAAGTTTCTTCAACCTCTCGAGTTTATCATTACAGGCTAAGTTCAAAAAGTTTTATAGTCCAGTGGAGGTTATATTGGTGGGCCTAAATACAACTTCGTATCTTTCTTTTTAGCAGACAGTTCAAGCAAAGCTGCAGCTCATGCCATTTCATTTTAGGTGTAATTAGCACCTCTGCTTTTGTCAGGAAGGGATAAGACTGGATTTGTGTTGGCTGCAGCGTGTGGCCCATGTGGTAGCTGCTTCTCCCTGATGTTTTGCCTCATTTAAGGCCATGGGTGATATATCTGTATTATTTTGGCTGAAGAAATGTCAGAGATTGTATAAAGAAAAGGGTGAAAAACTCGTGTTAAAAAATGAATCAAGGATGAAAAGATAAATGTCTGTAAAATATACACTTTGGATGTTGCTGCATAGGTTTAGCTGTTTCAAAGTGTCAAAGAGTGCAGCACAGCTTTTCTCCCTCATAATGCAAAATCAATCAGAGAAAAAGAACGGTGGTATACAATAGCAAAGACACCCTCTGGATTACAGTTTTTGGTTTAATAAAACTCCCACTTCAGATGGGTTAGTTAGTTAGTTAGTTAGTTAGTAAGTTAGTTAGTTGGAGTGCAGCTGGATAAGTGCAGAAGCCTAAAAGGTCAGAGCCTTGACCTCTTTGATGATGTTTAAAGGACCAGGAGAGCTCATGGATTTAAGCGTTTACACATGTGCAGGACCAAAAGAAGCTTTACCAGGTGTAGCTGTAGATTTGGTCCATTACCATCTTATTTCTCATTTCTCTTAGTGGCACTTAATCACAGAAAAGCATAAAGCCTTTCCTGTTCACACATTTTAAGTCGACATTTGTCTCAGAGTTTCTTTTAATGTCAATTCTTCATATAACATACCTGCCTGCTTTTCATTTTGGGATTTTGTTGTGCTATGCTAGTTAGTTATCTTCTTGATTTAATTATTCCAGTTGTATTTTTTTGGTTGGTTTTCCATTGAATATCAAATTGGAGCTTTACATTGGGCATTCAGTTTATTGATGATCTTAGTACAAGCCTTACTTTTTGCTTATCATTAAACCATCAATTTAAGTTCAGCACCAGATCCAGTCTTTAATTCTGAATCATGGCAGATTTGTGCAGCTCTTGCGCTGCTCAGCAGTATTATTCTCACACTATAGCCTCCATTAAAGAAGCCGTCGTGCTGTAAGTGGTCTGTGAGGAATCCTCTCTCTCTCAGTGCTCCTGCTGCTGTTTGTGCATCGATTCCCTCGACTGGAATATTCATTGAACCCTTGGGCAAAACAACAACTGATTAAAGCTGCACATACACATTATTTACACAGGGCCCCCCTTTACGTTACACAGCCACAAGGATAATAACATGTTTTATACAGACAATAGAGATGCTAGCCAGTGAGTAAATATGGAGGCAGCAGTGTCTACTGCAGTCGGCTGAGTTTGATCTCCTGATCCAGAAAAGATTATGAGACAGTCTACAGGGTTTCAAACCAGCAACTGTGGACTGTTAAGCCTTTTCTGAATCAATGTTCAGACTGAAGAATTTTAACAAGTGTAAGTTTATGTTTTCTGACTGTTAGACAGTTTCTATTGCTGCCACTGCACAATAAAACTGAAGACAATAAATGGCTCAATTTTTAAAAAGTCCACACCCACCATTAAATTAGTCCTAACCAAATATGAAATAAGAAAAAAAGCTCTCTAGCTGGAACATAGAAGGTAACCTGACACAGATCCAACCAGGAGAAAGGAAGGAAAATACATAGGGCTGCAACAACGACTCCATAAGATCGATAATATTTCCCCTGTTTCCTCGGCAGGCTCTCGAATGGTCCGTAACAGTAAAGTGCTTGGACCTGCCCCATCATGGATCTGGTGAGATCCCAACGATAATGTGATAAACATGTAACCAAACAACAAAACCTAATTTAGACCCTCATTGGCTGGAACTCGGCTGGCATTTGGCTGGGAGGGGAAAACTGAAGTAGCTGCATCTGTAATTGGCAACATACACAAATAAAAATCTTGATCAAACCTGAACAAAAATAAAATAACTTGATCCCTCAGAATACTGAAATCTACAATCAGTATTTCACAGTTTCAGTCTCAAAATAAGGTTTCAGAATTCTCCTCTGTCTTCCTTTTCTCTCTGTCCTCTCTTCTTTACTCTCCTCTTTTCTCGCCTCAGCCTCTAGTCTGGACCAGGGGTCAAAGGCTATCTCTCTGTTTCTGTCTTTCCCCTTCTCTCTCCCATCTCCCCAATGCAACTCAGTGCCTGGCAGACAGCACTGAGGGCAAACGTCGCCACGTTCCCTTTGCCGAAGGCAATGACATCATTTCAAACAAAGCCAAATAATATGTTTAAAAATGAAATAATGTCTATATATCCATAAGAATTCAGTATTATGTACTGAGTTTGACTAGAAAAATGCCCAAAATGATGGTAAAAGAGAGTGGGTCCAATAGACGTCCACGGCACCTGATGCTGTGTTTATTAGGTATACAAAGATCATTGCTCTCGTCTGTCACAACAATGGATTGATATGATGATTTCAGAATATCACCCGCTATTTCAATGAGCTGGAACAAGACACCAGCGAGATGTGATGGATCTTTGATTCAAACAACTGAAACGGAACAAAGTTTTTATGTTGAAGACGTGAGGAACGAAATAATGAGCAGCAGCGGGCAGTCAGATGTAAAAAGTGGTCAACACTTCCCCACTATGTCTTAATAGTCAGCAGAAATACAAACAGGACAGATGGGAAGGCTGCATCTATCACAGTACTTTACTCTCTGAAAGTATCTTATCCAACTTTATTACCAAGCTTTCCATCCACAAGTACATGACCGTCAGTATGATAATAAAGAGTATATGTATGTGAGTGAGACTGAATAAAGTTGCTGCTCTCAAAGCTCTTTATAGTAACAGTGTTTGCTGACCTTCAGGACTTTTTAGATTGTTTTTCAAAAACACAATATTATATCATTTTAACACAAGTTCAGAAATGTTTGTTTTCTAGATCAGATGAAAAAAATGTACACCAATGAATCAAAAATGGAAATATCATTTGTTGCAGCCCCGAAATAAAATCTGACATACAATGCAAAAGGATAAAAAAATAAAAAAAATGAGACAACACTCACAACAGAAAGGTGGCAAACTGTCACCTAATTCAGCTTTTACTAATGCTTTTGCTGAAATGGTCGGGCACCTGTGGGGTTGGATGTTTAATATACTGTATATACTTTATTTATCACATTTAATAGACACTTTGCTTTTGGAATAAACAAGATAAATGACAACCTCTGTATTGCTGTGATATTCAAAAGCAGACAAGATCATAACTTCTGCCAACCCTCAGCATGTATGCCTAACTCACTATTGATAAGAATTCATGCTGTTATGCAAAGTCTAAGGCCACTTTCACAAATAAAGCTCAGAGGACTCTGTTTGGTTCAGTGGTGAATTTGCTTGGAGTTTGGTTATTTGTCACACTAGTCACACAAACACACCTCTTTCTCAGCTGCCTGTCAACTGTTGTGTAATGTAGCCACCTGCCACTAGTTGGGGCTGTAGAAGTGGTCTTTGTTCCATCCATCTGGCCCATTGTGGAACTACGACCTGAAAATACACAACCAGGCATTGAGGACCAGCTCGAAGCAGCTCGGCAGTATTTTGAGCCTTGAAATAAAGAATAAGCCTTGTTCAGCCTTTTCCTCACATACTAAAAACCAAACAAGCTTGCCAAAAAGTATATCGGAGTTTGTTTGGTCTTGAACAATCGGTGTAAAAATGACTTAAATACTGTTTAGCATGTTCCAGTCCAGTCTGACAGATGCATCCACAGGCAAGATTGAATTTCCAATGCAGTGAACAGGAGGCAGAGGAAAAAGGGTTAACTATGAAGTCTGTCCAAGTGTAAGCACCAGAGCAAAGGTTAAATTTAAATAAAATACAAAAACTGAACCAAACCAGAACTTTGAGCTGCTGCGAGCTCTCTGCTCATACTCAGCCTGCAGCAGCTCTAACCCTACACCACCTCTCCAAGAACACCCAAACTGTACAAATACTGGTGTAAAACCAGAGACCAGGAGGATATGAGGGTGTGAAGGTGAAGTCTCAGTGGTGGGTGGCTCCTTTGCACCCTCAGGGAGATGAAAAGAGCGTACAGTGTGGTCAGAAGAGCCTGAGGCACTGTGAAAGGAAGCCGGGTCGAGGTGATGCTGCACCAACATGTGAGTGAAACTACAAAAGTCTTTAAACATGAGAGTGAGCAGCCAAAACCACAGGGAGATGTTTGATTTGACTCCAGCAGGAGGAAGCCCACATGAATTTCCTGAGGACCTTATGTTTCAGAGGTCACGTTTCTTTTCTCCAAACCAGGATATGTTCAGTCATCAGTGTACACAGTTGAAGCTCCGATCAGAGAAGTATGTTAGCTGTTGATGCTGTAGAAGAAAAGTCCAATTTAGAGGGAAGGAGGACACATCTATTTGCCTTACACCTTATTTTAAGCAGTGATTTACAGTCCAATCAGACTTGATCATGTATTGGATTTTGCAAATACCTGTGTGCATTAATTAAATAAAAGGGTGAGAGTTTCAAGAGCTGCAAGTGCAAATCAATCATCTACACACACATAATTATTTTGCAAATGCTCTCTCAACACAACTAAAATAATTCTAATAATTAATTACATCCCATAGGTGTGCACAATCCTGCTGAGCATACCAGACCATTCAGAACATTTCACTTGTCCATCTGAGCAACAGCCCATAAAAAGTCTTTGAAAATGGGCAGAACCTTTGAAAAGCATATCAGGCTGATGATTGGCTGATCATTCTGTCAGTCACATTCATTATGGGCCAGAAGATCAGAAAATGCAGTTGGCTGGCACTATTGCTGTGGTGTAAAATACAAAACTTGAGCCACTGTGTAGAGCAAACTCTTGCTAAAACATGTCTGAGGTGACGCGAAACTGTTCTCATGTCATAGTCCTTTGTCACGAGTTACCGTGACTTAACATCCAATAACATGATCGATGATCGCAGCAGCACTATAAGTTGATATTATTCAGTATTGTGGACCAAGATCTACATTTATCGGCTACCCTGTAACTCCAAACACTGTTTCTGACCCATTACCACCACACAAACATGATATTCATCCAGTCTATGATCACTTTACTGAGTACATTGATTTGATTTCTCTTTTTTTGCAGGGGTGGTAACCAGACACACAAGAAGGACCTTTCAATATTTTTCACTGGTCTATCTGGGCAACAGCCCATAGAAGGCTTATCTAGCAGCTGATTGGAGGATCACTCTGTCATTTATATTCAGTACAGGCCAGTAAGATGATATAGTAGTCGGGCACCAATGCTGTGGCATAAAATACAAAAATAGGCCACTTTGTCAAACAAATCCTCACCAAAACATGTCAGAAGTGGAGCAAAAATATCTATCCATCCAGAAGTGCTTTCAGTGTTCTTTTTTATTTAATAAAAAAGATCAGATCAACCTGCTGCTGAAGCTGTTCGCATCTGTGCTCATCCACGTAGGCTATGTCACTTCCTGCCATGTAGCTCTTCCTGAAGGATGCTGATTTGGCTGTGCCACCTTGGGCCACACACAGTCATAGATTAGAGGTTACTTTTGCTCACCTGAGTAAAAGTTCAGTGGATGGGCAGGGAGAGCCCTGGTTTATCCCTGAATATGATCCTTCAGCAGGTCGTCCATGTGCCTACATCAGATTTAAAGAGCCCACATCTGTCTAAACTTCATTTATTCATTTTTAGTGACTGCTTGAGTGTGTTCACCAAAACTTAAAAAATCTTGAAGTTGACTTATACACAGTACTCCTAATCCACCTGTATTCTCTCTCTGTCTCGGATGCTTTGTTAGAGTTGATTTAGCAAACTAGTTCAGTGGTCTGTTCTCCTCACACTCAACCCCTCAAGTACGGGTTTGTGGAGATAACTGCCTAATCAGAGTCAAATGTGGTCACACCAAACACTGATGCTTCAGAATGTGCCTGCTATCATATAGGGCTCTAATTTCCTGGCGCAACTCGGGTTGGCGCAGGGTGGCGTAGGGTGGCGCACCCCGCGCAGTAGTAATTTCATCCGGCGCACTGCCATGTGCAGCCAATTTGGCAATTTGGTAGACCGGCTGCGCCGAGATGGGTGTGATGGCGCACCAGGGGGAGGTGCTGAAAGATCCAGCTTGGCGCAGTGACAATTTTGTGCCAAAAAAATGTGCGGAAGGTGCGCCGAAAGCTCGCCAGCTCCAACCTGGTCTATTCTTGGCACAGGAGAGGCGCACCCAGGGCAGTGGTAATTTGGCTGACAGGTGCGCTGTGCGCACACGTCACCAAAACCTCACAGGCAGGTGTCCAGAGTGTCAGGCACATTTCAATGCAATAAACAATCACAACAACCACTATTTAATGTAACCGTCTGAACCAGCATATACATTTGTATCTATATTAATTGTCCCGTCACATCTGATGTCAGATCAGAGACGTTTGTCATAACTAACGAGTTCACTTCTCTCAAGCCAACCACTAACAGCCACATCATCCGATACGGAGTATCCGGCTTCTCTCATCTCATGAAATTCAAAAGAAAAGAAAAAAGAGAGAGATGCTGGCTGAATAAATGTAAGTCACTCAGTGTCTTAAGGATTTACCTGTGATTGCCCATATTTCTCTGTTTTAATCTTTATTCTTAACGTGATCTAAAAAGATGGAGTACATTATTTCAAGGAGGATGAGGAGGAGATATATTTTCACCAAAGGTTCTGCTATTTGGCGATGACAAACCAGGACTGCAGGTGGATCACAAGCATGATGAATGGATTAGCCTGCTGCTGTGTTTAAATGTAATTATCACTTAATTTGTACTCATATTTATGACACAGGAACAGATTACATCTGTCCCGCGAGGTGGTCCACACGGTGACGTGCATCATGGCCTCCGATGCGCGGCCCGGTGGCCCCTGCGCTCTCCCAGTTGCTGCAAAAGTGACAGTGGCTCTGACCTTCTTCTCCACCGAGGTGAAATTGTCACTGCGCCTCGCCCGCAGTGCATTTAAAGGCGAGGAGAGGCGTTCATTTGATTGGTGAAGATCACTTGGCTGTGTTAAACCCACACGTGCGCCGGTAGGAGAGACGGAGGTGTGGGTGCGCCTCCCCGCGCCAGACTGTGCCGTGCACGAAACTTGCAAAATGCCTTGGACACACCCCGTTGGCGCGGCGCAGGCGCGGCACAGGGCAGGTGCGCCCCTGGTGCGGTGTACAGAAAGTACAGAAAGTGAAAAAGCGCTGTCCTAGCCTCATGCTGGTACAGAGGCATAAAAGTGGGTCCTCTCTGGCTTTAGATGTTATAAACAAGAGTGTCGATATTTATTTTCACAGCAAACTAAATCAATTTTGAGAGGAGGCAGATCTCTCAAAGTGTCAAGCTGTTCCTTTAATCATGTTGATTTAAACTTCTGAGTTGATGGACTTTCTCTAGTGTGTATTCGTGTGTATATTGGTGTGTGTATTTGTGTGTGTATTTGTGTGTATTAGTGTGTGTATTAGTGTGTATATTTGAGTGTATAAGTGTGTGTATCTGTAAAAAAGCAACACGAGTCCTTCTGGCATTAATCTCTCCCTCTGTGAAGCTGAACCCCCTGAGCCAGTTTCTGCTTTGACTGTCAGTCAATCAGCACGATCCTGAATTTAAATCCTGCTCTTTATCAGCAGGAGAAAGATCAAAAGTATCCAATGACCCTCCCGATCTCCCCCAAACTCCCCCGGTGTCCTTCCCCCTCTGCAGCCACAGGAGATTTAGCAGAAACTCTGCAGCGTCTTCTGAGTCCTTAAAACAAAAACACCAGCAGAATATTCAGGATGAGAAAGTCCCAGGGAGGCGCGACCCTGACCACGGGCTTTCTGCTGATGCTCAGGGTTTTGTCTTAATGAGAGTGAGCCGAGGGCCACAGGAGCTAGCCAGAGGAAGAAACAGAGACAGAGCCTGTCTGAGCTAATGGCACAATGCAGAGGCTAATTACAACAGTGCTTGTTTGCTGTAATCATACTGGGGTGTGATGTTTGCTCCGGTGGAGATGCAGACGATGAATTAACTGGAAACAAAGCCAATACAGTCATTACATCCCTGCTAATATCAGACATTCAGGGGGCGTTTAGGGCCCAATTGTGCACCTTGAGCAAAGAGTCTAGGATGCAGTGCAGTGGTATTGTTCCCATTGTCCTTGATACAGTCCTTATTTCTATGCCATATGCTCATTTTCTTTCATTATTATAGACATGGTAAACATTGGAACCTGAGGATGTGTTTGTCTAAGGTCACTTTTACATCAAAATTTCTCACACTCTGTTTGGTTTGGGCACTGCTGTTTCAGTTTTCACGTGGTTTGGTTTGCATACATAACGCACCTTGTCAGGTGGACCACAACTGTCAAATGTTGTGTAATCTCGCCTCCCTCCACTAGTAGCTGCTGTCTTTTTTGAGCCAGACATACACAACCAGCTTCAAGGAACAACAGGTGTTAGCTTTGTATTCTGTGCCATAAAAAAGATAACTGTATTTAGGCTGCATTTGGTGGGACAGATTCAGCCATGTCAATTTTCCCCTCCAAGCCAGCTGCCTGCCACCCTCCAATCAGTTACCACTAGAAGTCCCTCCGCCTCTGGAGGTGTGCCTTAATTTAACAGAATACATGCCCATTTATGCATTTGTAGGGTGTCTCCATGAGATGGCACCTCCCTCACAAGAACACCAAGCCTCCATCTTTTCCCTGGTTATTTAACCCTCTGAGGTCTAAGCAATTTTTTCCTGTTTTTGGGGCGCATGGACTTTTTGTGTTATAATGTATGTAAAACCTCAACTCAATGATGCATAATCATGTATTAGACCTTATTTTTTTTCAGGACAAGCTGGGCTATCTGAATATGTATGCTGCAGGAGTGTCACTTGAATGTGTAAATAGTAATATGACCATTTAGACAAAAGAAAAAAAAAACACGGAAATTGAATCAGACAGAATTCATCACAAAAAAATCCAGCAGATCATGGATAAACACTTTTGACAACAGAAAAATGTTTTTTTAGTCTTCTTTTTAAGTTAGAAGAAAGAAATAAACGCTATCACACAGCAAACTATTTACAATAATATTTACAAAAAAAGTCACTTGTTTCTTGTAGGTTCCAATGTGCCAAAACAGCCTATTCTTTTGCTTGCAACAATATGTTTACCTGTGTGTCTCTGACACTGTGCGTCTCCTCCAGGAGACAGAGAGAGCTCTGTCTCCAGGAGACAGAGAGAGCTCTGTCTCCAGGAGACAGAGAGAGCTCTGTCTCCAGGAGACAGAGAGAGCTTGTTCATCCGACAGACTAACCCTCTTGACATCATATCCTGTCATAATATGTGTAAAAATGAAATGATGTTTATAAATCCATAAGAATTATCCGTTCGCTCTAGGCACACGATTTGGAATAAAACCCAAATGGGCATAGGTAAATATATAATGTTTTTTATTATATTTTTGTCAGAAGACACAGGAAATAGTAGATTAACTGCATCTGGGTGACTACAAGATGGCGACTATCTACTGTGCTAACGTGTTTTGATGCAGAAATTGGATTAAATAATATACCTAGAAGACCTAACTTTTGGATTTATCATGATGGATTATTTTTACAAAGTCTCCAAAATGACACTGATGTTTCAGGAGAGATATCTCAGCCTGTGGAAGAGCTACGATCCCACCGAAGGGCTCATCGGAATGGCTAAGCTGTTAGCTTTCGATCAATCGGTAAGTGGCGATGACAAGCGGTTGTAAAGTTATTAAATATTTTGTGAACAGTGTGCTTTGGTGTCATAAACCAAAGCATCGACCTCAGAGGGTTAAGCAGAGCAAACTCGATGACTCAGATTCATACAAACATGCCCTAAACTGCAGTCATATCTGTCAGGGTGAGCAGGTCCCATCATGAACCTGCCATGGACCAGCCTTGACCCGGTCAGGGTAAGTGGGGGACACACAGGATTAGTTACAAAAGATCCAGTGAAATCTTTCTGGTTTAATCAAGAGGCTCTAATAATTATTATCATTAAGGGTCTAGCGTGTGTTTTTGATCATTGCTGATGTTGTGGGGATGCTTTAGTAAAATGTAACTTTGATAAGTGCATCAACATATTCACGACCCTGTGTGTGTTCTCTGTGTAGGGTCCCAATAAAATGAGAAGAATTTAAAGATCAACCCAAGATCAGACATAACCTTGATATCTGCCATGTGCAGGACTGGGAGCTGACTCACTGATCAGTCTGATTCATGTATAACAGTGGCACATAATCCATCCTCTGTGTGCCTGAGCCTGTGTCAGGACTGTGCACCATCTAGATGAAATCATATCTAACAGGCACTTTGAACTAACCCTAACCCTACAAACCTGCCAAAATGTCAAACTCTGGTTTCAAACTGATGGTGAATCCAGGCGGCTTCATCCATTATTTATTCACTCAGTGCTTTTATTTAGCTGCCCTGCTGGTCTCCTCTGAGTCTGAGGGGGATGGTGTCTTACGGTCAGTAGGCAGATATTTTACTACAACCTCCAAACCTGGTGACCTCCCCGTGAGGACACCACGCCAAGCACAGACTCATAACAGACAGGTTTTTATGTGGACAGATCTAATAATTCAGATACTTTTGGTTAATAACTGAACTTCAGGTTTTCAGCCCAGCTTCATTCATTTGGATTATTTTGGTGCAGATTAAAGGTCAGAGCACCTCCCCACATGTCAGGCTGATGGAGTGATGTGAAGACAGCAGAGAGGAGGAGGAGATGTTATTGCATCTCTCTGCAATAAGACATCCTGACAGCCCATCACTCAGTTTATGGACTGATAGCTTTACACACCAGCTCTCTCTCTCTCTCTCTCTCTGTCTCTCTCTCTCTCACTGGTATGAGCTGAGACCTCCTCATCATAAATCTCTCCTCTCTACATCTTTATCTCTCTTCA
Organism: Cetoscarus ocellatus; assembly: GCA_037902135.1. Classification (NCBI taxonomy): domain Eukaryota; kingdom Metazoa; phylum Chordata; class Actinopteri; order Labriformes; family Labridae; genus Cetoscarus; species Cetoscarus ocellatus. The sequence continues at coordinate 277,027 of JBAMNC010000121.1, read as the reverse complement.
TTTCTTTTCACCGCCCTGTCCTCACCCTAACCTTCTGATTTATCTCCCCTCTCAAATAGACACTTCTGAAGATCATCCCATCCTTAACCCTGATATCAAATATAGACACTTCCTGTCGAGGAGAACAATAATAGATATTATCTACAGGTTTATACTACCTGACAAGACTAAAATCATCATGATATTGGGAGCTTCAAGTGATCTCTGCACTGAAAAAATCTATGCATCTTACCTTAAGATGTTATTGAAATGTGAAAATGCCATGAATTTTAATATATATGTTAAATTAAGTTAAAATGATTTTTAAAAAAGATTCTTTTTTTTTTCCACAATGACCATTTTATTGAAGAAAATATTCCACTGACCTTACGCTAACATTGACATAACTGATAATACTGTTGATGTCCCATGAAGAAGAAACCGTTGCAGAGTGACATTCAAATGATCTTGCAGCGCAGCTGGATCTGCCTGATTCAAAGCGGCCCAAAGCAGGACGGCCCAATCAGAGTCCTTGAAAGCAGGAAGAGGTGGAGCAATGTGCGGGACGTCAGCAGGAAGTGACTGCACTCATAGAGATTAGCATAGATGCTAACAGCTTCAGGAGCAGTTTTGTCCGATCTGGATCACATTTCTTTATTAAATTAAAAGCAAATATCAGCACTACAAACTTCCCTATAAAAAGCACATTTTCTCTCCATATTTTGCAGAGTTTGTTTTGTGACTCATGTTCTGTAGTGCAGTAGCTCACACCGACTACTTTATCTCACTGGCCCACAATGAATGTGATTGACAGACCAATCGTCCAATCATTTGCCAGATTTGCTTCTGAAAGGTTCTGCTAATTCCCAAACACCTTCTATGGGCTCTTTCCCAGATGGACTAGTGAAATATACTGAGCATGTCAGGTTAGGTGAAAATGAACTCCTGTATAAATCTGTGAAGACTTCAGGTGGTCTGCTGCAGCCTGCGGAGAGGAGGAAATGATCCAGCTGTCAGTTTGGTCTGTGTTTAACCTGGTGTAGACGTTAACACAGGGGTCGGAAACCCGCGGCTCCGGAGCCGCATGTTGCTCTTTTGCCCGTCGCCAGCGGCTCTCTGGACTTAGAGGACAGAAGAGCAACAAACTTGTTCTTTGTCTTGCATTACACTCTGATTAATTGATGTTATTTCTGCATGTTTCAGCACTATCTGCAAACAATGTGCATTTTTTTCATTAAATGATTATTTCTTGGTTTTTAACATCGTCAACATTGCGTCATGTGCGCGCCTCTTGTGACCTCTGTGTGACCTGCAGCAGCTTGGAGGAAGAGCAGGACGCTGCTGCATCTTTAGCTGTGAGCTCATCCGTGATGTTGTTTTAAACTTATTATGCAGATGTTTTGATGAACGGTATTACTTTTAAAGCATCGGTTGCTGCCGTCAAGGAATTCAAACTTTTAAAACGGAGTCGTGTCGGCAATAAAGCTTCAGAAAAGACGAGAGAAACAAGGGAGACGATAAATTCAGGGCAACTGTGACCTCATTTTTGAAGTGGGGGATTTTCACACAAAGATATCAGGTGAATTTTTTTTTTATTATATATAACACGCCATTGTTGTCATTTTAGCTCTAAATTAATTATTGCAGTATAATATGGTTTAACAATAATGCCAAGGCAAAGCAACAAAGTACATGACCCATTATAGAGCAATCATGTCAGGTGCTAAAGCAGTTTACTTATAGATCTGATGTCATTATAATGATGGAGAGTCAGCAGGTGCTGCTGTCGTCATTTTAAGGCTCAAATGTGTTTTGTGGCTCCAGACAGATTTTTTTGGTGGGCGTGGCGGGCAAAATGGCTCTTTTGATTGGAAAGGTTGCAGACACCTGCGTTAACAGATAGCTAAAGCTGGTTTCTACTGCAGGGGAAAAGAAAAATAAAGCCGAGCGTTGTCTGTGAGTGAATGAAGTCCAACAGAACAGGCGTCCATTAGGAGGCTCACTCCTCTCTGGTGTCATTAGTCGTGCAGAGCGTGGATAAACGTGTGTGGATAAAGATAACGCCTCGCTCACACAGCTGCTCCTCCTCCAGCTAACTGCACAGCGATCCTGCTGTGTCGACACCTGAAGGTTAATGTCCAGCTGCCCTCTGCTGTGTCACTGTAAGCTGCTTTTCTGCCGACAGTAAGTACGCTTATTTTACTCGCTGTACTCTGTGGCCTGAAGCCAGCAGACACGTCACAGAGCCAGACGCTACGGCCGCCATGTGTTCATCTGGAGGGCAAGAATGAAGCCTGCTGTGTGATTTCAGAGCTGTGCTACGGAAAAGCATCCTGAAGTTAGTAATCCCACTCAAATTCACTCCTAATCAGCACAGAAATAAATGAACTACACCTTCATTCATCTTTTCCAGGGTACAGAATACAGCTGTAGTTGGAAACTATGGTGTTATTCTGAAGTTGATTTTACTTCACGCCTCCCTCCTTCCTGCTTCACTCCAGCACATCTCAGAAATGTCCCACCCTGCTCTGATCTGCTGAAAATCTGCACACCGTCTTTTTCTGACGCAGCTACTGGACAAGACGAGCCGTTCAGAGCAGGTGAGCCAGGTCAGAGGCCAGACTAGGGCGACAGGGATATGCATCTGGTCTCTTTTTAAACAGCCTTTGCAGACTTATCCTCACAAAAAATCAACACTTGAAGTCAAAGACAAGAGCAAAAGTCCAAAGTTCTGGAGCAATAGAAAAACTCTGAACACTTGAGTAGGAGCGGTAAACTCTGTGAAACTGCACGGTCTCTCAAAGGCTTTGGAAAACTGTAAAGCTTTATATCTTCCAGGGTCTTCATCACTCTTGTTCCTCGTCGACGCACCAAAAGAACAAATGAAGTTGACGAGCTAATCCAGCGTCTTTCTAGCCTCGGTTATTATTGACGTGCAGATAAATCTGCCTGACTCAGTGTCTTTAATCAGACAGGTCCATTATGCCAAGTTTAGTAACACAAAGGGGAGTTTTAAAGGGATGATTACAGCTCTATTTTCCTGGAAATGGTAGATTTTGACATGCCTCCTTCACTCAAATGCAATTTTTGATCATTCAAATTGGCTGGTGAGCCATATTGACAGAGTAGGAGGGCTGCATGTGGGGTGGGCACCAGTTGCCCACCCCTTAGGAAGGGGATAAGCAAAGTACCCTGCTGCCTTGCCATGCAGGTTGTTTGTGGTCTGGCTGAGCTGCTGAGTGCAGCCCCTTTGAGAGAACATGGAGGTGGGTTTGGTGTGATGAGTTATTTTGATGTCATTAACCCCAGAGGTGTCACATCAGACGATAGAAGTGGATTTTTACGCTCTCAAGATAAGACTGATCTTTAGGCCTGGATAATCTTATATCATAATCAAACACCTGTTAGGGGTAATAGAAGCTTCCGTGGGACTCTGCTATATAAACATTTATAGATAATAACAGTTAAGAGCTGGAGGAGCTTGTTTTTCTTTATGAGGTAGGATTCTTGAGTCATTAACCTGATAAATCATCACTCTGCAGACGCCTGAAGAGGACCATAAAGCTCTGCGTGCTTCATGGAGTACAGCCAGTACACAACCCTCTGATTTTACAGCATCATTTCAGAAAACATGAGCAGAGACAGGAAACGCTTTACACAGCGTAACAGAAACACTCAAGTCAGCCCCCCAACCCCCCGCCGTCACATGACTGCACACTCGCTCCACAACAACAAACACTTCAGCGGCGGCCCGCTGCCCTTTTGTTTAGAGCGAGCCAGACGCAGACTCGTACCAATTCCCACTGTCGTGTTTGCTCACCATTAGCCCCTCAAGAGCAAATTACAGCTATTGAGGAGGCGGAGCACTCATCTGCCGGTGACATTTTGTTTAACGTGTCGGCAGTAAATGATGAAGTGGAGAGAATAATTTGGTGAAGCGGAGAGGTTATGAAGGGCCGGGCTGCACCAACACAGACTTAACCACGTGTGTCAGTGCAGCATTCTCAGATTTTATTTTGCTGGCCAGTGGTGCGAAACAGACGATCGGGGAATGTCACTCCACACACACACACACACACACCCCCACACACGCACCCTAACACACACCCACACACCCACCCTCACACACCTGCACACACTTGCACACACACCCATGAGACAGGGAGGATGAGGGGCCACATGAGGACCACGAGGCTGGAGTGAACACTGGACCAGGAGGTAAAATGAAGCTTTTGGCTCATTATTACAAATTTAAGAAAGACATTCATGAGCTAACTTTTATATCCCAATGATGCTGAAAGTTCAACAAATATGTTTGTTTGACACGCATGTTAAAATCTAACGAGCTGTCTCCCATTATTATCGGTCTTGAAGCCTCACTTTAACACATTTTACATTTAATTTGCATTTTTAATGGCCTAACAGGGGCTGTACATGAGGGGTTGTCAAATAATCAGTCTGCGTCCATGCACAGTTAAATTAGACTGTGCGTTAAATTCAGCTGCTGTCCTGGTCCCAGCATGCACGCACACATGAGGAGTCTAGTCATTGATGGGAGTGACTGACTCAGGGAACATCTGTCTGTTGATGTAACCTTGCAATGCAGTTGGATCCCCTGATTCAGTGTCTATAATCAGGCAGATCCATCTTGCCAAGCTCCAATCTACAAAGATTGTGAGCGGCACAAATCAGCATAGTCCAATCAGAGTCCTGTACAGCAGGAAGAGGTGGAGCTACAGAAAAGACAACAGCAGGAAGTGCTTGTACAGAAATTAGCATAGATGCTAACAGCTTCAGTGAAAACAGAAAGCATTTTTCAATAGTCCATTCTAGAGTTTGCTCAGGGTTTGCAGTTTACACTGTGACAGTAGTGCCTGCCTACTACAGCATCTGATTGGCTAGCAGTGAATGTGACTGACAGCATGATCGTCCAATCACCTGCTGGATATGTCCGTGAAAGCTTCTGCACTCTCCTAATACTTCCTATGGGTTCTTTCCCAGATGGACCAGTGAAATATATTCAACAGTCCACCTGGTGAGTAAGGTGACTGTTGATGTGCTACAGCACACTCTAGAGCATATCTACAAACCTGTGGAGCAGAGGGTGTCACAAAGTCAACACAACTCAAACTCCTGTGTGGGGGTTTCACACCTCTGTGAACCACCATGTTTTTTGCTAGAGCTCCCCTTCGGCAGATTAAGAAATTTCCCTACCCCGACTCTCACCCACAGAAAAAATGTTTATTGATAAGTATACACTCAGGGTTATTTCAGGGTCATTGTTCACCTAAGGCTCGAGACATACTACTGTTAACTACACAGACGCAAGATGACCGACCGTACGTACGCTGCTCCAGTGCGCTGATTGAGTGCATTGTCAAGAATTAACGCCACACAGACGCAACTGCAGTCTACAAATGACCCATAGGAGCAGTGCAGAGGCAGAGGAACAACTATAATGGAAGTTTTATTAAAAAACTGATGAATCAGGTCTACAGTCATTAACGTTTGAAAAACAGGTGAGACCACAGACACAAACATGTCTATTGGTCTAGCTCGTGACAGATAATTCTCTTCTGTAATTTAAGAAATAATGAAAAAAGTTTGGTTTATCACTTAACTGAGTGACCGTGTAAATTGATGGTTTAGGTTAATCTTGAATTGACAACATGGTCACCTTCATCGTTGGGTGTGTTTATGTTAGCTTAGTTTCTTTGGCTGAATTTGCTTAAATATAAACTACTAATTAGTTTAGATACAATGCTTCAAAACATTTCTCAATGATGCATTGGATAGTGCACCCTCTGTTCTCCCCGGTGCTTTAACTACAACATCTAACACCGCAGTCAGCTGAAAGTCATCAGTTAACACAATCGCCCATTTGACCATAACACTGAGACTCTTTTGGAAACTATTATAGAAATAGAATGCAGACAGTGCTGATGGTGAGATCATTAGTTTCTAATGATAATTTGATGACATTTAAAATCTAAGTTTATTTTTTACATTTACTCTCAGAATTACTGCCATGTTTGCAGTTTACTTCTAACACTTCAGGTACTTATATACATCCTGAAGTCTTTAGTGTTCTCTGGTCCCCCCCAGGGTCACTTATCACATACATGAACATAGACTCTCAGGGTGCCAAAGGTCACAAAAGCAAGGACAAACTGCTGGTATTTCTCCAGCTTTAGGGGAGATACATGTTGCTAGAAAATCATTGCTAGTAAAACCATTGCTTTTCTTTGTAAAAACATGGCTGCCGGGCATTTTCCTCTGATGCTGGCAACACAGTTTTCCAGCATTTATAAAGCGTACATGAGAGTTAAAAAAGGTTAATCTTTTCCACTCAAGACAAATAAATGTCACTTTTAGCCAAGCAGACACAAATAAAGATGCAGACAGATCTAGATGACTGTCGATGCCATTCTGAATTTTTCTCATGGAGAATGGAGAGGGCATACAAGAGCAGGGATGGGAAATGAAAAACTATTCCACTTAAGAACTGATGTCATTTGTCTTTTGCTTGTCAGTTCCTTTAGCAGTTCCTTCCACATTGTTCTGCATGCTTTGCCAATCAAGGATGTCACGCTCTCATCAGAGGCATGATAACAAAGAAATCTAAAGTTATGGCAGACAGGGGGCAGGAGTGGTTAAAGTTGTGGATTGACTTTGAGCAAAAAGATGCTCACTGCACAACTTTAAGTCAGTGAACACAACAGCAGCTTGATTAAGCATTAATCTGTGCAGCGTGGAAGTGAAAATCAGGAGTGCCATGTGTTTGACATTGTTGCCATAGAAAAGTGAATGCAGGCCTACTTTTCTTCCACAAAGAAAATTAGCAGGAGAAGATAAGGAAATCGTTAGAAAATTAAAATGCAAAAGTTAAAATGCTATCAACTCCCATCCCTATACTGTCCTTTTCACAAAGCACTGAGTGTGTTTGAGAGCAAAGCTAAACTGAGAGCGCCATGTTTGTTCGCACCCATGTTTGATTTGGCTGCATGTGTGTGGGCACAGCCCCTCCCTACATGCCCTCTTTTTGGTGTAGCTACAGCTTGAGCAGCATGTCCTAAACTTTACATGGAAATTCTTTTTCAAAGTTTTGTCATGATCCAGAGTCAGTGCTGAATGATGTGCATTATTTTAGTTAGCCTGACAAAGCCTCGAGCCCCCCCTCTGACTGATGACAGGAACCTGGAAAAATCCGTTTTAAAGTACAAAATGATCCCTCCTGAAGCTTTCTGTGCATGATTATCTCCAGGTGATTTATTAAAAAAAAGTGCCAGCAGCTAATTCAACCTAAATTTTCTAACTAACATCAGTTTGAGTGTGGACCTCATCAGGAGGAGAGGGCTGCAGGTGAACTTTCTCCCATGAGGAAAATGGAAGAAGGCCACAGGGCTGGGTAATTCAGCAGTATCTAGGTTTTCATTATGAAGTTGAATAAGAAACTTTAAAAATAATTAGACTTATCTGAGGTGTTTAATTAGAACTTCAAAGGCTTTAGTCATGCAGCCATGGAAACCATAAAAAGGTTTCCCGGTGTGTTGAGTTAAGGAGTCACACTGAGCAGAAACAGGAGGAAGGAGAATTTAGGTTGAACAGGATAAAAAAATTAGATTCATCCTAAAAATACTTTCCCCTGCTCGGATTACAGACTATTTAGTAAATAGGCTGTCAGTTTATGAGCCATTTAACAGATTGAACACCTCAACACGACAGGGAAGCTCATAAATCAGGAGCAGAAGTGCACATTACCTGCTCCTCAAATCCTCTTAAAGCATTTAAAACACACTTTTGTGTGCTGAATAATCCAAGCATAAATATTTATATCAGCAGTGTTGGCAAATTAGCTGAAGTACAGTCATTAGAGTAATAAACCGTCTCATAGTGTGACTCCAATTTTGATATTTTACCTTGTTTTTACATATCTGAAGGATTTAAAGAGGGACTGAGTGGTAAGGTCAAAGGTTAAGTGATTGAAAATAGCTCTGACTTGAGAAGTGAGGGCTGTTTTAGTGAGAAAAACCAAATTAACCAAGCAAACATAAATTGAGCTTCATTTAGCTTTTCCTGAGTGGTTAAGTGTTTGTTTTTGTGTACTTAAGAGGAATCACAGTGCAGACGACCAATGAAGCAACAGCAGATGTTGAATCAGATGAGGCTCCAGGTTGAGATGAGAGTAAAAAAACAGATTAACACGACTATCTCAGACCTACATGTGCTCATGGATGTTTGCCAAACAGTCCGGCGTGTTCTGTTACTCCTGTTTTCAGTTTTCACTTCCACCTGAATACCTTCACACATCAGTTTAAAATATGTGAAGGGGCTGAAGTTTAAAATGGTTCATTTCAGTTTATATCCATGTAGTGTTAGATGATGAATGAACCTTGACCCAGATCAGGCAGTAGTAGAGGTGTAAGCCGTGCAGATTAGCGGCTGCTCCTGCTGCCGCTGCTGTTCACTTCAGCTGTAATTCACAACAGTTTACTCTGCTTCTACCTGCTGGCTGTTTAAAGGTTAATTACAGCTTATTTGTCAATGTTTACCTGGGAATTACCTGAAACATGGAGTAAAAAATGTACAGTGGATGGTTTGTTTGTCCACAGCAGCCCCATTCACACTGCTGTTTCCATACATAATAATTACTCTGGGAATGGGCCCCTCAATCTTTGGTTTGGACATATGTATGACACTTTGAATGTTTCTCCTTCATTTTAACATGAGGAACAAACAGATAGGTAAGAAGTTATTAAATCAACATTTATTTTAACTCAATGCAACTGGTGATAATTTAGCAAAAGAGCATTAACAACAACTTTTCAATGCAGGCTACTGGGTGTTAATCAGTTTCTAAGCTTTACACTAAACTTTATTTACTTAAATCAATATTCTTGATTTTACAGCTGCCCTTGTAATGCTTCATATTCTTCTTATATAACCTTATATAATCTTTCTTTTTAAAGGAATCTGAGGACATTTAACGTGGACGTCACCATGCTGTTTTATAAAGGCTTTATCGAAAGCATGTTCATTTTTTATATTCAGTGCCGAGGAGGAGTACTGTCCCTACAAAATAAGAACAAGTTGGACAGGATTGTTAAAACAGGCACAAAGATAACAGGGGAACAAACGGGCAGCATCGAGATCAGAGATCAGGTCAGAACAGACCCACAGCGCCCCCTTTGGTCTGAATCTGAACTCCTAAACTCAGGACACAGGTACAGGACACCCAGGACGAGGACTCAAAGAGGTTCCTTTATACCTCGAGCATCCAGCTGCTGAATAAACTCTGATCCCACAACATGAACTCTGCACTCTGCACTTTTAAGACCCCTTAATGATCTTTTTTAAACTAACTCATTTATGATAGTAGTACTGTCCATCTAATATTTTTATTCTTGGCTAACTGTTAAATGTTCTGTGCTGTCCTGTGTGGTTGTTGATGTCCCATGCAGATTGTGTTTTCATGCTCTCTGTGCATGACAAATTCCCTTGGGGGCAATAGAGGTTTCATTCATTCAAATTCAAACTAGATGGACCGTTCAATATCTGGGAAACAGCAAAGGGTTTGGGAATAGGCGGAACCTTTCAAAAACATATCTGGAAGGTGATTGGATGATCATTCCGTCAATCACATTCATTATGGGCCAATCAGATGATGTAATAGGCGGGCACTACTGCAGGGGCGTAAAGTACAGGACGTGCGCCACTTCAAAAATCAAACTCTCTAAAACATGTTGGACATGGAGACAAAATATCCTTTTAATTGAGAAGTTTGTAGTGCTGTTTGTTCTTCATTTGATAAGGAAATGTGGTCCAGATCTGATAAAACTTCTGCAGTCTTGCTCGTAGCTCCGCCTCTTCCTGCTCTGAAGGACTCTGATTGGACCTTGCAGATCTGGGCCATTCACATTTTGCTGTAGATTGGAGCTTTGCAAAAATGTTTTAAGTTTTCAGAAAGACTAGAAAAGACCTTTATAAGCTCAAGTTCATTTACCATTTACCTTCGTATTTTTGTCTTAAAGTAGGGTTGATATTACAGGCCAATATTCTCATTAGAGTAGGGGCGGTTCAACCTACTGTTACAGAAGTAGGCCGTCTGTAATTTTCAGGAATGTCAGTGAGAAAATGGTTTCAGAGAGCTGCTCTGTGATCAGCTCTGTGAGTCCTGGTGGATGTATTTTGGTCTGAAATCAGAATAAAGACACTTAAACTGTGGGGCCTGTGATTCAGTGGGCTAATGGAGACCGTGGGCTGCAGCTGAAAGCTCTCTTCATGATCATGCTGTATGAAGCAGCAGAGGGAACAGTACAAAACCAAACAGTTCATTTCTGTTCATATGCCCAGTCCGGACCATTACGGGGCCAACAGGTCAGCACCGAGCCATCAACCAGCTGCTCCCATTCTGTAAACCTGATGAGCCAGAGGTGGCGGAGGGCGGCAGGTGCTTTGTGGGTAATGGTGCATCGTCGCGTCGAGAGAGGAGGGATGATTTGAAAGAGCGTTCCTTCAGGGAGCTGCCGTAAGTATGATGAATGGAACGTCGCCTGTAACTCACTTAACTTCAGGCCCTCAGACGCCCACAGATGAAAAATGACAGGAATAAAGCCAGCCTCTTTATCCACAAACTTTGTCCTTTTCATACAAACACTCCTCTCATTGTGCTCTGAGGGATCGTTCAGTCTCAGAGGATAGAGCTGTGCTGCAGATGAACAACAGACCCAGAAGATGTAACCTCGGAGGAAGATCTCAGATATCATCCACGATTGAAGAGGGGATGTATCGCTCTCAGCTCAGACTGAAGTATCTGGGGCATGAACTGATGTGGGTCATGGAGAAAACTGTTCAAACAGAAGAGGTAAACAACATCGATATCGACCCCAGCCCTACCTCTGCTGTGGTTCAGATGGTCCTCAGAAGAGATGGACCCATTTTAGCGCTCCTTTCATCAAACCACAGCATTTTCTCCAAAGTTATCAGTTCAAGACTGTGAGCCTGTGTTTAAGCTACACATCCAGATCTGTTGGATGGGCTCTTGTGAGTTTCTAAACATGTGTAATACATCGAGATTTTACTCTTTCAGGATTGGTTTGTTAGTTTGGATCAGGGGTGAGATTACAATAAGGGTCATACTGAAGTTGTCCTCATTGCCAGAGGGCCATATTTTTGCAATTTAATGGGTACTAAAGGGGATAAAGACAGATGGGTAGATAGTAAGATAGTTGCACTAAAAAATTACTTTATCAATTTTTTTTTATATGTAAACACAAATGCAGTTACCATCACTTAATATTAGAAGCTATACCCAAAATTCAAGCCAGTTTCAGCTACTCTTCGTGTAGCTGACAGAGCATTTACTTATATTTATTTTTCTACTTTGGAAAATGCATACAAACATCACTGTTTTAATGCAAATTTTGTCAGGTTTTCTTCATAAAAATGATTTTTTTAAATATAAAGTGAGCAGGGGGATGTTTTAATGGCGTAGAGGGCTGCATGTGCCCCCCAAGCTTCCAGTTGGATGTCCCTGCTTTAAGGGTGGTCCACACAGAGATGAATAAGCATATTCTCAAAGTTTTTAATGGTGTAGGCTTTTGTCGACAGAGTTTCAGGTGCCCGTAAAGGCACATTCTGAAGACGCTGAGCTTGCTTTTCCATGTGTCCAGTGAATATGGATGATGTCTCAGCCCCATCTATGGCGTCAGCGTTTCATTGTTTCAACATGAAAATGTTTCGATCTCCGTGTGGACAGGGCCTCAGATTCACCACAGACTGACATGCTCCAAGGACCGCCCCAGAATAAATCAGTCTGAAAGGGTTAGGTTGGGGTTTATGAAGTGGGGCTGCTAGAGGCCCATGGGGCTTTGTCAAGGAAAAGTTTAACGCTGTTACGAATCGAACAGGGTTGTATTGTCGAGCCAACAGAGGTTTTTGAGCAGTTTTTATCTGTAAGTGTGTTAATTAAGAGACTTTTGGTGGCACCAAGTACTGCAATGTACCTAGAGGGAGAAGTCCAGATGTTGTGTACTTTATGTCTTGTGCTTAGAGGTGCTCTTACACATGGAGTTGACCTGTCAAACACGCTAAGGGGAAAATACCATGTGACTCCTCAGTAATAGGAGTCCACGGTTCCGTCTTAAAGGTCTCTATTTGGTTTGATTTAATTTTTTTAAGCCCCATAAACAAAAGCAAATCTAGAAAAAAAAGAAACCAGTTCCCGCTTTTCAGGTTTAAAAACTCTCATTTTCAGAGAACACATCACTTCGTTCTTGTTACTTCTTCACTTTGACTACAGGTGTATCTGCAGGTGTGTCATTTCTCCTAAAGCTTTATTACACCTAAATGAAGGAGTAGCTGGAAAAGGAGGCACTGCTAGCCTCTTAGCTAATGTCTCATTTGTCACATTTCTCTTTACCCTTTGTTGACACTGGTTGGTTGACTGACCATCCAATCAGAATTAGAAAAGCCCACCTCAAAGCAGCCAGCATCAGGTTACACTGTCAGACACTTTCTGTGTTGGCAGAGTCTATTTTAATGCATTGTGGTCAAACTTTATTATGATACTTCAATGCTGAAAATCACAAAGAAACTTCCCTACACTTAAAGATGTGCCTGGCTCTCAGTCTGTGGCTTTTTTATCACAGCAAAGAGACCAAATTGGTTCCAGATATGGCTACAAGCTGAGAGATTAAATGCTTAAAAAGTGCAGGAGAGTTTAGGAAGTCATACAGAGCACTGAAGCAAATGACCTGTTGGATTCTTACTCATAATACGTGTAAGTACCAAGCACGATCCCTCATAACATAGAAAGAAGTTCAGTCAATAAGATGTAGTATAGGAGCACTAAATAATTGTATATCTGTTAATTATAATATATTTGCATGTTTTGAAGTATAAGGTAATAATGATAATATTTTGTGTTCTGCTGACTCTGAGTAACTAAAGTTGAACCGTTTATTCAGCATTTTTGTCTGTTCCCAGTAGAAGGTACCTGCAGTCTATTGGGACCATCTGAGGCCATCTGTATCCTCATTTCACTCTCAGAGTTGTGTTCAGGTGATAAAATTAAACGAGTATTTTTGCTTGAGACAGACACTCGCTGCCTGAAAGAAGCTTTAATCTCCCTTCAAACAGGAGGAACAGAGAAAAACAGGTTCTCATAGCTTTGCTCCCAGTGATACCAACACTTCAATCACTTCCTCGCTCTGCACATATTGTTCCTGTTAATGATTCTGCTTTAAAGATGGAGTCGTGATTTCTCGCTCTGCACGCATTTACATACACCTCATATATTCGGAGCAAGACTCGCCGGGAGTGTTTATTATTAGACAGAAACTTGTGTTTGCTAATTTCTTGCTGCTGTAACTGCAGGATGACGAGGCTAAACTCTCCCTGTGAGTGAATCTGCAGCTTCAGGAGGAAGCAGCTACGTCCATAGATCAAGGTCAGCGGCACAGTTTGCCAAATCCGCCCCACAGTGCGGTGAAGGCCCCCGCAGAGCGCCCTGACCATCGTGATCGACCGCTGGGTTTATTTCATGTCAGATTATGGGAAGTGACAAAGATATGACCCAGTTATAGGAGACCATTAAAGACCCAGATCAACCACTGCTAATCCACCATTTACCTTTTTAGAGAGAGATAAACCCCTTAAACATGACCTGAAACTTTGCCAGATTTGTAATTTATGCAAAAGAAAATAAAACCAAATTATGTGACCAAACGTACAGCAAAGGTTTCCCACAATGCCCATGATCATGAACACACTGTTGTTGAGCCAAACATTAGCTGTGATGAATAAGTAGATGGTTATTAATAAAAGTAACTGTAAAGGCATTAGCATCTATAACAGCATGTTTAAGCAAATATTTACTGTAATAATCACATTTAACTCAAAGCTAAGGGAAATTACATTGATGTAATGTTGAGCTGAATTATGTTAATGTTTGGATTCACTTTCACTATGATCCACAGAGATGGGCTGTTTGACCTGTAACCTATATCACCATATTTTTAGACCCTTGTCTGTAACTGTTCTACATCAAGATATTAAAAAATTACAGAGGAATGTGCACTGGATGTACAAACCTCTGCTGCCCGCACAAATAAACCTGCACTTTGATGCCCATAATAATCCCTGTGTGCATGAGGTCAGAGAGAGATGTGTGAATGAGCTGCTTCGTCTTTTGATATGTTTAAATTTCTGCTTCAGTCTGCAGTTTAAGGTTTGATTCCATTTAACAACCAGGCTAAGACTGAAAATAAACCATTTACTGATATGATGTTTGATGGTAAAGGCCTTTTAATAACACACTTCATAGGGACTTTTTTAGTCAAGACATTGTTAAAAATAGTGTTTATTATAGTCGATTTGTTTATGCTGTTTATAGTGTTAACAGCTGCTGCAGTGCTCTTTTGCTACAGCTATAGTCTGTTCCACTTAATCATGTCCCAACTAACAGCTGCCAGTCATGGATCTGTTTGAGGGGGCTTCGCACCTATAGTGTTTGGACTTCAGACTTCTCAGCTTGATCCAGACCAAAATTGTGAGTGTGAAACCTCCCCTGGACTATTGTCTGGACCAAACAGTCAAACTATGTTATGGTTTGGTTCATGCCCAGTGTGAAAGCATGAACCAAACCAGGGGTGAGTTCAGCCAGAGGGGCCTTCACCTGGACATGGTGGTGAAACTCAAGTGGATGTGTCTCTATTTCAGAATTTTCTGGGACATTTAGCTTCTTGTTTGTGTAAACAGGAAGAAGACAACGATTGTGGGAACATCCACCATGATGGTCATGGATCAAGAAGACCGAATCGCACATTGTTGAGGAGAGGAGACAGGCCTGCCCTCTTCTCGCGTTGCTTCTGGGTATGACGGGTGAAAGTTTGTCTCAATAAAAATGAACCAGCAAATACACAGAGACACTGAGGTGCCAGTCTGAAAACTTAACCTCGTTGGTGGCTCAGTGGTGGTAATCGGAGTTTGCAGGTTTGAGCCCAGCCCCGACCGTCACATGATGATGTGTCCTTGGGCAAGACACTTAACCCCAAGTTGCTCCCACTGCTGTGTCAGTGGCGTGTAAATGGGCTTGAAAGAGCCTGAATGTGTTAGCTGATGCAGATGGATAACTGTCACTGACACACAGAACCATCAGTGAGTGACTGTGAGAGTGAATGGATAGATGTGACCTGCAGTATAAAACTGCTTTGGGTCGTCAAAGAGACTAGAAATGTAACTACAGAAGCTCAAGTCCATTTACCATTTAACTACCATCAAGAAGAACTCTGAGGCTGGAGTGGAGAAAACGCTTTCCAATGGACGTAGGCCCTTGGCGGCCAAATGAAGGAGAACTGTAAAGTCAGATCAGAGGATTAATCAAACTCAGAAACCCGCAAAGAGCTCCAGGAGGGAGCGCTCTGGCACTCTGATTGGTCTGATTAAGGTTATGATCAAGACTCACCTGAGAATAATCACAGCCCATCCTGCTTATGCCCTACCTCTGACTTTTCACCATGATTATGCCTTATCAAAACAGCAAAATAAGAACCAACATGCGAGAAAGTCAACTTCAGCTCCAGAGCTGCACACCCAGCTGCCTCTTCCGTTGAGTAGATACAGTATGATACTAAAACATATTATAACATATAATATGACATGTGCCAAACATGATACGGTACGGTCCAGAAACATTTGTTTGCTCCATCACAAAAGTTATCTTGGACCTCAGGGACCCTTCTTCAGTGGCTTAAAGGAACAGAAATGTTCTTATGTGAGCAGAGAAAGTAAAAATGAGAAGAACCCACAACAATATGTACTGAGGATGATCTTAAGTGCAGAGGAGTAAGAGAAAAGGACACCACGATACCTTTGCTCGACCCATTCATCCTTCAAACACCTTATTTAGCAGCTTTAATTGACCAAATGAGACACTTTGTAATCAGCGGTGGGTCTTTAATTCATTAACTTTAAATACCATGAATTTACGCTCAGCTCTACGGAGATTCTGATGAATGTTTTCCCCTTGAATCTACACTTTAACAAGCCTATCAGGAAACAGCATCCTCTCGTCTTAATTAGTGGGTTTGCTTGAGTACACAGTGAACAGTTTAGATTTAAAGTGGCTCAGCTGTGACAGAGCCAACAAATATTTTATGCTCTGGCTCGGGTCCTGAATGTAACCCTTCGTTCACAGAGGAGGGGAGTGTCTCATCCTCTCAGCGTTACTCTGGATGATCTTTTATTAAAGGGATAGTCCGACTCTTTTGACCGTGAAGCAGTCAGCTCACTCGCAGGGTGCTGGCTGTGTTTTGACTTCAGTGGCCTCCTCAGGGCCTCATTAGGCCGGGGACGACTGGTGTAACTGTGTTTGGATCTTTCCAGGCAGCCTCTGCCTCCAAGTTCTGATGAATAATGCAGCGATGACTGCAGTTAAAGTGCTATTTAAGGGAGAGTCTGTGGTGCTCGCTGCTATAAAAGAGAAATATTTTACTTTTCACATCTCATCTCTCCCCCTCCACTGAGCTGAAATAAGTTTAATTTTCTTCAATTCCAAACTGGGGTGGAAGTCCAAACTCTGCTGGAGGCTAGAATGCAGTATTCATGAAAACCCACGATGAAAAACTGTTGGATCATACAGCTACACTCTACTTACTTTTATTTTTTATTGTTGGATTTACGGTACAGAAAGAGCTTTTTCTGGAGTTTGCTTATGCAAAAACCACAACACTGAGCACTCATGAGGCTAGTCCAGCTGGAAATATGAGCATCAGCAAAACTAAGAACAACATGGGACACCCTCTGGAGCATGGATCTGCCATTTAGAAGAAATAGTAACTTGTTTATACACTTTATGACATAAAGGCCTCATGGCTGTCTCAGATGATGTATGTTGGCTGCATGTCATTTTTCCTTTACGGTAGCATATAAACAAGTCAGGGCTTTCTGAAAGCCATGCCTGAGCGTTGTGCATGATTTGTACCAAGAATCTAGAGGATAGAGAACCTACCAGTTTGAATCATGAGTTTTTCAAAGGCACACTAAGAAGTCGTCCTTAGCTCTTTTTTGGATGGTCATGGGCGTATTTAAAACAATAACTCAGCTTCTGTGGATCAGCAACATCTTTGGCATCATTATCTCACCCAAAACATTTAAAAGCAATTTGCAGAGGGTATAAAAGCCATCTGAAACAAACAGGGACCAAATAAGGTCCAATAAGATTGGCCTGATATCACAGCAGAAAAGCTAACATTGCAGGGCACAAAATAATGCAGGACACAAAATAATGCAAGGTGCCACCCGATGCAGCCTAATGCAGCTTTATCTGTATTTTATGGCACGGAAAACTTTCAAATTTCTTCAAGCTAAAGGATGTTATCACTCTAAGCCAGTTGTTTATTTCTTCATAAAGCAGCAATGGGACGGATAGTATGAGCAAAGATTCTAGCTATAGCCCCAATTAGTGGTGGGAGGCTAGGTTACACAACATTTGACAGGCTGTGGTCCGCCTGACTAGGTGGAGTGTAAAAGAAAACCAACAAGAGAAAAACAAAAACATGCCACAACTTCACCCTCAAACCGACCCAGTCCACTGAACTTTAGGTGTGAAAGAGAATTGTATCAAACAGATCTTTTGATCCCGTGAGGACGATGAAGGTCTATTCCAATCAAACTTCGGATCCAGTCCATTAGAAGGTTTATGAGTCTGAGTCAAGGTGAATCAGCCATTTGGAGATGATATTATTCATTCATATTCAGCGATTTACCAGGAATTCATGTCCCTGAGAGCATGTATGGATGCACTGATTGAGCAGAGTTAAAATTTGAGAACGACAAAATTTCAGCAAGTGCGGAGTTAATTTTTGTCTAGATGGAGTAAAATCCCTGAAATTTTACTCCCAGTTGAAAAAGTTGATGTGAAATTGATGTTTCAGTTAATCAAACCCACAGGCGTCCCTGTATGAACTTAACCTGTAGACACCTGTAGAGTCAATAGTCCCAGCTCAAAACCACGTCATGAAAACTGCAGTTTTTTTTTTTTTTTTTTGTTTTTTTTTAATGGGCTCTAACCAAATACAGTAATGTTTACACCTTGCAGTGAGGCCATAGAAGTTAACACTCGAGTAGTTAAAATTCACACTGTAAAGTGTTACAAAGTTTAATATTCTAACTCCAAAAAGAGTCAACAATCACTCTTGATCAGAGTTAAAGCACCAATTCAGTAAAAAGAGTGAAAACAACACATTGTGGTGTGGACCCACGTAGGCATTTAAGAAGTGTTAATATTAACTCTGACAGTGTTGGTCCATCTTTAAGGTCGTGCAGGTTCATGCCAAATTTTGTTCCAATCCTGAGGGTAATTCTGTGACACTTGGTGTTGACGTCTCTGCTGCAAACAAACCAACTCTTTGTGGATTTTGTTGATGTTTCTGCAGTTTAAATGGTGAAAATCCATGAAATAGGATCTCATTCTTTTCTGCAGGCATCAACATCATTCAGTCTTCTCCCCGTCATCCTCACTCCCTGTGTGTGAGAGAGTGTGTGGGTGTGTGTCTGTGCGCTCCATCTTATTTGTCTAGCTGCACAGTCTTTACTGCCAGAGGTGAATCTCTGCTCGTGTCAGCTACTTGGTTATTTATATCACATCACACTGAGCTAAAACAGTAGTATCAACCTTATCAGCGTGTATGTGTGTCACTGAGGCTCTGCCAGCACTGACTCGTGGTGCAGAGGCTGAAGCTCTTACCTGGTTAAGTCCAATGGCCTTTTACCTCATTACACCACCAATAAAACCATTAAATTGTTGCTCAGCATCATTAAGACAAACTAAGGCTGCAGATTTAGCTAATTAACATATTTGTTTGTCTGTATGTATCACTGAAAGAATTAAACTTTGACTGCAGAGACAGATCTGCTCCCCACAAACATCATGGCTTTATCTCTCAGCTATGACTACTATCTCCCTTTGGCTTTAACAGAACAATTTTATGGCATTAAACTTAAGCCAAACTTAAGCCAGTGGGATGTTGTGTGTTGGTGTTTAATCTTCTGGAGTAACAGGCAGCATTTCAGGGCTTCCTGAGTAACAGATGACTGCTCCATTGATCAGTCCTGGATATCCAGGTCCAGACTTCTTCTGTTTGAGCCAATCAAATTAACAACTTGAAATGTACAAACAGAGTGGAGACAGGACGTCTGTGAGCAGGATTCTTTCATCACTACAGAGTCCAATCTTGTTCTAGGGCCCTATTTTAAGAGCTAAAGTCCGCCCATGGCAGAGTGGGGCGTGTTACTATTTTAAGGATGAATGTTTTCAGTGCAGAGCCTGACTCAGGGCACAGAGAGGATGGATCATGGACCTTGTGTCACCTATACTCTAGCATCAGTCCATTCCACCTTGGGCAGCAGCTGGATCCACCTGACTCAATGCCTGTAACCTGTCAGAGCTCCAATGTGCAGCCTCATGGATCATCAAGGAGAGTAGATGGGGCAAGGCCGCCCACAAGGGGGGATTAAGTTGAAGGCTTTCTGGGGCCCAGAGTCACATAGGGGTCCATGTACGTTTGTAAGAACATGGTCCGTTCTAAACGTAGACCATGAGTCCTAGTTATTTCAACTCTGAAAATCATTTGATCAGTCATAACCTGTTTCAAAGTGCTAACCCTGTCCTCCTGAAATGGTGCAATCCTTAATTTTCTGTTACTCATGTTGTGGCTTCTTCTGTTGAATTAGCAGTTAGTACAAGAATGTTTGGCACATGCAACCAGAGGGTTCATGTTCCCAGCATGAATCCTTCTCATCCAACATGCATATGTCAATGTATCTATTGTCTTTGTATGCATGTATTTCATTTTCAGGCTTTTTCTGCTTTTATTTAAATGATGAGACAATGGGTAAAGAGTTGAAAGTTGGGGAGAGAGAGTGTGAAATGACATGGGGTAAAGAAGAAACAAGCCACATTGAAACCATGCCAGCCAAATCAAGGACTACAGCATGTACATGAGGTGTGCAAATCAACGGCAACGGAATTTTCTGCACATTGATATCATTAAATGACATCAGAGGAAGGCCCACTAAACCTTTCAGGGGCCCAGCCATTTAACAAATAATTAGTCCCTATCTCTAGTTTGTATGTTGTTCGTTCTTGCTTTCCCACAGCTTGCAGTCAGTGCATATTTGTGTTTAAAGAGGATAATATCTGTAATCTTCTCTCTTTCATGTGTGATATTTGCTGATTTTGGCTGTCAGGAACACTTGTATTCTGAGTCTCATGGAGACACAAAGTGTTAGCTTCATCTCTGAGTTGGTTTTCTGATTTTGGATGAATAGCAGACATCCAGCGCTGGGAGCACTGGCAGCGTTTTTAGATCATATGTCAGCTAAGGGTTAGCCCAAGGTGAGTGCTAATGGATGTTGGCGTGGAGAGGAAGGAGCAGGTTGCTGAAAAGCTCTTTATGCTGCTTAGGCCAATCCTCCAGCACGTTACCCAGCAGGCCTCGAGCCACACGGGGAGCAGGGGTTAGGCCGAAGGGAAACAAGGGTTAATCTGAGAGCAGGGACACCAAGCTGATCACTGTAATGTGGTTAGTTGGAGCGTTGTAATGTGGTATTGTTCTAAGGCACTCACACATCCATAATGATGGTGGATCCATAATGAAGAACTGGGGTTTCTCTTAGCCACAGGGACTACCCACACTCACCTCCATACTAATGCATATTTTATTATTTGGTTTGTTTTGTTCTTGAGAAACATTTTCATGGTATGAAGACAGAAATCTGGCATTTAATAAGTTATTATTATATTACAGTTATATTGCTCTATGATTTGGCTCAAGAGACAACCAGTTGGGATTTTATCTTATCTACAGGAATCATCCAGACCGACAGGATTTCAGAGGGTGTGTTTTTAAATTTGGCAGAGTCCAATCATAACAAGCAGCTGTTCTTCAACAGTCACACCAAAAGGAAAACAAAATCAGAACGAGTTTCTCCTGACGTCCTGTCCTAAACTCTGTCATTTGATGAGAACAATGAACGTATATCCATCCATTATCTATTCTGCTAATCCCTTTTGGGGTCACAGGGTCATGGGGCTGGAGCATGTCCTAGCTGACACTGAGCGAGAGGTTTGTACACACTGAACAGGTTGCAGCCAATCACAGGGCCACAAAGAGAGATAGATCATTTCTGTGCACACTCATACTGAAGGGCAATTTACAGTCATCAATCAACCTAATGAACATGTTTTTGGTCTGTGTGAGGAAGCCAGAGTGCCAGGAGAACATATAAACTCCACACAGACAGGCCCTGACAGACACAGGAGTTGAACCGGCATCCTTGCTGTGAGGTGTGTGCACTACCTGCTGCTCCACTGTGCCACCACTTAGCATTCAATACATGCACATGAGCTCTGAAGCTCCACATTGGACTGTTTTATTGGGCTCTAAGGGTCTAAAATTACTTTAATGAAAATCTGATCAATGATCTAAAATCGTATAATCAATCTAAAGTGTTGTCTATATGATGCTGCATTAGCTTAGCCAAGTGTTAAAGTATCAGTACTGTCACGGCTACTCTTTTGGTATCAATTAGCCCTAAGGTATGGATACCAAATCAGTACTCCAACAAAACATTTATCTGTAAAGTTCTATGAACTCTCTTCAGTCTTTCTTTCTCTGTGCCAAGGCAGTGCCACTTCCTGTGTCATGTGACTGTGGAGACCAATCAGATGTATCAAACACCACTCAGCCCCACCCGCAACTGTACACACAGAAACATAACACAGTTTTATTGCAAAATAATGTAGGAATAACAGAAAGAAAATGTGCTTTTTTTATTTTTACTCCAAAAAGATGATTTTGTTTAGAATATAAAATATTAGAATTCAGTGCAACATAGGCCAACATTAGTATGGATGGTCATTTGTGTTTATATATATGGAACAATCCATCAATCAAACCTTATTTACATAGCACTTTCCATACAAGAAAATGTAGCACAAAGTGCTTCACAAACAGACAGATAAATTAAAAGAAGATAATAGGAAGTACAACCCAAATCCACTCTGCTCAACTCCCTATCTCCCCCACCCTGCGATCCATACACAGTATTGGTAAAGACGAACCCAGTACACACAGAGGAAACACCATCTTAAAGGTTTACAATGAGTAAACACTGAAGTTTAGGTTCAAGTGCAAAATTAAAATTATCATCAAATAAAATAAACGTAAATTGAAATGAAGTAGAAACTAAGCAAATAATAAAAGGGTGCTGCCATAAGAATAAAAACACTAAAAGATAACGCCAATATGTTCAAACAGGAAATTAAAACACTTAAAGAGAACTTGGGGAAAAACAATAAAACAAGAGGATAAACTACTAAAAGATAATTCTGAAGTTAAAACAGAATAAGATAAAACCAAAATTACTAAAACAGATTAAGATGAATAAACAAAATAAAAGAATAAATATCAAGTCATCAAAAAACGTGTCACATAAGGCTGTAATGGTGGAATATCTGCTAAATGTATTTTCTTGTGCTAATAGCTAAACTAAACTTACTGTAAGATCTGATAGTCTAGAGTCTGGACTACATGTTTCCTTTATGTTCTTTTGGCTGATACAAAAACGTCCAAATTATTTAACATTTTTTAAGCACAAGATGATTTGATGGGTTTCTGAAAAATTACAGCAGAAAAGTATTGGTATCATATTGATTTGAAAAAGTCTGGTAACACCACTAGTTTCCATACAGCCACACCTTTGCTGTGAGTTCAAACAGGCTAGCTGTCAGCAAATGCTCAGGGATAAAGAGGATTTTGTGTGTGTACATGCAGGGCCGCTTCTGGTCAACGGGAGGCCCTTAGCACATTTTTATGAGGTCCTTGGCTTTACTAAACAAACACGCCTCACAGTGCAGGGGTCTGCAGTAGAGCACGACCGTAACGCACATTCATCACAGTGACAGCAGTGAACACATCACTCTGCACAGCTCATACGAACGTGGCGAGGTGAGTGTTTTCATTTAATCGATGATTTTTGTGAGCCATCAACAGACTGCAGCACTTTTAGATCAACCTTTTAGGGTCGGTTTGGTACTCTCCATAAAGTGGGATGGCACAGGTTGGTTTTGGTGTTCCTTTTCTCCTTATTCATCAGTGGAAACACCAGTAAATGCATGCTGTGCTAACTGAGTCAGACCGCTTGGTGGAAACGCAGCTCAAGGGTCTGTCTGCCTGGACCAAAGCAGTACGAAAAGGGGCCTGCTAGCAGAAAATGAAGACCACGCAAAAGTGTTTAGTACAGTGTAAAATCACCTCAGTGCTGTTTTTTAGATTGTTTTAAGCTAAAATTCGTTTAAATTGGTAAGTTTTTGGCCCCATCTGTAGCAATGCATAGCCCAGCTTCTGTGCTGGTTTTCTTCTGAAAATAAAATGCCTGTGATTTATGTATCTTCTATTGAAATGAGTCTCATACAACCCACCTGAAAAATCCTGAACTATCCCTTTAAATATTTATTCAGAATTCTGTACAATTATGTAGTTATTACTGCATCCTCTACAGCCACATAAATCCTGTTTATCTTACCTTAGCCTGATTTCAGTCAACATATGCTCTGCTGGATACGGTGAAACTCCTTTTTAACAGAGACAGAAGCCTCACAGCTGATGGCTTCAGCCTAAAATTCCTGCTTCTAATCCCGTTTAAGAGGTCATTAAATTTGGCACGGGTCAACCTGGAGCTGAATTCAAGTTAATCAGCGTGTAGTTCAAGGAAAAGGTTGTTTACATTGATGGAGCTGTGTGACACACTTGATGATGTGTGGATCCAGACACAGTGGTTGGTTTTCTTTAGAGGTGGGCACGGTTCATTTGTCAATACTGTGGTCAATGTTTCAAAAAATAATATCAATACAGAGGATGGTGAAAGGACTATATATCATTCTGAAAGAAAGATCCTACGTGAGACTTGACATGAAGAATCATTATTTGTCTGGTTGAATTTTCAAAAACTAAACCTTCACTGCTTCTCACTACACGAGTGACACACTGATAATCGCAGTAGATCATGAATCTACAATCAAATCTCCTCCCCAGAAGAAAGCCTATGGTTCCTCAGTGAAGCAAGGGTGAGGAACCAGTCTTCTTGGGGAGTGGTCTTTCTGGGTCTGACTTACAGAACCTGGTCCTAAGTTTGAAAATGGTACCAGGGCTAACACCAAGTATGACATTCTTCGTACTGGACACCTGCCTCTACTTGCAGGAGATTTTAGCACATTTTGTGGGGATCCCATTGACACGTTTATCTGTGTTGCTCTTACCACGAATGCACGGTCCTTACAAGTTGTACCTCGTTGGAAAGGTGACTAATCAAGCTCTCCATTGATAGAAATTACACCACCAACTTATATTACCAAAGGAGGGAAATAAGCAACATTTCCTCACTTTACATTAAGTCAATTTCAGAGTACTTTGCAGGGCAGATTACAAGATGCTGGGGGCCTGATATGGCCCACAGGCTGCCAGTTGATGGGCACTGTGTTACAGAAGGACATCAGCTCTTCTTTGGCCCTTTTCACACTTGCAACCCTGATATTACGATCACACCAGAGGAAGAAAGCTGCAGAGTTTCATCTCAGTATCCAGCAGTGGCACTTTGGATGGTGATCGTTTTAGAGCAGATGTTCTACGGAACTTTAATGATGTGCAGCAGAAACAACATGCACATCTGAGTTTGTGGTACGCTCCTTACAACCAGATAAACTTCTCCTGAAGCTGTGGTTGATTTATCTCTCCTGGTCCCTTTTCCTGGTTCATGCCATTTGCACAGGATGATATCATCAACCCTTCCCACTTGCCTCGGTGAATTACTCTGATGATTCACTGCAGCGTTCAGACATGAGCTACTCGGGCTTTATGTGGATAAAATACTGGGGGGGCACAAGGAAATTACCTGGGTTAAGTCTGAGTAATGTCCAGATAATTTCAGGGGTTTTGACTGATTACCTATACACTTAAGAAAAACAAGTGTTCATTTGTCTCTCGTCCTCTTGGTTG
Source organism: Cetoscarus ocellatus (assembly GCA_037902135.1). Taxonomy (NCBI): domain Eukaryota; kingdom Metazoa; phylum Chordata; class Actinopteri; order Labriformes; family Labridae; genus Cetoscarus; species Cetoscarus ocellatus. The sequence continues at coordinate 251,990 of JBAMNC010000121.1, read as the reverse complement.
TGCTACACGTGGTCATCCCTGCCCCTCTCTTTTGGAAAAGAAGTCGAAGGATACCCTTCACTCTTCCTGAATTTCACACGGTAAGTTCATGGAGCTGCCTGATGTAGCCACAGATTTGTCGTACTGTCACCCTCCTATCATATTATAGATTTTTGTGACTGCGCTCTCCAGACATGCACTCTTGTAAATAATTGACCGTTGTCTGCCACATATGTCTGTAAACACATTTATCACTCAAATCTGGTGTGTGTGTGTGTGTGTCAGCGCTGGCCTCTTGTCAGCGAACAGACAAGGAGGCAGCTGTGCAGTGCAGTCACACCTGGATCGAACAAACCCCACTCGTGTGTAATTACTCAGCCTCCCTGTGTCCACTGCCTCTAGGTGGGATACTGACAGGACCGCTCCTCCCCCACTGCCAGCACTCTCACGGGGAGTAATGAGGCACACACATATCCACACTCTGCACAAAGCCTGCACCGTATGTCTGTGTGCATGCTGCTGTTGAGACAGGAATAAAAGAGGAAGCATCCGCCTGTAGGAGGTGGGTGAGAGACAGAGCATCATCAAACTCGTGTGAGGGTTCGAAAATACCTGATTATTTTTCATTTCTCTAACACGTCAGGTGAGGAAAATGAGAAACTGAGAATATTCACACTGCCATCACTCTACAGCTCCAGGTGGGAAGGTGAAATCTTGTTAAAATGCCAGAGTCTATTATCCAGATTTAGAGATGTTACCTTCTGAAAGACTGAGTCAAATGTTAATGCATCAGCCAGCCAACAGCCTTCTGTCAGGCATTTTAGCAACTTAGCAGCTAGCTTGGTGCAGGAATAAGTCTTTCTGGGTATCAGCTGAATGTGAATTGACTCTCTATTCGGTAGCACATTTCATATTCAATCACAGTAAATACCTTGATGGTTCTTCCCCAATGTAGGTGGGGCCGTCATAGTGCAGCTGTGATGGCCAACACAGCGATTGAGCACATGGTGCTCAGTTTCTGGTTTTTGTCACAGTAAGGAGACGAGTTTTGCTCCAGAGACAAAAATACACTCCAGTGTGGGAGGAGACACAGCAGCATGAAGACAACAACCTGAAGGGTTTTATTCTCATGCCAGACATCCTGCTGGTACATCAATCAATCAATCAATCAATCAATCAACCAATCTTTATTTGTATAGCGCCAATTCATAACAACTGTTATCTCAAGACACTTCACAATAGAGCAGGCTGAAGACAAACTCTTCAGTTTATAGATCCACATATTTACATAGATACATATAAAATACACATAGACATACAGTATATATACAAATACATAAGTCCAAAACCCAACATGAATTCATCGTGGTTGCAAGAAAAACTCTCTTTTTAGCAGCAGGAAATCTTGAAGCTGATCCCAGTCTCATGATGAACAGCCATCCACACAATGCTTGTTGGGTGTGGGGGCAAAAGAAGGGAGGTGGGCGGAGACAAGTGGACTAAAGTAAGAACTAAAGCTAGTAACAGATCCATGGACCAATCATAGACCTGTCCTCGTTAAATTTGTTAGAGGTTAGCCCCTTGGGATGCAACGTTTGGTTTTCAGGAGGGTCCTCATGTCTGTATGATTGTAGTGATAGTTTTTATAGAAGTATAATCAATACGTCCAGACCATAAATCCGTCCCCACCATATTTGTCTCCATTGAGTATAAAGTTATTAAAGGTAGGTCTCTTGAGATGTGGCATCCCATTTTCAAGAGGGACCTCATGTCAATACGGTGGTAGAGATAGTTACTATGGATGTATAATCAGCCATGGATAGGGAGATCATGCTAATGTCTACATTAACAACTTTAATGATTATGAACTGGAACGGGGCTAAAGAAATGGCCAGATATTTAATACTGGTGATGCTTCTACTGATACTCTCTGACCAGTCAGTGTTCAGATATGTTTCAAAGCATCTCTCTCATCATAGAGAAGCCAACCCTGCATTTCCACAAAGTCCGCCTGCGTATTGTCCAGTTTGGCTTTGACTGATGATACATATCCACACACACTGGAAGCTGGTAAGCAGCTTAAAACACAACATCACAAAACCACAAGAGGACTTAAACTTCACAGGGGATTCGCAAGATCAAGAGCTAAAAGGAAGCGCAACATCAGGTTATATTTCCTTCCTGAGGTTGGTATGCTGTCTCCGTCAATATTATTTCCACTATTTCTGCTGTATGTTGAAATTAGCCAGAAGCTGTGAGTGCTTGTTCACCTGTTTTGGATCTGCTGAGCACAGACTGATGTATTTTTGAAGTGGCTTCCACTAGATACTGACTTTTATTTCCAACAAACCAGTGCAAGGCTGTGCTGCTAGCATGGGCTGAAGACGGATGGAAGCACATGATGTGGAGACAGACACGGCAGGAAAATAGTGTGCGGCATGTATAAGCACTACTCGAGCAGACTGTTGAAACTGGGGGTGGGGCATAAGCACCACCTGTATCACCACACAGGCCTTACCATAGTGTGCATCATTATAATGTTTTAGGGCTTAGTTGTCAATATTTGCACCAAAACTGATCCACCATACGACTAGTTTTTGTTTGATAGTCCTGAAAATGTTTTAACTTAATTTTTGTGTTTTTGTGGATCTAGAATCATTCAGATAAGTGTCTGAAATAAGGTTTGTGATGAACACACGCACATGAGGTTTCAGGGTTTAATGGGAAATAAGAAAATGCATCTGATGTCTGTTTTTGAATCTAAAATCATCCACATGGACACACAAGGCCAATATTCTCAGATTCATCCTGTCTGGGTCCTGTTTCCAATAATGTGTGTTTTCAGGCACTGAAATGGCAACCACATATGGACGAAATGCCTACAGGACTAAAAGCTTGTGCGGGTACACCTGAATTGGCCTCTGTATGGAATAGAAACTGGATGAACGAAAGTGTTGTCATGTGATGGAGATAAGAGGAGATGTTAGAGGCGGCAGAGAAACAGAAGAAGATGCTTCGCTGGGATCTGCTGGTGAGTCTACATGCACCTGTAAGGGTGATGGTTTGACCGATACACCCCCTTCTCCACCCGGGGCGTAGAGCCAGGCGGAAAGAACAGCTGGATGCAGCTTCTTCAAACCCACACAGAATAATGGCTGCAATTTGGCTCCTGATGAATCCCAGGAAAAACAGAAATCATGTCCCCCGCCTCCATCACGCCTTGATCACACTCCTCCAGCTCCGTCTGCGCACTCGAGTGTCTGCTCGCAGCAACAAACGCCTTTTAATCACTCGTGCATATCCATATGTTTTCATTGTAAAGGGTGCTCCACATCAGCAGCAAGGAGAAAATGCATGTTTTATTCTGTAAATCTGCTCGAGCTGCTGAGCTGCAGTCACACGTTCCAGTGAACAGGAGGAGTGTGAAAGGACAGTTTATCTGTTTAAGTGATGCTTAACGGTTGATCATAACAGAGCTATCCAAGGCATCTTTTTATTTCCACTATTAAGTAAATAACTGGCAGTTGTTAAATCCTTCAGCGAAGGATTTTGGATCAGAGGGTTAAAAACAAACACGCAGACTCCTTAAGAGGAACTTCTTTGAGATGCTGCACAGAAATAACAGTTTGAGATTATTGTAAATCAAACTCACTCACTGCTGTAGACAAAGGGGATAGCAAGAAGTGGAAGTGAAATGATCAATCCTACGTGTCAGATAACTGTTTTTTAAAGATTGTCAGGAAATGTCAAAAAGATCTACAACAGTGATCATCAACAGGCGGCCCGAGGGACACATCAGGCCCCCCACAGCCTCCCATCTGGCCCCCAAAGTGTGAAAATGTGAGGGGATATTTTTGTTGTGGTTTGAAGGGTATCTCTTGTTTAACACAACCCCAAAACATCAAGAGTGAAATGAAATGATGACAATGAAGTAACTGAGATGTTTCAGTTGGCCTCCTGTGGTTTGTAGCTGCATGTGTGATAGGGACTGATCTACCTTTAAAGGCTATATTTAGTCATTTAGAAAAAAAGAAATGTTTAACCAATAGTATGTTCATTAGACCAAAATTTTATTTTTTCTTTCTATTTTAACGTCTGGCCCTCGGAGCATATGTCAAGAAAAAACTGACCCTTGACCCTTGCAGTAAATGATCCCTGATCTATGGGTTGGTGATGCTTTAAAGGATTTGTTAACACTGTTAGTGGGCAGTCTCCACATTTTCAATAATAACTCCACTCTAAGTGTGTCAGAAATGCCACGTTGGAGGTCTTTCTCTCAGAGCACTTCTACTTTTTAAGAAAAGTCATCCATTGATGACAGCCTCTGGGGTCTCTGGTTTTGAGCTCTAAAAAGCACAAACATGTTTTATTTACTTACTTATTGATTAATCTATTTTTGCTAAGCTTTAGGCCCTGTCCACTTAACCTGACACACCAGATGGGCCGCTCTTTATATCTCACTAATCCATCTGAGAAAGAGCCCATAGAAAGTGTTTGGGGAGGGCTGAACTTTCCAAAAGCATATCCGGCAGGTGATTGGACAATCATTCCATCAATCACATTCATTACAGTCAGTCCTTCACACTGCACAGTGTGAAGGACTGACCATGAGCCACGTCATGAAACAAACTCCGGCCAACACAAAAAATGAAGAGAAAGTGGAGGGAAAATATCTTTACCACAGAGAAGTCTGTAGTGTTATTTGTTTGTTTTTCATTTAATAAAGAAATGTGGTCCAGATCTGATAAAAGTGCTACTGAAGCTGTTAGCATCTATGCTAATCTCTGTACAAGCAGTCCATTTGATTTCAGACGTTGAATCAGGTAGATCCAGCTACACTGCAAGGTTACAGTCCACATGGAGATTATTTTGTTTTCTAAAACCAAAGAAGATGTGGGCCGTAAAATGTACAATATAGACAAACAGCAGAAGATCACTGCACCAGAATGTTGACCGGCTGTCCTGCCAGCAGATGCTATGAAACATTTACCACAGCCTGACCCCATAAATCTGCAGGTCAATCCCATTTTGTCCATCAAATCTCTTTACTTTTGTATTTTTAATCTCGTCAATGTAGAAGAAGTGATGCTACGAGATCTAAAAGGTTTGCAGTTTCTTGTTTACAGTCTGAATGCTAAGCTAGGCTAAGCTAATCACACCCTAAACAAACCATTTCAGGAGCAAACAGGATAGCGAGTTTGGGCTGAGGAACTACTATCACATGCAGCACTTTGGTTTTCTACTTTGACAAACTCGAATAATGATCTGTGAAGAAATTATTTCAGTCTTAAAGGTTAAGTTCGGTTTTTTGACACCTGGACCTTATTTTTAGGATTAAATACACTCGTAGACTCACCCAGACAATTTTGGCGGAGCTCGGAGCCGTTTTCGAGCAATTTAGATCCATCCAACGGCGTTTTTCCTCATGCCATAGTAGCAGACGGGACCAGAAATCGAAGCCCCTAAATTAGACATTATCTGCTGCGAAACTCACTCATTTCAGCTACATTTTATAAATGAATGGCCAGTGTTATCACCATGTCAGCTCAACTTCGTTGTTATGGTCATCCGGGGCTTTACAAGGATGGGTAACTTTTGGTGACGTCACAGACATGCACCACAAGAGCGCAGCTGAGCAGAGCCGCTGTTGTTGCTAGGCTACACGGCTACACGGCTATTTTTGTGCAACATGGCGGAATATTTATCCGATGTAGAAGTGTCTGACAACGACTTTGAGTATAATGGATGCCCGTATCGTTTTGAGCCAGAATATACCGACGAGGAGCTATTTGAAAGGAGGATGCAGAGGGAAAGAGCCAAACAGCTGGCCAGAGAACAAGCAATCACTGCACGTCCACGAATGGGGGCTAACTGGTGTTGTTGTTGTGGACATTGCACGGCAATGGCAACAGAGGAGGAGTGAGTTTCGCAGCAGATAATGTCTAATTTAGGGGCTTCGATTTCTGGCCCCGTCCGCTGCTATGGCATGAGAAAAAACGCCATCAGATGGATCTAAATTGCTCGAAAACGGCTCCGCGCTCCGCCAAAATTGTCTTGGTAAGTCTACGAGTGTATTTAATCCTAAAAATAAGGTCCAGGTGTCAAAAAACCGAACTTAACCTTTAAGGAGAAGACTCCTGAATTGTTATCTTGAGGGAAAGCCTCCGTCCATCGGCCTCCACCTGCAGCTGATTTAATTTTAGGGCCTAAATGGCTGAATTAGGCACTTGACACTCGATGTGAAATAGCTGCAGTATTTCAGCCTCCTCCCCCGCCTCCTTTTCACTGTTGATGCCCTCACGAGACCCCTCTCAGCTCAGGGGTTAAAGGCCACACTAAGAGCGGGGGGAGCGTTGGCTTTTAATGGAGGGGCGGGGGTCTTTGGTGACATCCGCAGCAGAACAAAGAACAGGCCATGTGTCGTGAGGTGAATCTCCCTCTCTCTTTTGTGCACCACATGGACACGAGCATCTGCAGCAGACGGCCCGGCAGAGCAGCATGGGGACAAAACACACTCGCTGTTGTTTTCTGAGAGTGTGTGTGTTACACACACTAAAAAGCCTCCATTCAACGAGCCATTCTGGAACTGGACGGGCGCACAGCCCCACTAATTAGCATCAGTCATCTCCGCAGTCTGTCTGCCCCCGCGGAGGGTTTTGTTGTCCCGCTCTGTACCAAGAAGTGTTAAGCTCGATGCTGAAGGCAGTACAGTTTCCTGAAAAAGACCATGAAGTGAACCTTCAACCGTCTACCAGCCCCTGACCAATCAGCTCTTTGTCCAAAACCTGAGTGGAGTGACACCAGGGGACAGCTGCTTTTCTTTGTTAGCATGAAAAACAAGGCCGTCCTTTCAGTTTAATTCATATTTGATGTTTTTTTGGTACAAATCTACGACTCTGCCCACACGTTACACTTTAAAACTAGGCTGAGAACATTTTCTTATGAAGGAGTTATGAACAAAGCTGCATCAGAGCGTCTGTCGAGGCTGTGAGGAATAATCTGATGCTGTTTGGGGAGATTTATGTCCCTGAGCTGTTCAAGGTGGATTTTAAAGGATAATTCCACATTACTCTAACTGTGTGGTGAGTTTGTAAATCAGGACACAGAAGAACTTCTGAATGATCAGACAGTTTGTAAAGGCTGTGCTGGAACAATGTGCTCTTATTACTGCAAATGCATGCCAACTTCAAGTCTTAACTTTAAGCATGCTAAGTGGTGTTAGTCGGTGTTTTTAGTGAATCGTCTTCGTTTGGATTTCAGTCCAAAACATGTCTGATGAGCTGGATCAGATACTGTCCCATCTGCTTTAACCATGAAGGCAGCCATGGGACACAAGTAAGCAATCATTTCTTGAACAGTAACAATAAGAAACTATTAAGTCCTGCCTGAGTATGGCTTTGGTTGAGCTAAAGTTTGGTTGAGATGACAAACAGTATGGCAGAGGGCACTGACAGCGTTCTAAAGGCTCCTATGATATCCAAAAGGTGGACATCCCATGGCTTGGTCCAGTTCTTTTATAGTTTAGCTCAATGAATGAGGCACTGCTAATTGCATTTAAAGTTTGAATCTAAGAGACGTATGGACCAACATCAAATGTATTTGTGAGCATGTAAGTACGTAGTCCTGTTGAAAATGCCTGCTATAGTAAAACTGTCATGGTAACCTCGATCACGGGTAATGTGAACAGAAGCCAGGTAGCACATGAGAAATCAGGCTTTGAAAAATACCTTGGATAAGATCTCACACCAAATGTCTGTGCTAAGCAGCAACCTCCAGTGTTGAAAACTGGAGCCAGTGTGAAAGAGCTTAAATCTGCAGTTCCTTGTATGTTCACTTTCATCCAAAGTTAGACAGAAAAGGCATCTGCTGTCCTGCAGATTAGCCTCCAGAGACTTCAAATGTTTCTTTCAGTAGCCAAATGGCTGGCATGGCACTGACTTAGTCACTGCCTCACTAAATCTGTTTCGTCCAAATAAGAAAGACTCCTTACAAGACTCCTAAACAAATATGACAAGACGAACACTTTGGATGGTGTTGTGTAAATATAACAAGACCAAAACAGCACATGAGACCATCCACGTACTCTAGAACCTGCTAATCTCACTAAGGCTGCCAGCTGTAGACTATTGTTTAGCCCCTCAACTATCAGGACTGATCATTTGTCTAAACTGAGCTAAATTCAGCCTCCCTGATCTTGAACTGCTTGATTCTTATGGCCTAGCCTTCATCAGGAACCGCCAGTGAGATTCAGCAGATCTGCAGGATCCTGGTTTTATGACCTGCTGTTGTGATAATGTGACAATCCATTGAGGTTCACAAGGTTCCTGAGGTAAAGAACAAATGCTGCTTGGTTTTCAGAGGAGATCACGACAGATGTGACGGACTGTTGTAGTTTAACATCCTAAATCTGCTGCTCCTTGGCTCTTTGAGGACACATGTCAGGATTTGGACCGATCTGTGCCGAGAAAGACTCGGTTTGTTTCCATCATGACTCAGGATCAGTCAGCCAGTATCACCCTGTCTGTCACATTCATGATACTGTATTCAAACATGGATGTCTCTGTTTCCATGGGACGTCTTTATCGAGGGTTTTCAGAGAGGAATCAGGAAAAGGGAGGCCAAAAAAGTGAGAGAGGACCAGGAATCTAATCCTTCTGTCTGCTGCCTCTGAGCTCCAAACATTGACATAATACCAGCACGCCGTTCGCCAAAAGACGTCCGCACGCTGCCAGATCACACACCGAGTTAAACTTGGGCACATATGCAGGTGGGGGGGGGGGGGGGGGTAATGTGAGATCATGACTCATCTGTTTGTTTCATGAGGCGTCTTTGGCCTGGGTACACATCAGCTCTGTGCTAATCCACGGGGATGATTAAATGGATTAAATACTCATATTTCTGAAATAAGACACTTTCCCCGAGCACTTCCGCTCTTACTGCCGGAGCGGAACCAGATCCCACCCCCCGTTTTACCCTCACTATCTGCTCTGGAGGCTCGATTCAGCTCATCCACACAATACTCTACGGTGGCCCTGAGATGCAAACAAGTCAAATATGAAAACAATAAATAATCAGAAAACACAACAAAAAAAAGTAAATAACTTAATAACAAGAAACAGCTACCAATGGAAAAGGCAGCAAAAGTCAACACAACAGAAAAAAGCAGAACACAGCAACATTTAAAAATAGGAACAACATGAAAAAAGTTACCAACAAGTACTGAAAAAACTAACAGGCTGGGCAAAATGCAATACAGAAAGAAAATAATAAAATATGAGAGCAGATTTTGAATGCAAAAATATTACAACAAAATAAAAAAGCAACAAAAACAAATAATACAAAGCAACAAAAGAACACAACAACTAATGAAGGATTAAGATCCCTGACAAAAATTTAACAAACACAAAAATATGCATTTAAAAAAACAGCTGCAAATGCAGAAAAGTCAATCAAAATAGAATCATCAAATTATAAACAAGAGATGACAAACAGGACAACCAATATGAAAAGGCAACCAACAAATCAAATATTGTAATGAAAAACACTAAATCAACATCAGATAAAATTATGTGACAATAAATATTACAATACATTTACAATCTTTCAATTGTTGCCTACTATTTTTGTTTGTTGCAATGTTTTTGACAGTTTTATGTTCTCATGTGTTGTCTGTATTTGCTGTTGTGTATTTTATGTGTTTCTGCAATTTTCTATATTTTTTAATTAGCTGTTGTTCTTGTTAGTTGTTTATGTCTTTAATTATGTCTTTAATTTTACATATTTTACGAGGTGTAATTGTTCCATTGTTGATGATGTCCTTTTTTTTTTTTGTCATATTGTTTTGTTTTTTATTTTGATTTGCTCTTGAATTTTTAATGATTTCATTTTTTTTTTCATTTATTTTTGCAATTTCTATTAATTGTGCTTACATTTTTCTCATTTTATGTGTTTTTTAATTTGTTGTTTTTACAGTGGTATTATTTATTTATTGTGTTTATATTCATGTTTTGTTTTTGTTTGTTGTTGGGGCTTTTTCTTTTGTTTATGTTACTTCTTGTTTAGGTGTATGTGCAGTGCATTTTTCCTTTGTTGTTTTATTCTTATTTATAGTTGTGTTTTTATTTGTTTCTCTCTTCATTTTATGGATGATGTTTTTTACTCTTGTGAAATTATTTTAGTTTTGTAGCATTTTTTGGGGGTTTGGTCCCAATTTTGTTTCATTTCTACTTTGTTGCTGCTTCAGTTAAATTTTTTATGCTTTTGTTATTGCTGTTTTTAATTTTTTGTTGTATTTTCTTTTGTAATTGTATTTATTTCCTGTTATGTTCCTCGTGTGTGTTGTTGTATTTATTTTCTTTTGTAATTGTATTTATTTCCTGTTTTGTTCCTTGTATGTGTTGATGTTTTTCTTTTTTTCTTTTGTAATTATATGTATTTCCTGTTTTGTTCCTTGTATGTGTTGATGTTTTTTCTTTTTTCCTTTGTAATTGTATTTATTTCCTGTTTTGTTCCTGGTATGTGTGGATGTTTTTTCACTTTCGGGCCCCCATATCACTGCCCTCTAACCCTCCCTTTCCAGATTTACCCCCCCGTCCCTCCCTCGTAGGAGAAGTGAATAATTATAGACATAAAAAAAATTTTGCATTGTTGTCTTGAGCACATGGGGGAGCATCTCAGAGAAACAAATCCTGCACCAAAACCATCACATCAAATACAAAACTCCACGGCATCCTGCATGAGAAGCCCTTCATCTGGCACTCCACAGCAAGCCAAACTGGCATCAGGGCGCCAAGTGCCGCCGCACTTAAGCCACGAGGAGACACACATAAACATGTCTCTGGTGTATCTAGGTTAACTTTGTCTGGCCAATCTGCTCCGGTCTCTCTCCCCTTAATCTCCTCCACTGCCTTAACGCGGTGGGAGGTATGGCACATAATACTGCGGGATTTCCCCTCCTGTGCACGGGTGTGAACAGGGCGGCAGGAAACAATCATAACGGAGAGGAGACGGGTACAAAAACCATTTTTAAGGTACAACAACAACACACAGAGTCTACATTCATTATAAATGTGGGCTTTGGCTCTGATTATTCACACGGCTAGCAAGCTCTGTATTTCCCTCCTCTGCTAAATTTTGATCCCACGGGACAGGAAAACAGGAAACTGCGATTAAATGTTTCTAGAACTCTGTTGTTATTCTGCCAAACAATAAGACAGTGTGGCATCTCTGCTGTGATGGAATAAGAGGCTGCAGGAGAATTAGTGGAAAGAGAGAAAAACCATAAACTGGAGTTTAAAAAGCTGTTTCTAGTCAAACAAGGAGATTTTTTACTGTGTATGGCATGGATCACATTAACAAGTGTTATCAAAAGCATCTGTTGGACACATTTATGTAAGCCTGGGTCGTGGCAGCGGTTGAGTGACGGCAGCATGTGAACTCTGGTGCTCTGCTGGAGAGATGACACCTCAGATTGTAGCTCATGGACGCTAACATGCATGAGAAGATTTGCTCTCAGTGTGAGCAGCCTCAGATTTCTGTCCGGTCACGGCAGTCAAGACTCGGCCTTTTAGTTTGTTGCTGAGTCTGCAGTTTTCTGAGAGAGCTTCAATGGAGTCATTACTCCTCAGAGACTGTGGTCCATGTTGACATGATGCTGCTGATTTGACAGCTTCACATCCTGTTCCACCACATCCTAAATGTGCTTTATTGCTTTGAGATCTAGTGACTGTGGAGGCCAGTGTTCAACAAACCACTTAAAATAAAATAAATCCTGGAGGTGGGCTGTGGGGCTTAAGCCTTGCTTGGGTTGTACTAAGGGGCTCAGAAGCTTACGGATGTTTCCACTGTCCAGTGAGGAGAAAGGCACCCAAAGAACCGCTGAAAACCCCGCTGAAAAGGTGCCAAGCTTACCAGGCCAGCCCTAAAACGTGGAGCTAAACACGAAAACACATACCTCGTCATGTTCTAATAAGTCATGTGTTCTCATGAGACAATGATCTACAGAGTCCTGGAGTGCTGGAGGTCCTCCATGGTTGCTCTTGGTTTACGCTGTACTTCATGGTGCTGCGGTCCTGTGACATCACACATTTACGTACCTAAAACAACCCTCTCCTCCCGGCTCACATCCCCACCCTCAAGTGAAGCGACAGCTGGTGATGGAAATGCAAACAAGACCAGGGTTTACCGCTCCAATACCAAACTGTACTGAACCAAACCAGACCACTCAGAAGACGGTTACACCAGCAGCAGCCTGAACCACTGATCCAAGGCAGGATGGATCCATGCTTCATGACGTTCACACCAAACTCTGAGCCTACCAACTGAATGCGGAGCAGAAATCCAGACTCATCAGACCAGGAGACACTTTTACAGTCTTTTTGGTGAGCCTGTGCGAACTGTAGCCTCAGTTTCCTGTTCTTTGCTGACAGGTGTGGCACCTGGTGTGTCCTGCTGTCATATCCCATCTGCTTCAAGATTTGGCGTGCTGTGCATTCAGAAATGTTCTTCTTCATACTTTGATTGTAACAAGTGGTTGTCTGAGTTCCTCTGACCTCTGGCATAGACAAGTCATTTTTACCAAGATCACTGCTGCTCACCTGATATTCTCTCTTTTTCAGACCAGCACCAACAACCATGCTACATTCAAAGCATTGAAATCACCTTTCTTCTTCTTTCAGCTTGAATTACAATCGATTCATGGCTGCTACGAATCAATTCTGAATCTTTTTAAGAATCATCATTGCGGGGAACAAACTTCTTGTTGTCAAGATGTCTTCTTCTTTTAGGAAATGACAGAATATGATCTAATACTGGATGAAAAAATACTGTACTGTTCTGATTTACAAATGACTTTTTTGTTCACAAAATTGGTTAAACTTTGTAAGACTCTGATGGCAACTAATAGTACTGTTCCATATTAAAAATCAATTAAAAGAGAATCACAAAAAAACATTTTGTGTCAACAGGGATGATATATGATTCCTTCAAATGCTTTTTTTCTGTTTCATAGGGAGGTACAATAAAATTGTTTTGCGAGAAGCCACTTCAGTTTAGTTTAGATTAGATTAGATTAGACTGAACTTTATTTATTCCTTTGGAAGACTTCCTCAAGGAAATTAAGAAGTACAAGTAATCATCAAATTTTAGATGTAAAAATAAACATTTTAAGACAGTTTTTGACCTTAAATTCTCAGCATCTAAGAAATAAAGCGTGATTCCTTTATGTTCTACAGGTTCACAAAATAAATCACACATATTTGTGAGAACAGAAATATCTAATCACTGCTGGAGCGTCTAAAAATGGCGTGAAATGACTCAAACACTTGCAGACTTTGAGATGAATCTAAACTGGTTCAGGGGACAGCGAATATAAAGGTCTGTAGGTCTTATTTTTAGGTTGAAATCAGCAGAGAAGAGATGGTTTTTGGAAAGCACCTGTTTAAGGTGGGCTACATTGACAAACAGGTGAACACAGGATGTTCACCAGCGTTGATTACCAAGCACGCGTTAGACCGCAGGAGTCGAGCCACATTCATCTGTTTGTCTATAAAAGCATTAAAACATCCTGCATGGTCTGCAGACGCATTCAGAACAAGTATGGATTACACTGTAGACTCCACCCAGCACCATCATTGATCCCGTACAGGTCGAGCTGCCTCACCACGACCAAACCCATTGATCAGCCCCCAGTGAGCGGGGGTGCAGGATCCCAGTGAAACCAGTACATTGATCCAGAGAAACAGGGAGAGATTAGACAGTAGAGAAAGAGAACATTGATCTCCAGCTGCCGTCCCGATGGTAGGGGGGAGGTTTCAGCCCCCTTACTCCTTTTTCCCATCATGCCTTCTCCTCCCTCTGCAGCCCCTCCTTCTCCCTCACTCTGCCTGCTGGACTGTTCATCAGTATTGTCTCCGACCATGTGCCCGGTCTGACCATCCAGCAGCTTTTAACAATTAGCCCAGACCTCATGCTCCAAGGGGCCTCAAGGAAGCCATTATGAGTATCAAATATCAGGCATATGTTACTTTTAAGGACTACGCCGTATTTTTAAGTAGCAATTTAAGCCTGTTGGCTCAGGTGGCAAGCCCAGAGCAGGTACAGAGCATGGTCTCTAAGATTCTAGAGCTGTTGAAAACAAGGCGCTGTGCTACACTAACCTGAACAATTACCATAGAGAACACCAGTCGACCAATCACTGGGCCCCTGTGAGCCTTAAAGTGACAGAAAGCTCAGAGCATTTCAGACAAACTGAGGACTGAGGTAGATCAGGGGCACCCAGTATGCAAAAACTAGACAGTTTGTGGAACATTGGGATGTAAAAAAATATTATATAACACTTGAGTTAAGGCAGAATATGGGCTGACATCTGGCCACACATTACCCGTCAGTACGAGCAAACGAACCTACCAAAAATGTGAAAGCTGCCTTATGGGCCACTCTTGGTGATCAGACTGGCACTGCGAGATGAACTAAATGCCACACTAAGGCACCTGATGCCTACGCTCAGGTATGTTTCAATAATGTACATCATAACCTATCGGTCTGAATTTCACAAATAAGTTTGCATTGTTCGATTTTTATATTTACAACCCATTTTTAAAGACGGTGTTTCCCCAATCTGATCAAAATTAGAGCAGACAAACTTGCTGTGATATGTTGGTTCCACAACAGCTTCTTACTCTCACAAAATGTGTTTCAGTTTTGAGGGCCTAAAAAGTTGGGGCCTCCATGAAGACCATCATGATGAACAAAATGTTTGATTTAGATGAACTTCTTCTCTGCACAGAGCTTGATATCAGCAAAGACACAAAAACAGCATCAATGATCCCATAGGCCTTTAGTCAAGAGAACAGCACAGTGCTCACTTCCTGGTTGGCCTTAAAAATCTTTAGTCACAGATTCTTTACAACAACCATATCTATATTCAGAGACATTCACATTAATTCTGCGAGGCCCTAATATCTGTGTTCGTTCACTCTAAATTCCAATGTGTATGTCATGGAGTGTGCCCCACATACACACAAAGGCAGAGAGGCTCACTACCAGCGCTCCTGTCTCCCTCTGAGTCTGTGTGCCTCTCTCCAATATCACGCCTTTTGTTACTACCCCTGAAGATGGAACAAAGAGGGGATCAACTTGTTTCCCTCATTCTGCCTCCAGGATTTTCACAGTGGAGGATAAACGTCACAGAGAGGTAAGTATTACGCCTTTAAACTGCAGTATGAACTGGGATATAGATACATCATCCCTGCACCTCTCTCTAATAATGCCAGCTTGTTTGTGCAGTTTGGACAGCGCTCTGTCTTCCTCTTGGTTAAAATATTGCTGAGAAATTCCTTCACAATGGCTTATTAGCAAAAATAGTCAGGTGGCATAAGCAAAGAGCAAGAGTTACTCGCCAGTTTTGATCACTTATCCTGAAGTTTCTTACCTGTTTGTGGAAATTTATTACAGTTTAAACAAATACACTTAGTAAAATATCATTACCTCCGCCAAGGAGGTTATGTCTTTGCCGGCGTTTATCTGTCTGTCTGTCTGTTTGTCTGTTTGTGTTCAAAATAACTTGAAAAGTTCTGAATGGATTTGGATGAAATTTTCAGGAATTGTCGGTAATGGGATATGGGAGAACTGATTCAATTTTGGGGGTGATCACCGTCTGGATCCAGGAATTTTTTAAAGGATTCTTTAACATTGCCAGATAGGACCATTTTCGCCAAAGTGGACCGAAGCTGCTTGGCGGAGGTCTGTGCTCTCTGAGTGCTTTTCTAGTTTCTGATTTAAACAGCACTTTTCTGCTCTTTTTTGATTAAAAATTAACCTTAAAATATGTGTAACCGGTGTTGACCAGGGTCTATTCACCAGCTTCACTCCCTTGGCCCAACATTCCCTAGAAATTAGAGGATGCTCTCTCTGGTTTTGGTTAAAATATGACTGGAGATCTTCAATTTCTGTACAGTACAAGCCTCTAAGACACCTTAAGTAATTTTATTTAATGACTGTGGTTGCTTTCATCAAAAGAAGAATGGTTTAACGACAGTTCCTGCCTCCAAACAGCCACAAACCACTGCTGCACGTGCTCCTCTCCCTCTCACTGAATGAGCCTTCGCGGCACCACCCAAAACAACAGCAGTAGGGGGGGTTGATCCTCGCCATGCCCGCCTTGACTGTAAAGCTACTGTACTCCCCACACTCTGATTTAACCCATTAAAGCCTGCTGCCAAGGCACTTTCACACAAACACCAGCAGCACCACAGAGGCTCTGTCGCCACATGCAGCTACAGTGCACACACCATTTCATCAACTGCGCACACATCCAACGGTGATAAATGAGCCCAGAAGCAGCACGGGGCAGCTGAGGATTCCCAGCTGCCTCAGCTCGGGACAGGGGGGAAGCACAACCAAAAGACAGCCAGCACAGCGGAGCTCCTCTCACCTGAGTCTGGGGGCAAAGAGACCTTCACCTCAGAGACTGCAGTAAATATATTACCACACTAAAGTACTGCCAGGATGGTCCTGTAACATGGAGTGGATCTGGCTCCATTGTTTTAAAGGCTGAGTCTGCAGACTAACTACTACAACACTCAAAGGTTGGTCTGCTGTTGCAGCATCTGTGAAAGCTTGTCCTTTCTGCATCATGTGGTCATTCATTTCTGGTGTATACTGTGTAGGCTTAGCAAGCATGATGTTGGTCTTTGGATTGTGTTGAAAACCACATTAAATTGTTATTCAGTCACAAAGAGTGTTTATATTTTAACAACACTTTAATGAGTGTAGTTACTTTTAGATTCAAGGGGCTTGTTGGGCGTTGAGCTGCGCTGTTGCTCACATTTCATACAAGCTGCATATATTAAATCAATAATGCACCACATACTGGACTTCAGTGGTTCTAACAGTGGGGATCAGGACCTCTCAGGGCCTAGACATCAAAGACGGGATAGTGACGGGCCTTTCAGAAAACAAGTATATTTTTTGAATATTCTCATATGTTCAATGACTCCATACATACACACAATGACTTCCATTCAACACAGAACCATAGTAATTGGTGAGATTTGTGTTGAATGTAAATAATGTCCATTTAATCCTTAAAATGTTTCTCGAGCAGCATGGTAGCACTGTTATTTTTATTTTTATTTTTCTGTTATTTTTAGGTGGGGGGCTGAAAAGTTTGGGAATCTCTGCTCTGAGTGATGTCACATTTTGGGGCTCTCCTTGCTCCACTCAACTCTTCTTGATTATTGATATTTTTTTGTTGGAGATCATGGGATCACTAATTGGTCATAGTTTTGCCACAAAAGGATGTAGATATTCACCAATTCATGAAACACCTCTTGTTGTGAAAAAAGCCGTGAACCCAGGCCATCGGCATGTTTCCTTCATTGTTGTTGTAGGGTATCATGGTAGTGCCGTGCTGCCTCACTTTAATGACCGTACTCATGTGTAAAAGACTCTTTAAAAGAATTTACTGTGACAGCCAAAGAAGCAGGTGAAACCCAAACTGTACAGAGTCGAGCCCAGTTGAAGTGAAACCACATTTGATGTGAACAAATATGGTTTCTGACACAGCTGATCTCATCTATGGGACTTTGAAAAGGGTTTTCGATAGATGCTTGTATTAGGGTTAGGGTCTGTGTGCCACAGATTTTACAAGGTTTGAAGTTTTTCCAATAGTGATGCTAAACTGAGAAGATTACCTTGACAAACACTATGCCTAAGTTTCATAACCTTTTTCTAGCCACAGAGTGTATTTTTTTCAGCCCATGAAACCATACCATTGAATTTTTATCAATGAAGCCCAGGTGATTGTCAATTTGATCTTGATAGTCGTGAAGTCTGAGCTTCCAGCTGCAGACATCTGTCCAAACACCCACTGAAGTCAGAGCTCTCAGATGCTGCCAAACCTACAAACCCTTACCTGGAACCCAACCAGCTTGGTGTCAATCCCAGTCCAACTTTCAAAGCAAATAGAACAAGCTTTTACTTCTGAGTGAGACACGACATTCCTGCAGTACTCTATAAAATAGCAAGGTAGCTCCAAGGAATCAGCCTCTGCCACATGCAAGGAAAGAAACTTTTGCATCAATGGAGGGTTTGAATGGGAATAAATAATTCAAGAACAACAAAAAGGGGCACTTCAAGCAACTTCAGCAGCTTCCCATTTGCATATTCAGACTGCACCAAAGGGGCATGAGTAGTAGGGGATGGGACCCCATCATCCCCAGCATCAGGACCCCAAAGAGAAGAGCATAAAGGATGGAGCGTACCTGTTTGCCAGATGTACACTGGTTTAGTTTCCACTGCGGTCTGTGCATCCATCTCCCAGATGGAGAGAAAGAGCAGCACTATCCTGCAGAGAGAGGCGAGCCGTGCCCCCCTCCAGACCCCCAGCGTCCCCATGGCTCCGCCGGCCAGCCCCATGGCCAACACCACACGGGGGTTGCTGTAGATCCCAATGCAGAATAAAAAAAAACACACACAAGCCCGACCACGAGGTAGAGATCTGCACTCTGTGTGTGCTGCTTCTGCTTTGTCCACACCAGTGCGTCCAATCAGAAGAAGTAATCCCTTCTTGCCTGAGCTCTCCTCCTCTCGCTCTCCTCGTCCTCTCCGTGGTCTCTTTCTCCCCTGGAGCTTTAATGAGGGACAACAAGGTCTGGCAGTAATAAAACTGGGAACAATAGATCCCTGAGCCCAGCCTGCTGCTGCTGCTGCTGCTGTATGCCGGGTTGATGCAGCACCTCCCCTCCCTCTCTCTCTCTCTCTCTCTCTCTCCCTCCCTCCTCCCTCCCTCCTCTCTACACACACAGAGACACATGCACACACGCCCACTCTCTCACCCTCCCTCCCCCCTCTCCTCGTCTCTCATCCTCTTTTCAAAGAGCTCAGTGAAGCTGCTCCACGCTCTGTTCGGAGGAGGGAGCTGGACGGGGCAGGAGGAGGTGTGACTGTTGATTTTGTTTTTAAATGCAGTAAAATGCTTACAAGACAAAAACTACACTCACTCTGTGAATTAAAAGCAAAGGTAAGATGTCTGAAAAAGCTAGACAGTTCAAATCTTTGGTTTCAAATATTAACAACACCTTAAAATGTCATTTTTATGCAGCTCAAACAACCTACAACTGCTGTTCTGCTGGATCCTATTCCTTGTATGCATCTCCCTGGAGCCTACACACAAACACACAAAATGGATACATTAGTGTGCACAATCAATGCCAGTTTGTGTCATTTTCATCCATAAAATCAAGATAAAGGAGCAAGCACACACACACAGAGTTCGTGGAAAGATCTTCAAATGCCCCTCAAAGTATGCCCTCAGTGTTTTATCATAGTTTTAGGTGATGTATGAAAACCAAAGTTACAACCTCAAATGTGAAATAGCCTCTGCACCCCACTAAGACCCTGTGGTGGGCTGGAACCCCAGGTTGGGAACCTATGATCCAATACTGCGTTTCCACCAAGCACTCCAGTTCAGTTGGATTCGGTATGACACTAACTCACAGGTGTACCCACTGCCAAATGTAGAGAAAAGGTACCCTAACAACAGACCCATGCCGTGCCTCTCTGAAGGGGTGCCAAGCATACCAAAACTGACCAAACGGACCAGGAAGGGCGGAGCTACAAGTCTGTAGATTGGTCACAAAAATCGTCAACTCCCATACGCCAGCACAGGAGCTATACACTTGCAGAAGTGCATGTGTGAGTAAAGACTTGTGGCCTACATAGATGCAGTGGTGGCAGCAAACACTGATTAATAATTCATTTTTTATGCAATAAAACAAAGTTAAAGAACCTATGGAAATCATAAGAGTGTAGAGGTACTTGAACTATCTGAGATGAGAGTTGTTTCTAAACTAAGTTTCACCTTTCTTTAATTCCTGATCAGCATGCACTCATGTCAGCTCACTCCTGCGTTAGATAATTGTTCTATTATTCATAAATTGTTTGTCAATAAGGCACCAAGGCCATTATTGTAGCTCAAGGTTAAAGCTGCAACCAACATTGATTTGGAATGCAAAACATCTACAGTCCACCAGGAGTTTAGGGAAGCTATAGTACATGGTTGTGTCCTTTCTAGTAAATTTCCCACTGTTATCTGACAGCATTTGTAATACAGGACACCGAGTCTGCCTTCTTAATATTTCTACTGTTGGACCAAACAAAGTGCACAACTGAACAAAATCAGCAGCATGCCAGCAGAACTAAGAGATATTTTTAACTTGTGCTCAGGGTCAGTCTGGGGACAAAAATCAGTCCTTACATTTATTTATGTGGACACGTCCCATCATTTATGTTTTCAAAGTGTGCAGTATCCGGAACATGATTTTTCCTTTCTCTGGTCTGAAGTCCTGCAGGTTTTTGATTTGTTAGATTTGATCTTTTCTGTTCTGGTTTTTGTTGGTCATTTTATCTTTTAACTCTAACATATCAATCTTTGTTTAAGAGATTAGAAGAGAAGACCAAATGAAATGGTTGCATCTGCCTCACAGGAAAAGAAGCTAAACAATCATTTTGGGATGATAAAGTCCATAATCAGCTGGGCCATATGACCATTTGCCACATCCCCACTGTTATTTACTCAACTGTTTCCCTGTAATTTGCATTAAATGCCAGACTAGCTGAACCATGCCCATGCGATTCATCCATTCCCACTTCCAGTTATGCTGACACCCCAGATAAACATTTCAGTGTTATTGTCCAGAATATAAATGTCCCTTTGGCCAACAGCCCATAGAAAGTGTTTGGGAGTGGGCAGCACCTTTCAACAGCATATCCAGCAGGTGACTGGATGATCTCTCTGTCAGTCACATCCATAAAAACCAATCAGACAATGTAGTAGGCAGGAGCTACTGCCACATTTTAACGTACTCTCGCCAAAACATGTCCAAAGGGGAGAAAAATTGTCTTTCTATCGAGAAATGCTTTCAGTGTTTTTTTTTTTTTTTCAAATGTGGTCCAGATCTGATTAAACTGCTACTGAGGCTGTTAGCATTCATGCTAATTTCTGTACGTCTTTCTTGTTTAAAGATTGCCAGTGCCTCTGCAGACCGAGCTTTGCAGGATGGAGCTGTCAGACAATATTCACATGCCAAGTCTGTTATTTCATTGGTCCTAGGTCTTCACTCGAACTGGATGTAGTTTCTCACCCACCATGTTTAAGACAGTGCCATGTCTCAAAAATTGCTCAGAGGTTCAACACAGTGGTATTTAAATGAAACTTCACAACAACAAGGAATTCAATATTGAAGAAAAAACTGATAATATACAATAACAGACATGTAACCTGCAATTAATCTAAATAATTTCCTACATAAAGTCTGTGTTGAGCTGGGAATAATATAAAGAGCTTTTGTTTTTCTGATTCAGTATCAAAACAGAAGGATTCATTTGACCTTTCAAACTTAGTGAAATCATGAACAACCACATCTTTGTCCATATTTTTTATTGAGGTCAGTTATTCCTCCCGTTTAACTCTATTATTAGAAAAATAAAGTGAGTGAGGGTCAGGGAAAAAAGGAAATTCATGTTTTTAACTTAAAAATAAACTTAATTTTACAAATGATCACACCAGAAGCATTTTGATTGATTATTGTTCTGATATTTTTTAAAAATGCAAACTTTGTAAATTATATCATTGTTCAAGATGCACTGAAAAGTTATATGTGGCCCATTTATAAGGTACAATAACTAAAATTTGAATATAACAAGAAAATATAATTATCATTAAACAATTTAATATGAAAAATTAGATTTTTATCAGTCTGCAGGTTGTTCTTTAAATTTAGGCATTCATAATTTGGTCAGATAAAGACACAGAAGACATTTTGGGGCATCGGTGGCGCAGCTGGATAGTGCGCTTGGTCAGTAATCGGGAGGTTGCCGGTTCAAGCCCAGCCCGGGCAACACATAGTGATGTGTCCTTGGGCAAGACACTTAACCCCATGTTGCTCCCACTGCTGCGTCAGTGGTGTGTAAATGGGCATGAAAGGGCATGAAAGTGTTAGTTGATGCTGATGGATAACCAGCATAAAAACTCTGATCCACCGGTGAGTGAATGTGAGAGAGAATGGGTGTGAATGGTAGATGTGACCTGCGGTGTAAAAGCAGCTTTGAGGGGTCAAAGACTAGAAAAGCACAATATAAGCTCAAGTCCATTTAATATGTAAAAAATAATTGTTAGTGCTGATCCGATCCAGGTTGACGCCACAAAAAAACATTGAAGTTTATAATGACAAATCCCATTCATTTACGTCATTATGGGAATTGTAGTTTATTTGCAAACTGTTGTCAGCGTTTTTTAAGCCTTTGTCACTACATTTCCCAGTTTCCCTGGGATGCCAAGGAGGTGTTCTGCTAACACAACGGCTAACAATAGCCTGGTAGATCAGCATGTTTTTCTGACTTTGTAACTAGAATGCTGATAACTCAGAGGTCATGTCATTCACACTCCCCTCTTCCCAGTTCCCATGTAAATGGCACGCAGCATTCGCCACATGGACAGACATGAGTGGACACTCGGCTGCCCATGTGGAGCGGAAAAGCCACTGCCGTAACTGAGCTGCTTGGCTGAGGTCTGCGCTCTCGGAGTGCTTTTCTACTTGAGACTTTGATTGGATCAATACGATCCAGATATATACCAGGCCTCCTGTCTTCTTTTCTGTTCATAGCTTCTTTTTATCTTGAGAAATACCTGAATAACTTCTTTAAAGTATTTAAAAATATGAATGAAGTATAAGAAAGATAGAAATGATGTGTGTGACCATTTTAACCTTGCATGGTTTTCCATCCTCAGACTCTGGGTTCAGGCAGAAGATCTGATTATTATTCATGAGAGCCGAGCGCTGCACTCAATGAAAGCAGAGCATAAATTTGATCAGCGGCAGGTCAGTCAGTTAATCAAACGGACAGTGTCAGTCATAACACCAAGGGAATGAATGAGTTCGATTTGATTTATTCATCACTGTCTCCACACTTTTAGGGCTGATGGTTCAGAGCTGGTCTCACTCGACACTTGTTCTTAAATTTCCCTTTAGCATGAGACTTAAATAAAGAGGCAATGCTCTGGCTTTGGCTTCACCTCTGAAGCACAGGTGAAGGTGGAGGTGGATGAGGAAATGGTGGTGTAGCCCAATCATATGTTTAGATTTACATTGATTATCTGTACCACTTTTCTCTCTTGAGGTCACGGGGGGCTGAGGCCTATCTCAGCTGACACTGGGAGGGAAGCAGGGTACACCCTTGGTTGAACTTCACATCTACATTTTCAGACATTTAAAATACGTCTACAATTAGTCAAAAGGCCACCAGGAAGCATCATACTCCTCCAGCACATGTATCTCTCCACTTTAGATTCATTGACCTGCACTGAAAACAGCAAAACTGACCCCAGGAATGCACTTTCACCTAAGTTTTGATGATTTCTCAACACTGGCCGACGTTAGCTATGACACTTTGGTGTGTGAATGCCTTAGTTTCTTAATACAAGATGTCATTTTCTCAGTGGAACAATGTCGTATGTTAAGACACCAAACAAGTAAAGACCACTTATTAAATTGGCGGACAGTTTTTGGCTGTTTTTTGGCTTATTGTGACTTTTCTGTTTTTTTTACTCCATTCAATAAGACTGATTCTCTGTTGTTGTCTTGAAATAAGACAAGCAGTTTTTCTTAGGATTCAGTTTTTGCAGTGCATTTACCTAACCCCTGACTTATTCATCCTGGCAGAGGTTTCACAGCCTACACCCTCCCCTGACCACCATGACACCCCAAAGCCTCCGTCACTCCACAAATCCTCCACGCTTTGCTGCGGCCCCTTCAGTCATTTCACAGCCATAAGCCTAATAAAGGAACTCTTCACCTGCTGCCCGATGTGGGCCCCACAACAAATCCACCCAGCAGTGACCGTGCTGTCAGGGCCCCTGCTGCCCAGCTGGCACCATGTTTTTGTAAAGACCCCATGAAGGCAGGAATTGAGAGCTCACTTCTGAGCTGTAAATGAATCCTGGTGCATAAATTTACAAAAATCTAATATATGTACAGTCACAACGCAAACCAGCAGAGGTGGGGAAACCACCATGGGGAAAAGAACCCTGTAATCTAGATTTAGTCATTACTATCAACTGACAAAGAGGAGTTTCCATAAATAACCAAACAGAAGAGGGTCATGTTGCTGTCTTGTATTCTAAAAACCTGGACAAATGAATCCACTCAAAGGCTTCAAACGTGACCCCCACATATCTTTTGGCTGGATTGTTAAGATCAGACTCTGTGATGAATGAAACATTTAACAAATCAATCAACCGTTTACTGCACTCTTGTTGTGTGACTTACAGATGCAGCTATGTAAATCCTCCCCATGTCCCCTGATAGGGTCTTGGCTGGTCCATGGCAGGTCCATGGTGGAGTCTGCCCATCCCGAAAGTTATAAACCATCAGGCCATGTTTGTGTGAATTCTTTGGTGTTAAGTTTGCTCTTTGTTCATTTGGCAATTACTCTAACACCCAAGGCAAAGGTTGAGGCTATGTGCTTTTGTGAGGGAAGCTCCATCTCGGGGAGACACCCTGCAGATCCACTAATTAGGGTGTCTTCAGAGGAATTAAGGCACTAGGAAGTTGGCTGGTAACTGTCTGGGAGGGGAAAATTGAAGCAACTAGATCTGTAGGGGCATTTCGTATACCCTTCACAAGGAGTTTTGGCATGACGCTCAGGTGTCATCTTTGATTCCCACCTGACCCAGGTGTTTTCATGCTGTGCACTCACACTGTTTTAATAGCAAATGATCACACCCTCCTGTTTGCACCCAGGACTGTTTTTCTCAAAATGAGGAGTGGTCAGGGGCAAAGCAGGCATGATCTGACCTTCAACTGCAAATGACTGCACAAATCTGTGGTCAGACTGTTTCTGCCATTTTGAGGACCCGCTAGGGAGAATGTCACACATCAGCAGGTTTATAATGGGACAGGGAGCTGAGACAGTGTGGCTTTTATACAGCACTCCACAGTGCACTATTTCTGTGCGCTCCAGTATGCATAATACTCCCAGAAACAACAAAAAATCACAAACACAATAAGAGACCCTAATGCAGTACTTCCTAAATAGTGTGGCATGGTGATGTGACGGGGCCGTGAGAGGCAGCAGGGAACATATGCTGATGTTAGAGAGCTTTAACATGAACAACATTAACAAACAGAGTTGACAGAGAAAAACAGAAACAAGCAAAACAAGTGATGTGTCGAACAAAAAAAAAAACACACCATCAGAAAATATGATGGGTGCTTCATGGCCCTTGGGTTCACCATGAGAAAAACTCAAGTTCTATTTAAAGGATATCCACTCCATATTAACCTCTTCTTGACTTAGAGGAACTCACACAGTCCATAGTCAGTATTATTCTTGTTTTTCTTGAGCACCAGACTGTTAACGTCACCCACAGTCTTATGTTACCCATGACTCACCTTTGCCCACCCTATCGACAACTCATGACCTTATCAGCTGATGTCATGACCTCAATAATCGGTCAATATCACACCTGTAGTGTTGCCAATTGGTTGGTAAAGACAGGGCATCTCGCTCTCTCTCCAACGCTGACGCAATGGGTCTGTTTCAGATCTGAAGATGTTTCACCTCCTCTGTCTTTTGGAGAAGAGTCAAAGCATCCAGTTGCTTATTTGATCAGGGTTGGGTAACCATGACCTGGATGACCAAGGACCTACAGACTCTAATGTAGTTCCTGGTATCTCCCACTTTGGGGGGTCACAGTCTTGAGCTATTCTCATTTTGACGCTGTTGTATTATTCAACGTTTATTGAAATATAAGATCATTACTCTTTCATGATTATTATTGATTATAATTCTATAAAAACTATCACTACAACTATACAGACATGAGGACAATCCAGAAAACCAGATGCTGCATCTCAAGGGGCTAACCTCTAATAAATGTATATTCAGCAGAGACAAATATGATGAAGACAGGTCTATTATTGTCCCATGGATCTGTTACTAGCTTTAGTTCTTACTTTAGTCCACTTGTCTCCACCCACCTCTCTTCCTTCGCCCACACACCCAACACAACGTAGTGTGGATGGCTGTTCATCATGAGACTGGGATCCACATTTAAGATTTCCTGCTGCTAAACAGAGGGTTTTTTCTTGCCGCCATGATGGATTCATGTTGGGTGTTAGATGTATATATTTGCATGTGTTTGTGTATTTTATATATGTATATTTGTATCTATGCATATATGTGTATCCATAAAATGAGAGTTTGTCTTCAGCCTGCCCTCTTGTAAAGTGCCTTGAGATAGCACTTTTTATGAGCTGGCGCTATACAAATAAAGATTGATTGATAGACTGATATTCTACTACCACAAGAACCACTGTGGTCTTCATTGCCCACAGTTTTTCAGTTCGGGGGGGGGGGTTGGACAGGTCAGCTGCTGGATTCACTTCTAAGGGCACCTGGCGTGCTTTCCTGAACCTGATCCAACTCACTGTTTTCTGGGTGGGTTGGACCAGACCACAGGGGCGACTGCATGGGGTCAGCTCAAAGGATACCTGAAGAGTTGGGACATGGAGCTGGCACAGGCCTGGATGAAGGCCATCAGGAGGCCGGAGGAGTACAGGGAACAGGTTGACCATCAGGAGGCAGGACCAGCATATGCTCCCATACCTGACCTGACTGAGTGTTCTCCTTGGTTATTTCAACTGTTTGGGTGAAACATGACACCAAAGATTTGGAACTCACTGCAGCTCCTCAGCGTTGTTGTAAGTGGTTAGGTTTCCCCTTTAGCAGAAAAAGAGATCTGAGGTTTGTTGGCCTCCCCCTTAATGCCGCCCGTACCCATACTTCTTCTGTCAAAAACAGAATCAGAGGATACATTATCCCCTGTGAATATCCTGACATGACTCGTACTTTACTGAAATCAAGAGAATGAATCCAATTCCAGATAATGAGACCAGCAGACCCAAATCCTTATCAGGGGTTTAATGATCGTCTGAGCTCCTGCAAGATGCTGCGTGGCACTTTCTCTGAAGGAAAGCCACGTCCCACAACCCCCAGCACTCTGAAAGAGCAGGTGGACATTTGGATGCAAGCAGACGATTGGTCACATGGGGTCACCTGACAGGGCAGGAGAAAGTGAGTCTGGAGTTGAAGAAGGGCTGAAGAAGAGAGCAGGGTGGAAGAAGGGCTTATCAGGGCACTAAGGGGCTTGGATCTGACCCTGATTAGGACGAATCTGCTGGGTGGGATTACAGCCGCTCCTGCATTTAAGACGACAAACAGATAATGGTAATGAGAGAGCAGATAGAGGAGGAGATGGAGAACAAATGAAGGAGGCCTTTGTTTGACAACAAACAGTAAGAAGATTATAATCTTAGATGGTAATGTATGATGATGATGATGGATTAACCCAGACTTTAAAAGCCATGTGGGGACCACAGAGATGAGAATGCTAAGTGTATTGACTTTGGTGTAGATCTGAATTTTCTAAAATTTTTAAACATAGTTTGAGTGCAAAGAGTCTTACAAAAACTATGTGGTACGCATGACAGAATGGGTTTTTTTCTGTTTTAGTTGTTTCTGCTGCAAAAAACAGAATCAGAAACCTGGGGCTTGCATCTGCTTTTAAACTGAGGGAGATGGAGCATAGCATAATAAAGCATAGGTTAGGTTAGGGAGTATGGTAGGATTGTAAAGCGCAGAGATTATCAACTGCATTTTTACAAGGGACACTGATTTTCATGGTAGACCCTCAAAATAAAAGTCAAATGATATGATGATGTTAATGTAATGAGTTTGTTATTGTTGAATACTTTTTTCTTCTTTTCCTTAGAGCTCCTCCACTATTGAACTGGCATGAGAACAGTCACTTCTCATAATCACTTTTAAAAATGCATTTTTTACTTGCTTTTAAGTAATGTTGTCTTTATCTTATATCTGTTTTACTCTCTCTTTAGCTTCTTATCTATCTGTCTGTATTGCTCTTATCTTCTTAGCTCCTTTTGCTTAAAGCTCTTTCCCTTGTTGTTGCCCTTTTACATTAAAATTTTCTTGTTTAATAATTATGCTATAATTTCATCTTATTTGCCATTTGACTTTATTTTATGCTTCACTGTTTCACTTTCTGATTATTGTTTAATGTGTTCATGTTATATTTTACATTTTTTTCTTTTTAGCTCCTGTTAAGCCCTTTTTATTACTTTATCTTCTCTTTATGTTTGTATGTCTGTTTTTTTATGAATATTTACCTCATTTTACTGCTTCTCCTCTTTTATTGTTTTCTTCTTTTACTGTTTTTATTGCTTATTGTCTCCTCTTCTTTTTTTTCTCCTGTCTTCTGCTTGTACCCCTTTTAAATCCATTTCTTTTTCTTTTTTTTTATGTTTTTATCATTTATTTTGTCCTCATATTATCTAGGTTCTTGTGACACAAGAACAGGTTCTTATTGCTTCTGGATCCACCTGATTCAGTGTCTGTAACCAGGCAGATTTATCTCTATCTACAACTACTGTGAGCAGAGTCCCTCAGAGCAGGAAGAGGTAGAGGCATGAGTGAGACAACAGCAGGAAGTGACTGCAGGGGGTTAGCATAGATGCTAACGGCTTCAGTGGCAGTTTGTCAGATCTGGACCACATTGCTTTATTAAATGAAAACAAACAAAACTGGAAGCATTTCTCTGAGTTAAGGATATTTTCATCCACTTCCCAGATGTTTTGGGGAGAGTTTGTTCTGCCAAGTCGATTAAGTTCTGTATTTTACGCTGAAGCATTAGCGCCCGCCTCCAATCACCTGCAGGATATGCTGCTGAAAGGTTCTGCCCTCCCCCAACACTTTCTACGGACTGTTGTCAAGATGGACAAGTGAAATGCATTCTTCTGAGCATAGTGTGACTTTAACCAAACCAATTGTAAAAATGCAACGAGGCTGCAGCCCTACCACTAAATCACAACAAGACCACTGAAGTTCATGCAAAAGTGATGCTGGATGACTTTGGACGATGGAGTCATACCCCTCAAAGGAAAGGACACCAGTGTGGCATTCATATGTGCAGTCCAGCATGGACATGATTTTAGAACATAGTTCCTGTCTTTTGTGTTTTTTTACAGCACTCTTCAGGTACAGCCTGGGCTTCGGGAGTGTTTTCATGGAGGGTAATAGAATTTGTAAGAGATCTGACTGATCTCCACAGAGACATATTTGTTTCAGTGATAATGAGGAGAGAGAGATGAGCATATACAGGGCAGAGATAAACATGTTTGAGGTGAGAATGGGGGGGGGGGGGGTGTATTTGAATAATAGAGCGGCATAAGTAGAGCAGATCCGGGCAGAATAATGAAGACAGCGATACATGCTCCCCTCTGATGGTTTCTGATCAACAGAAATAAAAAAAAACATATCACAGCTAATGCAAATCCAGCAGAACACATTAATTCCAGCGTATGAAGCACTCAGCCTACCGGCTTGGTGCACGCAGCCTGTAAGTGAACATTTCACATGGAGCCATGTCATAAAAGCCTGCAGGCACTCGGAGGGCTGAAGGCGCCACATAAGAGAGTTATTACTGTCTCCATTAGAAGAGCATCATCATAACTCAAGGATGCCATAACACCAGGCTACAAACCATCAGAGGGGGGTGCTCTGCCATCTGTAATGTTTCTCTTTGTCTCTCCAGAAACAAACAAGAGGGACAAGAATCACTTGTTTTTGACTCGATATGAGAAATAAATCTATTGTTTGTAAAACAGATTGTTGAAACCTACAGGAAGATCTACATAATCACATCTACGTCTGTGAGGGATCATTTCCCTGTTTCATGAAACATCCAAGGCTGGAGGCCATTCCTGTCAACGCCATAATTCAAGAATACATGGGAGGATTTTTTTTTTTTCTTTGCACAAACGTTTGCTCCAACTCAGAGATAAAGTGTTGATTGTTGTGTTGTTCTCTTTTAAGTAAAGATCGGAAGAAGAATGAAGACAATGAGAAGGATAGTGAGCTAACGACGATCCATTTCCCACATCCCTCACCCCAGCGACCGGATCACTTTTGTTTTCCCCAAAGTGGAAAAAGACTTCCCCTATTTTCTTTAGTGGACTTAATTGTGGGCTTGTCTTTGCGTTTGTTTAAATTGTACTCCTTTTATTGAAAAGTATAATTGAATTATAATATAACTTATGATTTGAGCTTAATTCTGTCTCTGTTCATTAATTTCATACATTTATTTTTGACCTTCCTGAGTAAAACCTAAGATTATTTAATTTAATTATTTTTCCTTTAAACTATATTTTCTTTATTTAATTTAACCTCATTATTTGAATTGAATTGAATTTATTTAAATCAAGGAATTAAGTAAAAATTGAACTAAGATGTGTTCTTGAATTTAATTTTACCATAACCAGATTAAATAAAATTCACGTTACTTTAACCAAGAATAACTTTCTGAATGGAATTTATTTATGTCACCAAAATTTTCATTCCCTTCAATGAACTTTGGAAGTCAGAGATTATGTGTGGTGTTGCCATGTTTGTCAAGTTCATGAGGACACACATCATTTGTTGACAAAATATATCAATAAGACAATCAAATTTAAATAAACAATGAATAAATCTGAATTTATTTTATAAATGTAATGCTCAAAACCAAACAGTAAAGCTAAATTTATTAAGCTGAATACAGAAAAAAATAAAGCCAATTAAAGGGACTTTTCAATGGAATAAGCTTGCATATACTGTTTTTACTTATTATATTCATTTTGAAACACTTTCTTTGAAGTCCTCCTTTAAACTGCATTATAAAAGCATTATAGGCATGTTTGCAAGGTATGATTATATAATGCTAAAGTTGTTATGAACTGTTATCCTTATGGAGAAAAAAATGGTCTTAATGGATTATACTAGATTTTACAATCATTTCTCAAGTGATTGTATAACATTTAATAGTAGTAGGGTGGATTATTTTGATCGGAAGTTAAGAAAACCCAAGAGATTGTTCAATTACTGGTAAATAGTTATTTACAGTGAGTCTGATTTTAGGACCCAACTTTTCATGGTCAGTTTAAAAAGCTTTTATTATCTTTTTTTTAATGTCAAATGTTGTTGAATCTCTTGAATTTTGAAAGTTAGAGTTTCTAACTTTTATGGAGGCCCCTTCTTAAATATTAAATGTTAACAATAATGTAGAGCCTTAAATTTGAAGCATAAAGGGTTTGAAATGTTGATCATGAATAACTTTGAAGTAAACGATTAATTCAGCATTTTGTTTGCTTTTCTTGCACAACAATCCATTTTATACTTGTTCCACTTACACAGTGATCACTTAAGTGAATTAAAACCTGCTTTTGATGAACTGCTTCTGCTCATGAATCAAATCATTTAAGCGATCTATTGATCACTTGCGACTCAGTCTCATTATGATGCATCAGAATGTGCAGTTAAGTGCGGTCTAATGAAAATTTCAATAAACTTTAACAAAGGTTCTGTGCAGTCACTGACAGCACTGATGCTCTATTTACACATGACCTCAGTAATCATGATATATAACACGCTTTAAGGTCTGTCCACATCTTTTTGTTAAAAAGCATTTAAATACAGCATGTATAATGTCTTAAAGCTATATGAAAAATGTGCAACATCATACATTTGTTTATTACTTATTATGAACACTTCCATTATAATGACTAAAGATAAGTCTTACAAAACATAATAAAAGATAATGATCCAGCACATGGTCATGGTGCATTATAAAAGGGGGCTTCATAGAAAGCATTTATTTTAACCTCATTTTGATAGTAAATCAAATTGAAAAGAAAATTGTCTTTCCTGAAAGTCCCTGGTCAAGGTAGTAATTATAAAAATCATTGCTACTGATGATAATTTAAGTTCATTTGACTTTTTGACTTGTTGCATTTTTCAGTTGCATTAATAATACTTCATGAAAACAAAAACACTTGCAGAAAGCATGAAAGCATGAAAGCATGATTACCACTAATTCCCAGTAAATAACCAAATGATCCCAGTCATAAGAGACACTTTTAGAGATATTTTCCATGTTGTAATACATTTTTGTTTTTGTGGGAAATCAGACTAAAATGCCACATGGCAGAATTTTTCATCTTCATGGTTGTGTTATTTGGAAATTTGCCATTAATTGGGGGCTTGCACAAAGTGAGAAGGGGGCCACATAAGATCCCTGGACCACCAGTTGTCCATCCCTGGAATATGAATGAATTCATGCCATCAAAAGATGTTAAAGTAGAAATGAAACTGACACAGCTTTGTAGCCTCATGACACACACAGTATTGTTTGTAGAAGATCAACATCATTACCTCTACAAGCTTGTCCAGGGGGATTTATCCAGAGTATTTGCTGCTGGATTCTCTCATCAGCCTGTGCATAAATTAAGAGAGAGAGCCAGAACAATATTTTCAAGGTAAAGTCAAAATTCAGACGCATCAATCTTAGATAAATGTAGAACACCAAAGACAGAAGCTCCTCAGCAGGATTACAAAATCAAGATTAGCACATGAATCAAAATGAATATTCAGTCACAAAATACTGCTGTCATGTTATTTTTTAAGAAGATTTTGTTGAACATCCAACCTGACAGTTTAGGATGAAGTCAGCATGTCATGGAGCCTTTTGGCCTGGGAGTATCTGGGACAGTCAGCTCTGATTCTTTTCCTAGAAAGACTACAGCAGCTGATCCAGACATGAGTTTGTTTGGGACAGTCACAGAAGGGGCAGCGCAGTCAGCAGGAAGATGTCAAACCAATATGTGAGGAGAAAAGCATGTCACTGCTGCTTCACTGCAATCATCAGAATAAAAACACAAGTCTTCTTGTTTCTGTACGGATCCAACAGCTCAGCCTCAGTGTTGTTTTGGGCGTAAGCACATAGACCTCAGATCAGCAGGATTTAAGAGGAACTTCATCAAACAACTTTAAAATTCAGATACCTGGGCTTGGTAATGCCAGAACACAGAATCTATAGAGTGGTGAAGGGATGCAGTATTTCGGTAGGCTAACGCAGAAGTTAACACCCCGCTGGTTCCCTCGACTTTAAGTCTACTAACAGCCTCTGGGGTTTTGGATCAGACCTGATGATAAGCTTTGAAGCCAACAACAAATGATGAAACTTTCATGATTTATTCTTTGTAATAATCCTAACAAACAAACGTACATTCATGATGTTTGAGCTTAAACATAATCTGCAAGAGTAAAAAGCTATTATCAAGCTACTATGGAACCAGAAACATGGCAGTTCAACTACAGTATTTCCAGTGTTTAATGTCTTCTTGTGATCTCTTGTTTGAGAGTTTCCTCTTACTTCAACTGATCAAGTTTGTGCTCATGTCTGTGGCAATAGTATATGAATTATTGATTATTAAAAATCAATCAGAGATGCTTGCTGTCTGACCCCCGGCCATTTGTAGTCCTTATTAGCAGTACATTAGCAACTATTGTTTTAAACACAGAACAACAGATTAAGATTCAATAGCAGGCAACATTAGATGCATTTTATTGAACCTTATTTCAAGCATTTATCTAAAACTGGTATCCCTAATCCCATATAGTTTCGGATTTGGGGACCAACTTTAAAGTTTTGCCCTAAATCATTACACTTTACCTCATTAACTCATTTTGTGGTTCTCACTCAGTAAACCAGAGCCCTGAGGAAGTTTGTGATTACACTACAGCGGCAGTCCTGGTTCACAGGTCATTAATATTGTCATTCCCATGCTGCTCCCTTATTAGACCTGGTGCACTTAAAGATTTTAAAATCTTAACTAATGCTGAAACAGAGAGGGAGCCACACATGACGACAGATAACGTCAGATTTATCAGTTTGTTCCTGTGGTGTGTGGTGATCCACAAAGAGGGAGACACAGGACACCACAAACCAACCAACTCATTACCAAGAAGGCAGCACCTCTGCTCTCACAGCCCGTGATCACACGCAACTTCAATGTAAACAAACATGGAGGACAACGTCAGGAGGCTAAAAGTGGCTAGCAGTTAGCTTCCTGTAACATCCTTGGTGGTTGTGATTTCAGCTCCTCTCCTCATCAGTTTGTTTTTTATCATCTACAGGTTATGCTGATTAGATGCTTGTGCTTTGAAACAAATCAACCAGTTTGACCTCCATTTTGACGTTTGTCTAACTTCATGCTTCACCTTTACTCTTGTTGCCATGGATAGTTTTGCTTCCTACTTCAGCCAGCTTGCTCATCATGACTTCTGCCCATAAATTTTGAACATGTTCAATATTTGTGATTTGATGTTGTGGCCCTGATCCTATCAGGAGAGGATAAAATGACTCTGAACTCACCACACACCACAGGGTCATCAGGTAAGGTCATCTTTAGGGCAAACAGATAACCAGGCCTTTGCTGAGTTTGATCAGAAGTGGGTATCTGAGCCAAAGTCGGCCTGATTGTTAGGTCTTAGAAAACACCTGGAGGTTGCCCCAAAGACACTTTATAGGAATAAGCAGAGCTGTCCTGATTGTCATCACCTGAGCAGAGCCAACATAAAACTGCATGGAAACAGGCCACGTCAGAGCTGAAGACTGAAGAAGCCTTTTGGAGAAGAGGCAAAACCTTTTAAAGAATCTGAGCCCATCCAGTTGTCACTTGGATCAGAGTTGGAAAGATTGTAATTTTTGAAACTTCTTGGTTATCCATTTTGCACTTCTCTTTGACCTCAAGGAAGTCAAATGTAAGAGTAAAAAATAATACATCTGATGGCAGCAGGTCTGACTTCCTTTTGTTTGTTCTTTGCTGTTTGTTCTGTTCCTTGTTCCCTTGAACGCATCTCAGCGGATGTTCAGCTTTTAGCCTGAGGGCTGTGGAAACAGGGGGGTGGATGGGTGAGGGTGAGGAGTGTGCTGTGGTGGTCGGGGGGGGGCACTAATGCATGAGGGAGGGGCCTTCAGAGCCAAGCCAAGCACATCCAATTTAAATATGCAAATGTTGTCACAGGGAGCAGGACAGAGAAACAAGGTGGCAATGACGGCGAGCGGAGAACAAACGCCACATAATGTAATTAACGCTCTCTATTGTTGGTTGCAGCATCAAATCAATTATCACATTTAGAAGTTGTGAAAACAGGAACAATGTTTCTCGTTAGGCCTCCAGGGAGGGAACAATCAGAGAAACAGGCAACGGAAACATGTGAGCTGACAGGTTATGTAATCAAAAAAAAGATTTATTAAAGTAAATTCAGACAAACATGCAGGATAAATCCCAAACAACCATCCTGTAAGGCTGATTGTTCATCTTAAAGAACAAGAATAAGTACATTTAACAACAAGGATGTTTCTGTTTGAGTTAGAGGAGGCAGATCAGTCTATTCTCAGCTCTGAAGTCAAGCAGATCTATGAAACAGTGTGAGGGACAAAGATATGAGCAACCAAGTGGTGTTCACATTTTAAATCTGTTTGGGGGACACGGCGAGGAGCCGCTAAGCTCTTTGTGGCATGTTTTGACCCCTTCCCCAATCAGGAACAAAGAGACTCGACAGTAATCCAGCAGCTCATATCAGTCAGAGCAAATCAGCCCTGAAATGAGTTCACTCAGGCGGAGGCCGCCGTTGCAACCGGCCTTTAGCCTCAACCTCGGCTTGCCATTGTCTTCTGCTTCAGCGCTGAGACGGTAACCACACTTTTTTTTTTTTTGGGGGGGCTCGCTAGGGCGGTGAGGGGGGGCACTGCCTTTATACCCCCAAAAAGTTCCACTTCAGGCTGTCTGTCACCCCCCCCCCCCCCCCCCCCCCCAAAAAAAAAAAGAGGATTTAAGAGGGACGGTGTCAACAGCATAAGACCAACCTCTGGAGACTCACGCAAACAAACACAAGGCTATTGTGTGATCGCTGATATCCACCAACCTGTCCTCCTGTCAGGACACCCCACCCCCCCACCCCCCAGTACATACTGATGCAGCTTTTTACAGAGTGGCTGGATTCAGCTTTCATTTCTACACTTCCTCCCTGGACATGCTATCTGAGAAATCTAACAATAAGGTCATCAGGTTAATTAATGGCTCTGTTTCTATGTCAGCCCTGCAACTGGCTAGCAACCAGTCCAGGGTGTCCTGCCTCTTGTCCAATGTTACCTGTGACCCCAAAAGGGATTAATATAGATATTGGATGCATGACTGTCATGTTATGAAAAGAAAATGTCACGTGCTGTAAAGAACATAAATCATGACCACCCCCCCCCACCCCACACACACACACACACACACACACACACACACACACACACACACACGCACACACACACATTTATATTACATACTGGATGTTTGGGTGGCCTAATAAAGGGGGGGCATGGTAGGTCCTGTGTGACTTCACTCCGTCCTCCTCCTGGTGGGTGTTTCTATAGAGGGGCTGACCATGGAAAGGATGATTCGGATAAACAAGTCTGAGCTTCTCCACAACTGCTAACTACAAATAACCAATGTGCCAAAACGTGCCAAGGAGAGGCAAGAATATGGTACTCATGACTACACTGAAATGGGAGAATCTGTGGCCAGAAGCATCAAAAACCAGAAGCCATTGTAATGCTTCAGAAGGAGAGGTGGACAACATCAACAAGCTGGTGACTGCATGCGGCTGCATAAGGAGGACCTTACACTGGCTACTGGTCATATTCTTTTACATATTGGACCTCTCAGGTGTCATCTGGATGCCCCTTTCTCTAGAAAACTGGGAAAAGCACTGGTGAGACCTCAAATCCAGAGTTCCAGGAACCCCAGCCTCTGCATCATGAGGAGGATTCAGGCAGAAAAGCCCCTTCAACCCTACCTACTGAACCACCTTCTGAAAAGTCTGAAGTAAGTGTGTATGTCTGACATTCACCTTTCAAGAGAGAAAATTTCTTATCAAATTTCTGAAATTTGATCAGAAAGTCAAATCAAAAGTCAAATTTCTGATCGTTTCATTATTCTAGGTTGTGGCCAGCAGCAATTAAAAGAAGCAGTGTGAAGTGTGTGGACCCCAGATGGAAATAAAATATGATATAGTACATGCATCAAGTCCAAGAAGCAGGTATGCAACACACACAGTAAAACTCTGCCCCTCATGGTGAGAGGGGTTGATGTGTTGTCTTGACTGACATGGTTACTGTTTGTGTGCAGCTTGTGTAAAGTGACCTGAATGGGCGAAATTCCTAAAGAAGCTCCAATAAATAATAGTTGTGAAAAACTTTAATTAATTTGTAAATTAGTTGATTTTTTTGGCCCACTTATATCTTGAGCATAATTAATTATCTTTCTTTATTACATTTTATTAATAAACAAACCAAAACAAGTCGCATTTTAATTCACAAATGTGATCCAACAAATGCAAAGGACAAATATCAACTAAGTATGCTACTTATATTGCTTATAACTGGGATGAAGTAAACACCTGTTCAGTATTTTACCATAAAACTGCCTGACTGTGTTGAATTTTAAACTGTAAAATGCAGTGGGTCGACCAGACCCATGATCCCTGGCTGAAGATATGAACACCAGACATGGGTTAAGTTGCATTCACACACTGACATTTTGGCCAGTTTTTGCTGAAGTAGACGGAACTTTAAGCTGCATCAAGCTCTGTAGGTCAGGCATCGCAGTACTGAGTTATAATGGTAAATGGTAAAATGGACTTCGGCTTATATGGCAGTATCACGAACACAGT
This sequence comes from Cetoscarus ocellatus, assembly GCA_037902135.1. Taxonomy (NCBI): domain Eukaryota; kingdom Metazoa; phylum Chordata; class Actinopteri; order Labriformes; family Labridae; genus Cetoscarus; species Cetoscarus ocellatus. The sequence goes on along the minus strand of JBAMNC010000121.1, from coordinate 214,331 downwards.
CATGCCCTTTTATTCCTTTTTACAAGCCACTGACACAGCAGTGGAAGCAACTTGGGGTTCAGTGTCAGCCCAATGGCACATCGCCATGTGACACCTGGAGCTGGGCTCGAACCCACAACCTCCCAGTTCCTGACCAAGCATACTATCAGACTGCACCACTGAAACCCAAGCTGACCTGTTTCATCCTTCTTGCAACAGTAGTTGACACACTTGTTTTTCTTTACTTCTGGAATCTCTTGAAATGTTGGTTTGACTTTGGGTAGCTAATTTAAGATTTAAAATCTAACAATAGGTTGTCTCCTATAAATCATATTAATACCATGTAACTAGTAAGAATGGTCACATGACCAGGCCTCTTTACTCCCTGTCTGCACCTCCAGAAGGAGATGTCTGCCTACAAGAGGAAGTAAGTTAAAAACCTTAATGTACAGATAAAACAAAAATATTTTCAACATGCATCATTTAAAGGGTCTACTACTGTTATAAATTGAGAACTATGTGCCTTTTGATCATAAGAAGAGTAAATATACACTACCAGTCAAAGTTTTAGAACACCTAAATTTTCCAGTTATTTATTGCAACTCAAGTCATGCAAGTCCAATGAATAGCTTAAATGTCACAGAGGTAAGTGCTGTACTGCTATAGCTTAAAAGAAAAGGTTATGTTACTCAAAACTGAAAAATATGTGCATTTCAGAATTATACAAAAAGGCCTCTTTCAGGGAACATGAAATGGGTTAACAATTTAAAGCTGTTCTGCAGCACTGAAAGTTCATCAAGCCTTGAAAGCTGGCTCTACTAATTCCTACAGGTGTTCCAACTTTTCTTGATTGCTTACAGCCCCCTCTGTCTGCATAAAAGCAGACCCTGTGGTGCCATACCCTTGTGAGCATCAGTTGAACAGCACTGTACTGCAGAAAGTCAGATGTTGCTACAAAAATGGCAAGAAAAGGCAATTAACAATGGAAATGAAACAGACACTTAAACATGTAGGTCTTTCCTACAGAAAAATTGCAAAGAAAGTCAAGGTGTCAGTGAGTACAGTTTTCTTCACCATCCAAAGGCACTCAGAAACTGGGGAAACTCTGACAGGAAGAGGTCTGGCAGACCCAAAGCCACAACTAAACTAGAGGACAAGTTTCTGAGAGTTAACAGTTTGTGTGACAGGCAGCTCACAGGACAACAGCTTCAAGCACTGCTTAATAGTGGTCGTAGTAAGCAAGTCTCAGTTTCAACTGTGACTTCGAGCTGCAGGTTTGACAGGACGAGTTGCAGCAAGAAAACCATTGCTAAGATGTCAGAATAAGACAAAGAGGCTTGCCTGGGCCATGAGACACTGCTATTGGACTACTGAAGACTGGAAGAAGGTTTTATGAACTGATGAATTAAAATCTAAAATCTTGGGCTCGTCTCGCAGGATCTTTGTAGCCGTCGAGTAGGTGAAAGGATGGTCCACAGTGTGAACTGTCAAACATGGAGGAGGAAGTGTGATGGTCTGGGGCTGTTTTCCTGGATCCAGGGTTGGTGACTTGTACAGAGTGAGAGGCACCATGAACCAAAACGACTACCACAGCATTCTGCAGCACCATGCAGTACCTCTGGTATGAGCCTAATTGTTCAGGGGTTCATCCTACAGCAAGATAATGACCCAAAACATAAGTCCAAGCTATGCCAGAACTACCTCAGGAAAAAGAACAAGATGGTCAGCTTGAAAACATGGAGTGGCAGCACAGTCTCCAGACTTGAACCCCATCGAGCTGGTTTGGGATGAACTGGACAGAAGAGTAAAAGCAAAGCAACCTACAAGTGCCACACATTTATGGGAACTTCTGCAACAGACGTGGGAAGAACTTTCTGAAGAATATTTGATTTCTATTGTGGAAAGAATGCCTCGAGTGTTTTCAGCTGTTATATCTGCCTAAGGTGGCTACTTTGAGTAGAGTTTAGAATACATTTTGACCTATGAATTGATTTTATGATTATTTTTTTTACTCCAGTTGCTTATTTGTACTATGCTTTCATTTCAGAGTGCAATGAGAAATTAAACTGAATACTATTCAGTAAAAAAATTGGAAAAATTGGGGTGTTATAAAACTTTTGACCGGTAGCGTGAGCATGGCAACATTTGTTGCCACTAGCATAAAACATAGTCATAGGGCTCTAATTTCCTGGCGCAACTCAGGGTGGCGCAGCCTGGCGCACCCCGCACAATGGTAATTTCATCCTGCGCCAATTTGGCAATTTGGTAGACCATCTGCGCCGAGATGGGTGTGACGGCGCACCAGGGGGAGGTGTCAACAGATTCAGCTTGGCGCAGTGACAATTTAGTGCCAACCACAAACAGCCACATCATCCGATACAGAGTATCCGGCTTCTCTCATCTCATGAAATTCAAAAGAAAAGAAAAAAAGAGAGAGACGCTCGCTGAATAAATGTAAGTCACTCGGTGTCTTAAGGATTTACCTGTCCATATTTCTCTGTTTTAATCTTTGTTCTTAACGTGATCTAAAAAGATGGAGTACATTATTTCAAGGAGGATGAGGAGGAGATATAATTTCACCAGAGGTTCTGCTATTTGGCAATGACAGACCAGGAATGAAGGTGGATCACAAGCTGATGTATTTAAATGTAATTATTACTTAATTTTGTACTCCTATTATGACACAGGAACAGATTACATCTGTCCCGTGAGGTGGTCCACACAGTGGCCCCTGCGCTCTCCCAGTTGCTGTAAAAGTGACAGCGGCTCTGACCATCTTCGCCACTGAGGTGAAATCGTCACTGTGCCTCGCCCGCGGCGCATTTAAAGGTGAGGAGAGGCGTTCATTTGATTGGTAAAGATCACACTCGGCTGTGTTAAACCCACTCAAGTCTTATCTCCTCCCTCTCTGCTACTTACACCAGTAGGAGAGACGGAGGCGTGGGTGTGCCTGCCTGCGCCAGACTGCGGCGTGCACCAAACTTGCAAAATGCCCTGGACACACCCTGTTGGCGCGGCGCAGGTGCGGCGCAGGGCAGGTGCGCCCCACCTGCGCCTGGTCTACGAAATTAGAGCCCATAGTGTTATGCCCTTTACATGTTAGGGTTTTTAGATATACTGGTTTCCTCCCACAGGCTAAATACATGCTTGTTAGGCTTACCGATGACTCTAAATTACCAATAGGGTGTAAATGGTTGTCCATCTCTCTGTGTTGGCCCTCTGATTGGCTGGCAACTGGTCCAGGGTGTACCTCTCCTCTCCACCCGTCCGTGCTGCTGTTGTTACCGAGCTGGCCCATGAGGAATTTGGCTGCTCGTACACCAGATGCAGAGAATTACACACGATGTGAGGAGGTAAGATATAGCTGCAGCTTATGTTTACTGTGAGCCCGAGGTACAGAATAAAATGCATGGGTGTAGGGAGGTAACAGTTCATGGTAAAATGGTAAACTGCTGTAAAATTTCAGATGGTTAGTATTACCGTTTCCTGTTTTAATTACTGGTAAACCGCGTTTGATTACCACACTTTGTCAATAGCTCACGGTGATGCTGCTCATTGCCTGGAGAAGCCAGAACTATGTGTCTGCTCCTTGGCAAAGCAGCAGCGGTCCCTCACACTCACTGCGCATGCGCAGTTTGCAATGTTGGCCTCTGAAAGTGTCTAAAACACGAAACTGTTACCGGTGAAAGAAAAAGACGTGCGGGATTAAAACTATTGTAACTCCTCAAGTAAGTGAGCTGACTGAGCCGGAGAGAGTGAGAGTAGGAAGATGCAGAGAGCCATACGTGAGTGAATTATAGGTGGTTTAGCAGTATTTTCTGTGTAAATAATATATAAAAGTTGTAAATAATAGCATCAGTATCATTCTGGAGCATGTTCTTGCTGTTCTTTTGCCGATTATTCGCCGTTTTTGGCCGTTTTTCAGAATTGATCGTCCTTCTCCATCATAATTCATGTTTTATGGATTTCATCGATCGTAATTTGGAAACATTGGAGGAGGAAATGTGGAGGAGATTTGTCAGGGAGAGGGAAGGCCAGAGGAGAGTCATGGAAGGGGCTAACTGGACAGGAATTGCCTCAGGGACTATCGTCAGTAAAAAAAAAAAAAAACTCCTCTACATGGTCTAATATAATGAGCAGTTTTTTATTTAACCTTTATTTAACAAGGAAAATAAACTCGGTGAGATTAAAAATCTCTGTTTCAAGAGTGTCCTGGCCAAGATAGGCAGCTGTAACATGGACACTAATGCTGTAGGCAAACAAAAAATGTGAGTGCATGTAAAATAGGTTAAGTTTATTTTTTTATTTTTCAATTTGGCAGTTTGGTAGAGATGGGTGTGATGGCGCACCAGGGGGAGGTGTCAAAAGATTCAGCTTGGCGCAGTGACAATTTAGTGCCAAAAAAATGCGCTGAAGGTGCACTGAAAGCTCGCCAGCTCCAACCTTGTCGATTCTCGGCACAGGCCAAGCGCACCCGATACAGTGGTAATTTGGCTGACAGGCGCACAGTGCGCACACGTCACCAAAACCTCACAGGCAGGTGTCCACAGTGTCAGGCACATTTCAATGCAATAAACAATCACAGCAACCACTGTTTAATGTAACCGTCTAAACCAGCACATACATTTGTATCTATATTAACTGTCCTGTCACATCTGATGTCAGATCAGAGACGTTTGTCATAACTAACGAGTTCACATCTCTCAGCCAACCACAAACAGCCACATCATCCGATACGGAGTATCCGGCTTCTCTCATCACATGAAATTCAAAAGAAAAGAAAAAAGAGAGAGACGCTCGCTGAATAAATGTAAGTCACTCGGTGTCTTAAGGATTTACCTGTCCATATTTCTCTGTATTAATGTTTGTTCTTAACGTGATCTAAAAAGATGGAGAACATTATTGCAAGGAGGATGAGGAGGAGATATCGGGAGAGAGTATTTCAACAAAGGTTCTGCTATTTGTCGATGACAGACCAGGAATGCAGGTGATCACAAGCAGGATGAATGGATTAGCCTGCTGCTGTGTTTAAATGTAATTATCACTTAATTTTGTACTCCTATTATGACACAGGAACAGATTAGATCTGTCCCGCCAAGTGGTCCACACGGTGACGCACATCGGAGGTCACGATGCGCGGCCTGTTGGCCCCTGCGCTTTCTCAGTTGCTGTAAAAGTGACAGCGGCTCTGACCTTCTTTGCCACCGAGGTGAAATTGTCACGGCGCCTCGCCCGCGGCGCATTTAAAGGCAAGGAGAGGTGTTCATGTGATTGGTGAAGATTACACTCGGCTGTGTTAAACCCACTCATGCTTACTCTCCTCCCTCTCTGCTACTTGCGCCAGTGGGAAGGACGGAGGCGTGGGTGCGCCTCCCTGCGCCAGACTGCACCATGCACAAAACTTGCAAAATGCCCTGGACACACCCCTTTGGTGCAGTGCAGGGCAGGTCCACGAAATTAGAGCCCTTAAAGTCTATTCACACCAGTCTGCAATCCCATGGCAGAAGTTACTATAATTAATATCTTACATGTTTAGCATTTATTTAACTGATCACAAGCTGAAAAAAATAAATATTAGATTAGATTAGATATTCATTCATTCATTCATTCAATTTATATACCGCTTATCCCTTCTGGGGTCACGGGGGGCCTGGGGCCTATCCCAGCTGTCATTGGGCGAGAGATGGGGTACACCCTGAACTGGTCGCCAGCCGATTGCAGGGCAACATAGAGAGACAGACAACCATTCACACTCACACTCATACCGAAGGGCAATTTAGAGTCACCAGTTAACCTAATGAGCATATTTTTGGTCAGTGGGAGGAAACCGGAGTGCCCGGAGAGAACTCATGCATGCACGGGAAGAACATGCAAACTTCACACAGAAAGGCCCTGCCTGACCCGGGGATCTTACTGGTGACCTTCTTGCTGCGAGGCATGTGCACTACCTGCTGCGCCACTGTGCAGCCCCATTAGATGAAATAGTACTTCATTAATCCCTTTGGGAAAACTGTCTCAGGGAAATTAGGATTCCAGTGGCAATAAATTATTATATATATATATATATATATATATATATATATATATACACACACATATATATATATATAAATATACACACACATATATATATATATATATATATATATATATATATATATATATATATATATATATGTATATATATATATATATATATATATATATATATGTGTGTATAAGGGTAGATTAAAGATAGATGTAAACAAAAATATATGGCTACTGCTCCTTCCCATCCTGTGTCTTCCTGTTACTCCTCCTTCCCCTCAGTGAGGAGTTGTACAGTCTGATGGTCTGAGGGACAAAGAAGTTTCTCAGTCTGTTGGTCCTAACCTTGAAGGAGCAGTCTGGGGCCAAACAGGCTCCTCTGGGTGCTGATGTGCAGAGGGTGAGTGGCATCGTCCAAAATGTCCAGCAGTTTGTCCAGTGTCCTCTTCTCTGCCACCATTACCAGAGAGTTCAGCTTCATGCGACCACAGAGCTGGCCCGCCTGATCAGTTTCTCTATCCCGGATGAATATTAGACTGATTTGTTATTTATTTGTTATTTATTAAAACCAAGAAGCTGAATGTGTTATCAAAAAGTTAGCTAAATGATCATGTTGTTCCTTCAAAAATCTGCAGAACATTGATGCAAAACACAAAAATAACTCCAGTAACGTTGATGATTCTGATGTGTGGGAAACTCTTTCAGGTCTTTTAAATGCTCTTCTGCTCTTCATGGTATGCTCCGTCTGAAGAGTAATGTGGAGGTCTTTAGGGCTGACCGAGGTGACCCCTCATCATCAGCTGTTGGGAGTGCTTCTCCGTGAGAGGTCTGGTACCTGCAGCAAAGACAACTGATTACAAGATTATTATTTTTTTTATTTGTGTCATCAAATGTATAGATTGGTATTTTATCGCTGACAGAAATCAAAACATGTTCCTTCATTATAATATCTATTTCAGGGAAGAGTAGTTTGGGCATCATGCAAACATAGTTTAAGGCCTTGACCTTGATGCCATTTTGGGAAGTGGAAGTTGGCTGGTTACTGGATGGAACTTGACTGGCATTTTGCTGGGAGGGTGAAATGGAAGCAGATGCATCTGTGGATAGTTTCGTTTGTGTAAAAAAGGGAGCTGGTATAGGACAAACTTTAATGCACCTAAAGGTCAACTAAGCATGTAGTTAATGTGATTAAATAATTAAATGCATTAATCCTGGGCCTTATTTGCACAGTGCATGCCCCTATAGAACTGGAAATTCTGGTTATCATGCACACAGCAAAACAAAGCCATACATAATGTGTCATAAGGCCCATGACAATTCTCAGCTCAATTTTAAATACACACTTTTTAAACAGATATCCACAAAGTGCCATCAATAATAATATATATGTGAAAATATGCAATAAGATGGAGCCTCACGGCAAACCTTAGTGGAGCCTGAACCACAGGTTAGCTGTAATGATATATCAGACAGTATTTCTGCAAAGAGGAGGCTGATGTGTGCGTGTTTGTGTGTGTGTGTGGGGGTGTGTGTGTGTGTGTGTGTGTGTTTTAGGGGAAGCTCCAGCTGTTCTGTGATTGTCTCTGTTGTACCTGAACTGTAACATCTGTTACAACTCACGGTCTCAAACATGTCTGTCTCTCGTCCGTGGAGTCCTGCTGATGTTCACAGAGTCCCCCTGACGCTGACCCCATAGGCTGATGAGTCTGACTTTGGCCCGCGGATAAGGTGAAGTGCCCAGGTGAGTCGTGTCCCTGTCATCTGCTGACAGACTGCGGTGTCTGCTGCATGACCTGCTGCCGTCTGCACAGACGGAGGGAGGATGGTGACACAGACATGTCCTAAAAAAATGTGTCCTCAAGACGTCCATCACCACCTTCTGCTGGAGGAGACGACGTCCTGTGTCTGCAGGAGAGAGCGGAGACCATCTGCTGTCAGCTCAGTTCATATTCACAGTTGTCTCTTTCTGTTCCAGCTGTGCTACAGTTAAGATCAGACAGGATCACAGGAGGGACATATGTTTGTAACTATTATATACACACAGCTAATTAGCCAACCATACAGCAGAAACTCAATGCATATTGGTCAAGATGACCTGCTGAGGCTCAAACTGAAAAAGGAAGGCCAGACAGGCTGGTCAGTCAGAAACTGCTGATCTACCGGGATGTTCACACAAAGAAAAACAACAGGGCTTATAGAGAATGGTCTGAAAAGGAGAAAATATCCCGTGAGCAGCAGTTGTTTGGGCCTAAATGCCTTGTAGATGCCAGAGGTCAAAGGGAAATGGTGTGAGATGATAGAAAGGGGATAGTAACTCAAATAACCACAAGGTATGCAGGAGACCATTACTGAATGCATAACATATAAATCTTTAACCAAACGGGCTACAGCAGCAGAAAACCACACCTGATACCACTCCTGTCAGCTAAGAACAGGAAACCAAGACTACAATTCTCATGGACTCACCAAAACTGGACCACAGAAGATCATAAAAGTGTCTCCTGGTCTGATGAGTCTGGATTTCTGCTTCACATTCAGATGTATGCTCAGAGTTTGGTGTGAACATCATAAAGCATGGATCCATCCTGCCTTGGATCAGTGGTTCAGGCTGCTGCTGGTGGTAAACTGGGGCATTTTCTTGTCATGCATTACCACCCTTAGTAGTCCTTTGTAGCCTCCATATAGTAGCTCCCTTGTAGCCTTATTGATCATGGTTTAAAACAGGGATGGGCAACTGGCGGCCCTCTTTATTAAATGTAACCCACAAGTGAATTTTAATTTTCCAGAAGTTGTGAATATGAAGACAACAACCCTCCATGTCTTTCATCTGACTGGCCTCTCTAGTTGGGCTGCTCAATTGTGGCTCAAGTTATAATTACTATTATTTTGGTAAATACTAAGATCCCGATCAGAAAACACAATTACTCTGACCTCACAATACTCAACACATGCTATCATTACGATTAATGCTCTATGCGTTGTCATTTTTAAAACTCAAGATCAGACAACTTATCAAATGTGTAGAAAAAATACAAATAAAGTGAAACGTGGGACGGTAATCCTTAAATCTCAGTTACTCAAGTTTCATAAGTGTGGAAGGCAGTAATTATAAGTAAAACTTAGTTAAATACCCAGCTATACTCTACAGTACAAAGGCAGTACAAACTGCAGACATTACTACAGTGACCAAGAGTGCAAAGGGCCTACAGCGGCTCAACAGAGTTCAGATAGAAGAAAACACCTACAAGAGCAGAAACCAAGTACAATAACAGAAGAGCTCGTGTATTAGAACCATTACAGTCAATGCTCACATGCAGACTTCATCATGTTCCTGTTTTCCTTTTACCATCAAAAGTGTGCAATACAGGAGTCTGGCCTTAACGTTGTTTCTGAGATGCCTCTTTTAACAACATGAATGAACAGAATGTGTTATAATATTCTGCTCTTTATGGCACGCTTCCTTCTGAGGAGTAACGTGGGGGTCTTCATCCAAATCACTGCAGGGCTGTAAGCAGTGAGCCTGTCACACACCTGACTGAGGTGACCCCTCACCTCACCGCCTGCTCCAGCAGAGTGGTATCTTACCCTCACCCTAACCTGCTTTGCTGGTGTTGCATGGCCAGCCCAGAAGGTGCTCCCAAAATCTGACTAAATACAACGATGTCAACGACTGACCTGGAGGACCCAAACGCACAGCAGACAATGGGCGACAGTTTACTCAGTCTGGTACACAGATAGGCAGTCAAACAGGGCAAAGGAAGACGGGTCAGAGCTGGGAACAAGGAACACGAAGGCATGCTGGAACGAGACACAAGGGTACAAACGAACTGGCGTTGAAACAGAGAGAGACAGAGGATTAAATACATGAGGTGATGGGGATTAGGTATGGGAAAGCACAATCAGGAGCAGGTGTGCACAAGAAGGGCAGGACACAGACCTGGGAACAGAGACAAGAAAACGTCAAAATAAAACAGGAAACACAAGACAACAAACATGAGGAAAAAGGAAAAGCACTTATCTAAGGGGCAGCCATGACAAACAAATACTCAGTCAAATGAGCTTTACCAGCAGCTCATTGCATTTAAAAATATGTAAATTGGATTCACTCTCATGTTTAGCTAATCAAATTTAGCAAATTCTTTTTCCCTTAAGCTTAAAATTTTAATGTTGGCATCATTTCTGATGAGACCTATACTTGCTGGCAGGCAGACTGCCTTATTAAGAGTGTACCCTCTGGACTTAAGAACAACATTAACGTGGGCCTCATGATCACTGAAGGTGCCCATCCCCAGTTTAACCCCCACAGCCTACCTGAGTGTTGTTGCTGACCATGTCCATCCCTTTATGACCACAGTGGACCATCTTCTGATGGAGACTTCCAGCAGCTGCATGTCTCAAAGCTCTGGTCATCTCACACTGGTTTCTTCACTGTACTCCAGTGGCCTCCACAGTCACCAGATCTCAATCCAGTAGAGCAGCTTTGAGATGTGGTGGAGCAGGAGATTCTCATCATGGATGTGCAGCTGACAAATCTGCAGCAACTGTGTGGAGCTATCATGGAGACATGGAAAGAGAGGTCTGAGGAATGTTCTAGCAGTTTGTTGAATCTATGACACCAAGAATTAAGGCAGAAGGCTCTGAAGGCAACAAATAAGGGTCAAACCAGGTACAAACGAGACGTACCTGATCTAATCCCTTTCTGCTTGTGTTGATATTATCATGTAGAGTTGGACTCATTCAAAGGCAGAAAACACTCAAGGGTTCAGCAGTTTCTGTTTTTGTTTTGTTTTTTAATGGTTAAAAAAGGTTAGAAAAAAAAGCAATGTTTATTTATAATATAAAGTACCAAAGCTGTATTCAGAGCTTTGGAGTTGGACCATAACCTCGCTCAGCCTCATCCAAGTGCTCTAAGTCGTGCTGGAAGAGAATGACTAACGTTTGAGTTTTTTCTAAAAAGTTCAGTCTCAGGAGATTTGATGCAACTTTCCATGTTAGGACAAACTTCTCCCTGCAGAGAGACTTTGACAGAAGCTTGCAAGGATAAAAAAGTACCCCTGTCCCTTATAACATCCATAGGAGGACTTCATGCATGTGCCAGAAGTTTGAGGCTCAGTCAGCCTGTTTACCTGAGTCTGCAGTCAGATATGAGGAGTAGCCTGGTCATGCAAACTGCACAGCCTGACACACTTAGTCAAACAAAGGTCATTATCAGACTGTGAGAAATCGGATCAACACTTAGATTCTGCCTAATAATGAATGCTTTAGGTCTATCACAGCTGCACATGAGTGGAATCCACCAGGAGAAGGTTGTAAGGCACTTTGCATTCTCCTCTTGCATGCATGGGTTCTCACAAGCACTTGGCCTCCTCCCACAGACCAGAATCATGCTTGTTAGGTTAATTGTTGACTCTAAATTGCCCTTTAGTATGAATGAGGGCAGGTTGTCCAGGGTGCTCCCCCCCCCCCAAAAACTCCAAAAAGGGTTATCATGATGGTGGATGGATGGTGTTGATGTGAATTCTGGAGCTGCAGTTCTTTTACACTCCTCCCTTTGCATCATTTTACTTCATTGACTGTTGCTATTTTGGCTGTTTGTTTTTCTACATCTGGACTGAGCTGTGTGTCCATCAGTCCACTTTAACTGTCTATATTATCCTTGACAATCTTCTCTAATCTGCTATGAGTTTCTGACATCACATCTCAGAGGACTTCATTCTTCTTCCTCCTGATGTTAGGTGTACCTGTGTATTTCCCTGTTTCTACCTGACCTTGTCTTCCTTTACACTCCTGGTGGGATTTGTTTGTTTGTCTGACTGCTCAAATCTATTTCAGTGAATAAAAAAGAACAACCTGGTTATATGGCTCCAGGTATACATGTTACAGTGAAGTAGATGATCAGGAAGAAGGTCAGGAGTAGACTTAGTCTAATTATTAACTCAGTTCCTTGACCTGAAGGTACATGATTTTTAACAATCTTTGGTTACAAAGGGGTTTGACCATCACAGTGCATCTGTTCCAGAAGGTGCACTAAAAGTCTGAGACTTCTACCCAGTTGTATCATACTTACAGGTTCTTGTGAGTTTATTTTACCTAAGGGGGCCGCATGAGAGTGCCAAAGTGCCCTTGAGCATTTTGGTCAATGTACTTACTATTTCTTTCTTGTCTCTGACATTCCCTGATCTGTGATTTGCAGGCTACAAAAACTGACTTGCCCTTGAAAATATATTGTCTGATTCATTTCCTCCCTTATTGGTGACCTTGGATATTCAGACATTGTGTATCCAAGGGTAATATATGTGAAGTTGTAATTATGGCCATAAAACAGTTTAACAGTGCTTATCCCTCTGCTGATACCAGAAAACTCTGCGTTTCTGTAAAGGGGAAGTTTCTAAAATGCCCTAAAAAATATCATGTCAATATTTTTTCCATTTTTTTCTTCATAAATCTTTTGATTCACTATGGTTCTGATCATTACTATGACATGTCGAACATTTTCCCTTTAAATGGCAGAGTATATGATATCACCAATTTCTGTGAACAAAAAACAAAACACACACAAAATTGAACATTCATTAGAATCAGAAGGGCATTAGGCAACGACAGATTTACACACACATTATATGGATGATATTGAATTTGTATTTGTTATTTAATGAATTGTTGGAGCTTTTAGTGTGTACTATGCTTTATATATATTGGCCTTTAAATTTGTAAGGCACTTTAACCCATTTTACCTTTGAATACAGGAGACCAGCATCATCCTCTTGTGGATGGCGTGAACCCACAGCCTTATATTGCTGGGGCTGAGCAAAATATGCTAAAATGTGTTTTTTGGAGTTATTTGGAGCGCAAAATGGCATTAGTTGTTGTTTTACCCCTCAGAGCTGACTGGATATAATATTTTTTTGGCATGTCCTTAGTATCTGACTGTGTCATTGTGGTTGCATCGCAATCAAAATCCAAAAAAAGCCATTTTTGGTAGCAGGAGGATTTAAGGTCACTTCAACACTTGACGCTTAAAGATGGTAAAGCTCATAAGAAGCTGCAATATAGAAAACCACAGTGGCCTTTGACATCTAAATCTAAATCTAATTAGTTTACACTCAGTGCATCTTGAAACATTATACATACAAGATTTTACATCACAGTGACCTTGACCTTTGACCTATAAGCTAAAAAAAACAATTATTAGTATAAGTCAGAGCTGACATTAGTGCAGAGTCAAAAGAAAACCACCCAGAGAACACTGGAGACGGCTGGCTGGCACAGGGATGCTGGAGCCTTTTTTCTTCAGCACAGATATTTGTTTGTGTATAATTCTACAGCCAGACTTGACTGAGTTTGACTTTCTATACTGATAAAATGCTCCTTCAGCTCAGTATTACTGTGCACACTGTCCTTGGCAGGCTTCACTCCTGCCCTCAAGTATGAAGTGTTTTCCCTGCTGTCTCAGTGGAGCCCATATTTGTTCCGTCTGTCAAATGTTCCAGGTTTGTTTTCCTGTTTTGTTCTGATACCAGTTTATATCTGACCTTGCCTGTTTTTGTTCTCTCCTTGTGGGATTTGTTTGTCTGTTGCTTGACTGCTCGTCTGTGTACAGAGTCTGTTTCAGCAAATAAAAGTGTGACATTGCAAAAAGTCCCGCTGTGGAAGTCATCTACTGTGACACTTCAGATATGCTGTTTCCCTGCTCCCTGCTGACTCAAACTGAGAAAATATGGACACAAGTTTGAGGTAAAGAATGATGTTTTGGGGAATTTGTGGTTATTTCACTTTTCCTTTAAACCAGTGGTTTGCAAAATGGGGGGCAGGACCTCATGGGGGATCCTAAGACACCACGAGGGGGATTGCCAGAGGTCTTAAGTGAAACAAAAAAACTTTGATTTAAAGTTGTATATTTCACTCATAATACCAAAACATATGCAAACAAATGAGTACAATGTAAGATGAAACCATGATCATCAGATTTATGATGTTTATGTGTTTGAAAATGCATAAACTGTAAATTTATTATGTGCGTCATCCACCTAATCAAAGGGCCTAAGGGCTATTTTAGGAGTCTTGGGCTGAAAACTTTGGGAACTCTTGCCTTAAAGGGATTGTTCAGGTTTTTTGAAGTGGGTTGCTCGAGGCCCCACACCAGTCAATGTAGTTGCTGCTAAAGAAACATGCGAGCTTTGTCCCTGAGAGTGGATAGCTGATATACAGCAAACTCTGGTACCTTGTCAGCTGAGGCGGAGGAAACATAACCTTTACGTTGCAGCACACAAGTGTTCTATACTCAGGGGCTTTGTCAAGGAAAAGTTAAACAGTGTAAAGAAACTTACTGTGGTTTCTACATGAACCAGTGCTGTTTTTGGAGGAGCTTTAACCTGGAAGTGGGGTCATTACTAGGCTTCCAGTGGCACTATTGACTGTGGTATACATCTGCCCCCAAATATCTCCCTCCGGGGACAAAGCTTCAAGTTTCTTCGGTGGCAATCATATTTACTAGTGCCATAACCCTTAAGTAGCCCCACAAGAACTATCCCTTTAACCCAGTAAAGAGGGATCAGGTCTAGCAAGGCCTTTTCTGGTAGCCTGAATACAGCAGGCTTCATCACCTTGTATACTTTTTATAACTACAGATTTTTTAACAGTACTGTTTGTTTCATGTTTTTATGCTTGCATCAGTTCATTATCTTAACTTGGTGGCAAATCTGTACCATTTGCTGCTTAATTATATTCAGTTTTTAGCCAGATTCTCCCGTGTTGTCTCCAAGTTAAAACAAAAAAACAAAAACAAAAAAAACCTGGCCAAGGGCAACAGATCAGGAGCAGGTGCAGGAGCAACAGATTGATGGACAGGGGGTACTCACTGCAGTCCTAGAGCTCTCTAAGTTCTGCTGTGTGTTAACTTTAAGCGCAACCTGGTTGGTCAGTGGGTTAAGCTCACACTTTTGATACTAACCAGCAAAGCATTATGGCAGATGGAGCTCAAGTTAAATAATTAATATGAAGCTTTTCAGAATATTATTCTGACGATTTTTGATATTTATTTTGGTCTGCATGTTAGGGCCAGATACACTGGCTTATCATCTTTTTATTTGAGTTCATGTCAGCTGGAGTCATAAGCAGATTTGAATAAACTTGCTAATACACAACTGGAGAAAAGCACTGATGAGCTGATGCATGAAAAGTAAACTAAAAACATGGTTGTGATATGCACTTATTATGATATTAATTAAGAGTTTTCTTTTTCAATCCTTATTGTTGCTTATCGGTTATTAGTTAAGTTGATCTGCTTGAAATATGATCTTAATTAGCCTTGCTTAATTATCACCTTATAAGAGAGCAGTAGCTCAAGAACAGTTATTCTTCCTTAAGTACTCTTAATTAGCATGGGCTATTGTTATGAGCCCAATTACAAAATTCTGGTCTTAGTAAAATATTAATTACTCATAACTGATAATTGTAGCTGAGAATATGTTCTCCAAACTAAAGTGAGGTCTTGTTCGTACCACTTTTAGTTTTAGACATGTCTAATAATTTTCCCTGTTTTAATTTGCCAGTGTTTTACACTGAAATTGGCACAAAATGTATGCAATATGTTGAGCATATTTTTAAAAAAATGGATCAAACAATGACAAATAGAGTCTACTGTGTGGTAATTAGCAGCTAGAGTCATTATCAGACATGTGTGGGCAACTGATGACCAGTGGCCAGACCACATTATCGTCTCCATTTATACAAAACTTTCACCACATGCCATCATGACTGTCTCTGTGTCTCGGCGGTTTAAGGGGAAAAGTACTTGTCTTGTCATGATGCTGCAAGCACCTGGCAAAGCATTCTGGAGGTGAGTTAGGGTGAGGAGCAGCGAAGCATGGTCACTTTCAAATAAGTTTTCTGGTTCAGTATGATAAAAGTATCAAAGAAATGAGAATTGTTGTTTACTGATTAATAAACCTTATGAAATGCAGCTTTTGTTTGAAATGGCTTCTTAATTCAAATGTGGCTGTTGCCTTTCAAAGTAAAAGCCAGGTTAGACTTTTTGGTAGAGACCTAGTTTATACAGAATGCTCTTATTCTTAAGTTCTTTTTTTAATCAAGAAGACGCAGCCAAACAGCAGAATTTTATCCTTTATACTTTATTGACCATTTGCACGTAACATCACACTCCATTCCACACAATGTCATTTTTATATACCTGAGAGTCATTTTATGCAGCTTAAACCATCTTACGCAACAGAAACACTTTGTTGGCTAATGCTAACGCTAGCAATTTCAAGTAAACTTATTTAAAACATGGCTGTGTCTTTATCCAATGAAAAATTTGTGTGAATACTTACTCTGATGATAAACCTTCATTCATCTCTTCTGATTTGCCTCACGAGTTTGAATCATCCTGAAGTGTTTACTCACTCTGGTGTTTTACTGAATTTGACAACATAAGCCCAAGATCTATACACCTGTATCCACAGGTAACCTGGATGTCTTTGTGTCCTCCAGTCCTCATTGAGGTTTCTGACATTTATCATTCAAACTCTCAATTATCAGCAGAAAACACATCACTTATAAATTCTCATTTTGATGCTGTTGTATTATTCAACGTCAGTCATCTGTATCTTATAATCATTATCGATGGTAATGTAAATATTTGATCATTACTCTTTTCATGATTATCATTGATCATACTTCTATAAACACTATCACTACAATCATACAGACATGAGGACCCTCCTGAAAATGAGATGCAGCATCTCAAGGTGCTAACCTCTAATAAATTTATATTCAGCAGAGACAAATATGATGAGGACAGGTCTATGATTGGTCCATGGATCTTTCACTAGCTTTAGTTCTTACTTTAGTCCACTTGTCTCCGCTTACCTCCCTTCCTTCTCCTACACACCCAACTCAGCATCATATGGATGGCTGTTCATCATGAGACTGGGATCCACATTCAAGATTTCCTGCTGCTTAACAGAAGGTTTTTTCTTGCTGCTGTGATGGATTCATGTTGGGTGTTGGGTGGATGTATGTATGTGTATACAGTGCCTTGAAAAAGTATTCGCCTCCTTCCTGATTTCTTATCTTTTTGCATAATTGTCACACTTGAATGCTTCAGATCATCACACAAACTTTAACATTGGACAAAGGATAACCTGAGTAAATACAAAATGCAGTTTTTAAATGATGATTTTATTTATTAAGGGAAAAAAGCTCTCCAAACCTACATGACCCTATGTGAAAAAGTAATTGCCCCCCCTTGTTAAATCATGAGTTAACTGCGATTAACCACATTTTTTTGAAAGCAACAGTCAGACATGGTGGTGGTAGTGTGATGGTCTGGGGCTGCTTTGCTGCTTCAGGACCTGGACGACTTGCTGTGATTGATGGAACCATGAATTCTGCTGTCTACCAGAAAATCCTGAAGGAGAACGGTCGACCATCAGTTTGTGACCTCAAGCTCAAGCTCACTTAGGTTATGCAACAGGACAACAACCCAAAACACATTAGCAAGTCCACCTCTGAATGGCTTTAAAAATTAAAATTAAGGTTTTGGAGTGGCCGAGTCAAGGTCCGGACTTAAATCCAATTGAGATGCTGTGGTGTGACCTTAAACAGGTTTTCCTGCTCAAAAACCCTCCAATAAAGCTGAGTTAAAACAATTCTGCGCAGGAGAGTGGGCCAAAATTAATCTACAGCGATGTGAAAGACTAATCACTAGTTAACGCAAACACTTGATTGCAGTTATTGCTGCCAAGGGTGGCACAACCAGTTATTAGGTTCAGGGGGGGCAATTACTTTTTCACGTAGGGTCATGTAGGTTTGGAGAGCTTTTTTCCCTTAATAAATAAAATCATTTAAAAACTGTATTTTGTATTTACTCAGGTTATCTTTGTCTCATGTTAAAATTTGTGTGATGATCTGAAACATTCAAGTGTGACAAATATGCAAAAAAGTAAGAAATCAGGAAGGGGGCAATTACTTTTTTCACAGCACTGTATATATGTACAGCATATCCGTATTTTATATGTATATATACATATATGTGTATCCATAAACTGAAGAGTTTGTCTTCAGCCTGCTCTGTTGTAAAGTGTCTTGAGATAACACTTGTTATGAACTGGCACTATACTGATAAAGATTGATTTATCGTATCGCCCACTCGCGTCGCCTGTCCAAAAATAGCTCATTTGGTCACCGTTTCATCGCCGACTCACATCACACCCGCTTGAGTTTCACCGTGATCATATCATATAATAGGATGTATTAGCTGAAATTATTCCAACTGTATCCTTTTCACTCACCTACCAACCACAAAACACTGCGGCTGATGGTCCTGCAGCAGCATCGTCTGTTAGTTCTCTGCGGTCCTGTCTAGGTGGAACTAATGTCCTCTCTAACTAATGTTCCCACACGGACATGGATTGTCACCCTGTGAACCGGAACAAGAACAGTCTATAACGGGTGTCTACACACACCCACACAATGCTGATTGGCTGTCGCTGCACAGCCACATGCGACATCGCCTGAAAAGTTCAAATTTTTCCACTTTGGCGACATAGCGACGCAACCTGGTTGCGCATTCAAAGTGACCCCAAGAGTACCCGTCTGCATATGTCTCTCAAGAAGTGACCAAGCTCCTCAGATCACGTCCGTCGCATCGCGGGAGGGTTGGCCATGCCCCATTGTGGCTATACATTGACTTTACATGGAGAGTGGTCGCCCAGGTCGCATTCGGTGTCAATGTGGCTTAAGACATCAGTAACACAAAGCACACTGCCATCTGAGGTCGTCTGATGAAGTTATATACCTAAATTAAATTGAAATTTATGTTACTATATAACATCATTTTTTGTGGATCCCGTGCATTGGGAGTGGGTGGGGGTGGGTGGGTTAATGCTCTTGCTCCCACTGATGCAGCAGTGGTGTGGACTTGGTTTACACTACAGTCTATGAAAAGTGTTAAATCAATCTGAGCTGAACTTCCAACCCTCCAGAGACTTTCTCCCCGTGTCTCCTGTCTGTGGTTCAGTCCCTGAACAATACAAGGACTGTGTAGAGGAGCTTCAATGCCGGCGTGCAGCACTGTTTTCTTCCTCCGCTGTCTGTGATGTCATCCTAGTCACTGTGCACTCCTGAAGCTGATTGGCTGTCACATCACTACTTCAGGTGAATCCGCTGCAGATGTTGGATAATTTCATCTACGGGACAATTTGCGTCAATTGTGAGATAATTTCTCCAATGTGAATTTCATGTCCCATTACCTTGGTACCGTGGCATGATAAACTTAAATTTACATTTGGAGTGAACACAGCTTAAGGAACGTCTGTACCAAACAATCCTCAAAAAGGTACTCGAGTGCTGGAAGCCCTCTGTTGTTCTTTATTTATAATCACACTCCACTTTGGACCCCTGCTACGACCTCATGTATTTATGTAGCTGGTGTGACCCTCTCCTCCTGGCTTATATCTCTGCCCCGAAGTGAAGGAACAGCTGGTGGTGGAGAGACATGTAGATCAGGGTTTACCAAACAGCGCCGAGCTGAGCTGAGCCAAACCAGACCACTCGGTGGAGTCGAGGCTTTAACTGCAGCAGGGTAACACTTACGGCTCGGATGTAAATGCTCCTCTTAAGGTCTCTGCTTCCTCCTGCTCTCTAACTTGGCGCTAACTCAGATCAAATTAGCTCCAACAGAAACATTTTCCCTCCCAAACAACCTTTAATAACAAGTGTGCCCGGCTGTCGACATTTAGTCCAAAGTCATTGAGAGGAATGAGCAGCAGCGCACTCCAATTCATTTTCCTTATCTCATCTTGCACACGCTGGGGTTGATTGATTGATTTGTAATTGCACAAACAGTCCCGTTACACTCAGCAGCGTGGGTGAGGAGGCCTTTTATCGCCGCCTGCTGCGTGTCGCCTCTGCTGCAGCCTCCTCTGGGACACTAATTCAATTCTTCCAGAGCAAATTAACACCATTAGCAGGGCGGTTTGCAACTGAACACGTAGTATAGCTGGCGTCCAGTCTCCGAATCCCCAGTGGACTCTAAGAAGATGATGATGTTGTAAAGGCAGACGTGTGTGAGAAACACCATCTGTCAGCTCTTTGGGACAGCACAGGATCTGACCAGATTTATATCTGATGCATCCTGTGAATCCAGCACAGGAAGGTGGAAATTAATTACACAATTAAGACAACAAAGTTTTATTTAAAGGCACATTTCAGCTCTTTTCACACATGCAACCCTGAAACTTCCTAAAAAATATTAAGGTAACCTACCCCTGAATTCCGTGTTGTAAGTTTGTAAGTCAGTCAGTGGAGGGAAAACCTGACACATCATTCAAAATATTTCACTAGTCCATCTGGGAAAGAGCCCATAGAAAGTGTTTGGGGATGGTCAGAACATTTCAAAAGCAGATCTGGCAGTTGATTGGACGATCGTTCCATCAGTCATATTCATTACAGGCCACAGTGTGCCACAGACTGCAGATTTACACACATAAGCCAATGCTGTCCTCTGATCCTAAATCATCCTGAAGTGATTCTACCGTGTCACTCTGGTGTTTCACTGAATTTGACAACATAAGCCCAAGATTTACACACCTGCATCCACACGTAACCTGGATGTCCTCCTGTCCTCCAGTCCTCATTGAGGTTTCTGACATTTATCATCAAACCTGCTGAGTCTCCATGAGCAGACGTGTTTGCTGTGTGACCTTTATGCAGGTCTCCCCATGCGTCCACAACAAACAGCAGTCAATACCTGGAAACATCACCACATTATCTCTGTGCAGTGGTTGTTTTTTTCACTTTTGAGCCTCCCACACTCAGCTGTTTCAGTCCGGTCTACGCTTGTTTCCTGTTTGTGAGTCTTCTTAAGGGGTCTAGACTCATCTGACCAACTCAGTGACATTTCTGTTTTGTATTAATAATACACTCTCTGTTTCTTCAGTGGCTGCAAAATGCATCTCCAAAGTAATTATCGGCTAAAATAGACTATTGTCTATTGACAACAGGCGTACTTTTACGAGTGACGTCATGTGAGTCATGTCTCTGCAAATGGTCAATAATTCAAACATCAGTAACAAAAGTTGCATTGGTAATAAATTAATCTGATAGTTTATTTAAATTTTTAACATCACTTTTATGTGGGGTCCTTGCAGCAGAGGGATCAAGAACATAAGATGTTCAGGTTCAGGGGTAAAGGTTTGTCCTCAAAGCCCCCTGTGTCCCCGACTCTAATCACAACACCTCCCTTTCTTTGGCCCATATGAGGCTCCTGATCTTTGCTGATGAGATTAATGTCCTGTATCCTACAGACAATGCTCTGATGCTTTCACATCCAGCAGGAACAGAAAGTGCTCAGCAGGGGACTGTTTGTCCGATCCACGCATGGAGGAAGTTCTAGCCCTTCAGCTGCAGGTGCCATATCCAGCTTTGCCTCCAGCACACACACTCCATGTCCTCACCACATCACCAGTTATAATCTGGAGACAGCTCTGGTCTGTTCTGCTGCACCAGCAACTCCTACTGGCTGGTGAAGGTGTCTGCACAATGAAGGTTAATCTGGGGGGATAACATGAAACTCCTGCATGTTAAAGACAACGTGTCCAGCTCTGCAGACGGGATTAGGGCATTAGGATGAAAATGAATGGGTGTTGGCACAGAGTGTGGCGTGAAAGTGAAGCTAGGAGGGAGAGGTGCTTAAAGGGGGCTGCTTGGTAATCTGTCTCTGGTAACAAAGAGGGTGGATCTAATTTAAGAGATACACATTTATGTTCGGTGTTTCTGCAGGATTGTACCTCAGAGATCATGTTTACACCCGTATTTAACATCCAGATGTGGTTTAACAGAGTCCTGGAGGGGACATAGGGGAGAAAAAGCAAAGTAATAGCTAAAAAAAAAAAAAAAAAGACAGACATTTGCAAGATCTAGTAAAGTTTTGTGGGATCTTGCAAAAGTCTGTAACTTTTTTTTTCTATAGCTATGTTTTTTCTTTAACACTTCCATTCCTGGGCTAACACTAGACAGTGTACATATTTACAGAGCCCAGGAGAGGAAATACAGAAAAAGACAGACCTCGCTCCAGAGAAAAAAGGTCAGGAATCAATCATTCAATCACTCAATCAATCTTTATCTGTATAGCTTAAGTTCATAACAAGTGTTACCTCAAGACACTTTACAACAGAGCAGGCTGAAGACAAACTCTTCATTTCTAAACACATATATGCATATATACAAATATATATGATAAATATATTTGTATTTTCACATACATCCATCCAGAGATGTATCCATCCAGGCAGAGACAAAAGGACTAAAAATAAGAATTTATGATAGAGACAAATCCATGGACGCCAAGATCATAAATCTGTCCTCATCACATTTGTCTCTGCTGATTATAGATTCAGTCAATCAATCTTTATTTATATAGCACCATATTTGTCTTTGTAAAATATAAATTCATGAAAGGTAAGCCCCTTGAGATGTGGCATCTCATTTTCACGAGGGTCCTCATGTCTATATGGTTGTAAAGATAGTTACTGTGGAGGTATAATCAGTACAACCATGGATAGAGAGATTATTCCATATCTGTCAGGATGCGTGGCTCAGAAAAGATTGGACACAAATGCACAACTCAGAGTCGGTGCACGAGAAGGCAAGCAATGTAGACTACCGTATCCAAAATGCTAAGCAAAAAGACTTGATCAAAAAGGCAGGCTAAGATCATACACGACGTGACTGTGACTAGAAGAATTATTTGCTGGAACAAGGACAAAAGTGGACAACGATCTGGCTGAGGGAGATGGGGCGTAATGGGACACAGCTGGGAAGGGCACAATCAGGGATCAGGAGTGACAGGACATGACAGGGATCAAAACCTACGAAGAGAAACAACAGTTAGATATTTCAAAATAAAACAGGAAGCACAAAACAAAACATGAAACATGGCAAAACAAAAAGGGAACTTACCATGCAGACCGGTGATCAATTTAAAATTAACATTAATATCTATGATGAATATAATCTGGAGAGGAATGATGTTGATTAATATAGCAGCATCATGCTGAACTGCCATAAAAATTGCTTTAATTGGTCTAAAAGTATGAATTTATGTTAAATGAAGTCATTTCTGTTGATGGTTGATGCAGGATAGAGCACATGCAGGTGCAGGAGCAGGTCCACAGCAGCAGGTCATCCATGATTGTTTGTCAAGGTCACACTAATATATGTGTGCTGTCTGCAGGAACTACAATAGATTTAATTTTATTGATCTCTTCAACGTTAATATCAGGGACTGTAATGATAATGGAACGGGGATAAAGGAAAGGACACATTATTTTAATTGTAGTGATTGATGATCCATAAGTCCACGACAGCAGGCAGTCTACACCAAGGATCCCAGGTGGTCAACAAGACCAGAGCCAGAGACGAGTACAGGAACAAACAGAAAGGGGCAAAGGCATATATGGAGAGAGAGTGTGAGAGAGACAGAGGGATAGAGCCCAGTGTGCCAGATCCCCCCGGCAGTCTAAGCCTAATAATAATAATAATAGTACATTTTATTTAAAATCGCCTTTCACGACACTCAAGGACGCTTTACAAGATTAAAACAACAACAACAAAATCAACAATATAAAAAAAAATCATAAAATCAAACATAATAAAAACCAATAGTAGCAAAGCACAACAGGTAGTGAGAGGAAATGGGAAGAGGAGGTATGTTATAGTCAAGTGGGGTAAGCAGACCTGAACAGGTGGGTTTTAAGTCTGGATTTGAAAAGAGACAGGGAGTCCAGGTTTCGGGGGTCTGGTGGGAGAGAGTTCCAGAGCTAGGGAGCAGCTCCCCATGGTGCTGAGGCAGGCAGTGGGCACAGTGAGGTGGATGGAGGAGGAGGATCTAAGGGAGCGGGTTGGAGTGGCAATGTGGAGGAGTTCAGACAGATAAGGCGGGGCGAGGTCGTGGATGGCTTTGAAGGTGTACAGAAGGATTTCAAACTCTATTCTATGCTTGACCGGGAGCCAGTGGAGGTGCTGAAGAATGGGGGTGATATGATGGTGTGAGGGGGTCTTAGTAATGATAAGGGCAGCTGAATTCTGGACCAGTTGGAGTTTATGGAGGGACTTTTGGGGGAGACCGAAGATCAATGCATCTTAACTATGTGTCTAAACTATGGACTATGAGCTGGTCCCTAACTGAAAGCTTTATCAAAGAGGAATGTTTTAAGTCTAACCTTAAAGGTAGAGAGGGTGTCTGCCTCCTGAACCGTGGTCGGTAAATGGTTCCAGAGAAGAGGAGCCTGATAACTGAAGGCTCTACCTCCCAGACTACTTCTAGAGACTGATGGAACCACGAGCAGGCCAGCATTTTGAGTGTAACATTCTAAAGGGGTTGTATGGTTTAGTTTCTATATGAGTTTATTTAAAGTCTGAGTAGATGCACCTCAGCTAGAAACCTGAGGTTTAGTCACGCTTTTAAAACGTGTGAAATTAGGAAGAAAAGCTGTTAAAGAGGTGCAGTTAGCCTTTTAGCTCATGGCTAATCCCCCATAACGATCACCACTGTATTCATTTCAGTGCACTTAGCATTCAGCATGTGCTAAGAGGCCAGCTTTGAGTTTTGTGTGAGAGCCCTGCTCCCTTGTTTTGTTAAATACATGATTGTTATTGCTTAAGACATGCTCGGAGAAAGGGCATAGTGAAGTACATTTACAGTCTGGTCTAGTCAAATGTTCCAAAAAACGGCTATCCAAGACATCAGCACAGTAAAATGATTATTGCTCTTGAATAACTTTGTAACCTTATAGATGCAGGATGTTAATGGAGTCTGGGAAAAATTTCCCATGGTTATCAAAATTTTTATTTACATGTGCTGTAGAATATTAGTAAGGGTTACAGGTTTATCACATCATCTCATTAGAGCCATGGGGGGGCAGGTCTGGCGCTTCCTGTCATGGACCAAAGACACTGGGACATCAGGGAAACCAAAAGTTATTGTAAGTCACTGAGTGCTGAGACATTCGGGTGCAACTTTTTGGAGGTCTGATGTTTATTTACTGGTATATTTTTTTGTTTTCCATTATTATCCTTTTTTTTTTTTTTTTTTTTAAGAATTTATCCACAGTTGAGCTGATTGTCCAAAGAAATAATAGTTTGACCGTTTAACCCTAAAAATTAGTCTTTAACACACTGTTTTAAGAGGTTCAATGTTCAGTGTAGTACAGGAATATCGAGTATCTGCAGAAAAGCAGCTCCTTCTCCATGGCACGTGGTTTGCATGCTTTCGTGTTTGCCACAGCGAGCCTGATATTGAAGCTGTTGCCCTGATTTTTCCTCTTGTTGTAGGAATTTTTGTAAAGCTCATGTTTTAAGCCGAGACGAAGGATTTCTGACTTTTCAGTGGTGTGTAAATGAGAGCGAGTTGGAGGAGTCACAGCGACAGAAGTTTAAAGCAAAGCCACAAAGTGACAGCGTTAATTACAGCTGATGGGATATTAGCTCTAACGAGGCTGAAGGAACCACACAGGCTTGTTTTTCATCTTTTCCCCCATGCTTTCCCCACATGCGCCTCTTTTTTTTTTTTTTTTTTTTTCACCATCCCCCAACCCCCGAACCTCTCGCTGCACTCCCCGCGACCCCCCAGGATCCTCAGCGTTCTGCCAATGAGCGCTCTACAGCTGCATTCCTTCCTAGAGACAAGAACCTCCAGGTCTGGTGCATCCTCCCCTCTGCCTGTCATGCCGCTCCACACCAATCACAAGCTCAGCGCCAATGATTCCACTCCATAGAGTTACCGAATTGGCAAAGTGCACAATATGTGGGTTTTCATGGTTACTACCCCTGGGCATGGCAACTGGCTGCCTGGTGAAGCCCCGCTCATGGAGAGGGGTGAAATAACTCGCGTCTTCATTCTCATTCTGCAGATTTACAATCCTGGTCTTCAGATTTCTTTCAAAGTCATACCAAGGATGCTGGCGGTCAACACGCACTGGTCTCACATTTCAGCCTCTCTGCTGGGAGCTTTAAAACCAGGGCGGGCTTCAGATGAAAAAAATCAGCTCAGCATAATGTCAATACCAGTGCCACAATGTCAGCCCGAGGAGCTAAGATTACATTGTTTTTATAGCTCCATGCACTCCAATATTTATAAATGATATGTGCAAACCTGCAGATGAAAACCATTCATGAGGCTTTTTTATATCCACTCATAGCATCAGCGACATGGATCCTCCTGCAGATGTTCTCTTATGGCCTATTTCTACCTGAACAATAATGTAAGGTCTATAAAATAAATAGGTCAACAGATTCTATGGGGCTTTCTATGAGCTCTTTTTACCCATCTGACTCCACAGTGAGACGTTAAATCCAGGTCATGAAGGAGAAAGTAGCCCAAGTTTTTTCATTCCAGGAATTATACCACACCGAGAAATATGCTGGGAAAATTAGGGCAGCCAGCACACCTATCTTGACCTAATTTTAGAGGAGTGAAAAAGAGTTCAACTGTTGTGATTTAATTTTGAAAGAACACAGAAAATAAGACTTTAATTAAAAAAAAAATCAACACAAAATATTTACAGATATTTAGACTTTTTTATCATTGATTTGTATTTTTTTCTATTTTTGCTCTTGTTTTCTGGCGTCTGTATTTTCATATCTTGCCTAATTTGGACATTAAAGCTGAATGCTGCATTTCCACGAAATAGTCTGGTTCAGCTTGGCTCAGTGTGGTAATTAATCACAAGAGTTTCTGCTGTCACATATGGAGAGAAGGTACCTAAATAACCTACCTGTACAATCCTGTTTTTTGGCTCCCTTGTGAATGGATGATGAGCATACCAAACCAATCCTAAAGGGTGGAGCTTAAACCAATTCAGACTATTGACTGGTCACAAAAAACATAATTTACCGTACAACAGCAGCTAAAACTAAAACACATACCATACCAGGTTTAGATAAGCTGTGGATTTAGAGTGGTTTGTTCACTGCTGTCGCTGTAAATGTCACAAAACAATGTGACCTATACCTCAGTGACCTTTGAACCCTGGGGCCTGCACCTCAAGGAGGCCCCCTCTTCCTGCATGAGAAAGTCAGATGTGCTCTGATGTGTACTGTCTGTAATTGTTTTCCTAATATGTGCATGCCCTCTGTCTTAGTTTAGTAGTTAGAATTACTCTATATAATCAAAGTATTAGTACCAGTTTTTTTATCTGGATAATGGACTGGATTACAAATTGGTTTCTTATGTTAGACTGCATCACAAGAGACCAGATTTAATATCAAACTTCTTCAGACTAAAGGTTTTAGGTTAAGAATGTGTTTTAATCTTAGATGTCTTTTATCATGTTTCATTTAAACAGATTTGCATCCCATGCAGTTTCTCAGTTTCTTTCAGCTGTGCCTGATTCATACTTCATTTCAAGACTCTGACAATCTTTATGAGAATGTTTGATAGAATAACAGTTTGATGAATTGAGCTTTTAAAAGCATTGAGAAATTAAACTATCATTGTTCTTCTGATTCAATAATCTTTAAGGAGGACAGAGACGCCTTGACCCATCCTCCTTCGTGTTCATCATGCTCCTGCATCCTGTTTCCACCTCTTTAGGAGGTAATTAGGAGTCCTCCTCAGGCCACAAACTTTGGCTTGACTCCATGGCTCTCCCCCTGTCTTCACACGTGTAACTTTAGTGTATTCAACTCTGCAAATATTTTTCTTAACTTTAAAGTTTAAGCCGCCAAGAATATGTTTTTTCTGAAACAAACTTTTTTTTCTTTTGAGAAAGATCGTTTCCTTTTGATCGACTGAGACCAGTTATCGGAGCTGATTTTCGATCAAGTCAACTTTACCAGAACTTCTCGGAGCCAACCTCTTCATCACAACAAAAAGGTGACATCATGCCCCGCCAGTACGCCGAAGAGATACAAGCCTCACTACCTTTGGGCCAGCTGTTTCATGCCAGACAGCAGAAAGAAACTTTGCCTGCACCAGCCTGGACCCTGTGGAGTGAGTGACGTCAAAGAAACCAGCATGCAGTAAGGTGTTTCCACACGACACTGTAGAGACCAGAGGTCAGATGAACCACGCTCTGTTAGTCACGTTGTTTCTAAATGTCTGCCCATGCGCAGGCGTTGTTGCAACCAGCCAGATCGCCAGTGCATAAGCTGCCATTTAACTATGTTTTCATGTTTTCTCAGGTGCTTTTTCACCGTGCACTTTCGACTTCAGTGGTTTAACCACATGCTTTAAGTGTGTATGTGTTTAAACAATTTGCTGCATCAATTTCAGAGTATTTTTGAGACACGACTGGTACACATGGCTCCTCTTACCTCACCATCCTGCTGCCTGAGCTGCGTCAGCCTCAGCAAGAAGGTACAAGTGATGGAGAAAAGAATTTCCACGTTATACAAGATCCAGGATGCTGAGAAGCACTTGGACACTATCATTTTCGGCCCTGAACCAGCCACCACTGATGAGACGGCTCCATATTCCACTGCTTCCCCGGCCTTGGCACCTCCATCTCCCGCCAAGATGCCCACTGAGGCCCCTAACACTGTTCCAGGCTCAGCTCCGGACAATTGCTGGCTCCCACAGGGGGCTAAACCAAAAGTCCCAGTGAGTTCAACTCCATCACACAGAGGGCCATGGACTGATGTGGGTGACAGCAAAAAGAAGGCAAGTTCACCTAAAAACTCCAGCAGCAACGGCAATGGGCCTCCCAACTCGGGTGTCTACAGTTCACCCTGCCCTAAAGTGCATGGTGCCAGGCCAGTGATGGCAGAGAGGAGATGGAGAAAGAATAAAATCACAATAAAGTACCACATTTTTCAAGAGCAAATGGCAGTTTATAACAATGCTATCAAAAAAGCACCGAGAAACCATTTTTCAAAGTTAATTTGTGATAATCATAACAACCCCCCCCCCCCACAAAAAAATAAATAAATAAATAAATAAATAAAATTAAATTTAAAAAAATTCTCAACCATATAGACCATTCAATTAATTCAGTTTTTAATCACCCCCGAAATCTGACCACAGACTCAGCATGTGAAAATTTTGCACTGGAGAAGTTTGTCCTGGTTGATTGTAAAATGCTTGAAAACTTTGTCTCCCCGCTAAGACCAGCAACATGTCTTTTAGATCCTATCCCTACATCCCTTTTTAAACAAATTTATACTTCTTTTAAATCTGATCTTCCTTTCATTTTTAATTATTCTCTTCAGATGGGAGTTTTTCCTACTGCTTTTAAAACAGCTGTTAAAGGACCCCTTCTGAAGAGAAATCATTTTGATTCTCCATAACTACAGGCAAGTTTCCAATCTGCAATTTTTAAGTACGATTGTAGAGAAACTTGTTTTAAATGAATGAAAGGATTTTATGAAATATGTAAACAAGGTGAATTATACCAGTCTGGTTTTTGGGCCAGTCAGAGCACAGAGACGGCATTAGTTAACATAGATTGTGACCTAAGCTCAAACATGGATCATGAAATGCCGTCACTGCTTGTGCTGCTTGACCTGGGTGCAGCTCCTGACACTGCGGCCCACCAGATCCTCTGAGACAGACTCCATGGTTTTATTGGACTCTCTGGCACTGTTTTTAATTGGTTTAAATCATACCTGACATAAAGAAAGTTTCATGTGAACATGGGGGAATGCCAGTCAGGACTCCACAATGTAAACCATGGTGTCCCCCAGGGTTCAATTTAAGGTCCTACACTTTTTAATATCTATGTTACCTTTAGGAGACGTCATCAGGGGACACAGCATCAACTTTCACAGCTATACTCATGACACTCAGCTCTACATGGCCGTGTCTCCTGATGGCACAGGGCCCATTGATGCCCTCTTAAACTGTATTTTGGATGGCAGACAATTTTCTTCAGCTCAACCAGGACAAAACTCAGGTTTTGGTCATGGGTACAGGTCCACGGAGAGAGAAACTGGAGAGCAAACTCTGAGCTCTGTCTTTTAGTCCGTGTCAGCAGGTCAAAAATTTTGGTGTGATGTTTGATACAGACCTCAGCTTTGACCAGAGATGTTAGACACCTTGCACTTCTCCACCTTCCTTCTGAGGACGCCCCTCAGATGCTCAACAGGGTCCAGGTCTGGAGACATGCTTGGCCAGTCCATCACCTTCACCCTCAGCTTCTTTAACAAGGCAGTGGTGGTCTTGAAGGTGTGTTTTGGGGTCATGACAGGACAGGTTCCACTCAGAACAGGCCTCCTCATGGTCTACCAAAGAAGTTGAGTCCACATGCTCAGCATCATATCCGGAGGTTGTCTTTGGGAGACAGACGTATGAGTGCTGCCAGCATTGCTGCAGAGGTTGAAGGGGTCAGGGGTCAGCCTGTCAGAGCTCAGACCATACGCAGCACACTGCATCAGATCAGTCTGCATGGCTGTCGTCCCAGAAGGAGGTCTCTTCTAAAGGTGATGCTCAAGAAAGTCCACAAACAGCTTACTGAAGACAAGCAGACCAAGGACATGGATTACTGGAACCATGTCCTGTGGTCTGATGAGACCAAGATAAACTGATTTGGTTCAGATGGTGTCAAGCATGTGTGGCAGCAACCAGGTGAGGGGCACAAAGACAGGTGTGTCCTGCCTACAGTGAAGCGGGGGGTTGGGAGTGTTATGGTCTGGGGCTGCATGAGTGCTGCAGGCACTGGGAGCTACACTTCACTGAGGGAACCATGAATGCCAACATGTTCTGTGACACACTGAAGCAGAGCATGATCCCCTCCCTTTGGAAAATGGACCACTGGGCAGAATCCAACATGATAAGGACTCCAAAACACACCTCCAAGACGACCACTGCCCTGTTAAAGAAGCTGAGGGTAAAGGTGATGGTCTGGCCAAGCATGTCACCGGACCTATACCCTATTGAGCCTGTGGGGCATCCTCAGAAGGAAGGTGGAGGAGCACAAGGTCTCTAACATCCACCACATGTGCTGTGGTCATGGGGGGTGGAAAAGGATTCCAGTGACAACCTGTGAAGCTCTGGTGAACTCCATGCCCAAAGGGTTAAGGCAGTGCTGAAAAATAATGGTGGCCACACAAAATATCAACACTTTGGGCCCAAGTTGGACACTTTCATATAGAGGTGTACTCACTTTTGTTGCCAGCAGTTTAGACATTAATAGCTGTGTGTTGAGTTATTTTAAGGGGACAGTACATTTACACTGTTATTCAAGCTGGACACTCACTACTGTCAATTGTATCAAAGTGTCATTTCCTCACTGTTGTCCCATGAAAATTTTGTGGGATACTGTAAGTATGTATGTATAAATGTATGATTTTATAATTATTATTATTTGCTAAATTTGGGTTTGTTTTTATGGTTCTTTGTTGATGTAAAGCACTGTGCTACATTTGTTGTATGAAAAGTGTTATACAAATTGATTGATTGATTGAATTTAAGCAGCCTAATTAATCTCCCATTTACTCCCTTTTTATCACCTCCATTTTCCTTTCACTAAACAACTCCACTATGCTGACAATCAGGTTTTAACTGATGCCCATCAAACTCAAATTCATTCAATAAATCTGTTTATCAATTTATATTACAGCATTACCACTATAATTTAATAATCAGTTTTGATCTATTTCTTTATCTGTTATTAATTTTATTGGCTTTTATCCATGTCACATTGTCCTGCCTTTCATCAAAATTCATATAAATCAGGAGATAAAAGAATTGGTTGACTTTAGCTGAGAGTGATTAAATTCTTTTAATTTAATTAATTAAAAATGTTTCTGTCTTAATAGAATGTGGTGCCCCAATTAGAAACGAGTGCAAATTGGTTATTTAATGAATATTAATTCCTTAAATTAATGTCCATTAATATGTAAAAATTATAACTTATATAAGACAATTTAAGCTTCTGGGAGACCCTCTCCTCTTGGCTCACATCCTCACACTCAAATGAAGGTACTGTTCCCACTGTTCCATCAGTGAAGTGTAAATGGGTATGAAAGAGCGTGGCTGTGTTGGCTAGAGAAACTAGAAACTCTGAAGAAAGTGTGGATGTGACCTGCAGTGTAAAAGTAGCACAAAAACTAGAGAAGCGCTTCATAAAAAATTGTCCTCAGCCGTGAATGTGAGTGTGAATGGTTATTTGTCTCTGTTTATCAGCCTTGTGATTGCCTGTATAAATAATGGATAGAGCTTGTGTGTTTTTAACAGAAGTATGGCATTTTCTAATGGGTGGGGCTTTGCTGGAAGCAAAACAGCTCTTAGAGAAGTTAGCTGATGCTGGCTAGAAGGTTGTTTTAGTCTTGTTCCTCAACAATGGTGGGAGATAATACACATCAGTGTTCCCAGGCTGCCTGCACACACAACGTTTGGTCTGGAACAAACTCTGGTTCAGTTTTTGAGAAAGGTCTTAGACTAGGTTTTGTGAAAGCTCACACAAATTCCAACCTGGTCCAAAAATAATAATAACCTGCAAACTTCCGATGACTGACCAAGTGAACTGTCAGAATGAGGCACTGAGCCCCAACTGGTGGCAGGAGGCTAGATTACACAACATTTGACAGGCTTTGGTCCGTCCGACGAGGTGCAGTGTGAAAGAAAACCAAAACAAAGAAAAATAAAATAATAGAAAGTCTGCCAAAATTTCAGGCGTCACAGTGAAAGGTACCACACCACCTGTTGTCCTGTACGTTCTGCCTTAGACAGTAGCAAGCGTAAGAAGCCCCTCTTTATCATGCACTGAGTTTGTTTACATTTGCTGTTAATGATAACTGTGTTCATCTGTGAATTATTTATATCATTAGTATAACGTTTATGATGGACCTGTTCATCAAATACCAGTCAGCTTTGAATGATTCATTTTCTCATTTTGTCACAGGATCCCTTGGCTCTGTTATCATAGTAAAGTTAAAAAAACAAACAAACAAACATGGCAAGTTATGTTGTGCTCACAACTGTCATGCTTCTCTGCCATTCTCCAGCGTACTTGGATCTCTCATAGCTCGGCTATGCGTACTGATTCAGGGTCAGTGCATGCTGGCAAACTGTACTCTCTTTTAAGAACACATCATGCATTGATTGCCATCGGGACATAACGATCATTTCAACCAGGATAACAAAAAGTGTATCTAAATCTGATGACCAACCCTGCCTTTAAAGAGGTCAGCACATACAAACAGAAGAAGATTATTTACAGCTTTTAGCCGTGGCTATGACTCATTTTAGAGATCCTGTTTACATGCACTGTCACAAAATAACATTAATTCTGAACATCCAGCACAGAGTTTAAGGCTGCCTTCTAAACATAATACAGACTACTTGTGGACTGGAAAAGAATTGGACAGAGCCATTGTAGTGATCAGGGTGGTCTCCAGGGGACAGAAGGGTTGAAAACATGACTCAAAACAG
Source organism: Cetoscarus ocellatus (assembly GCA_037902135.1). Taxonomy (NCBI): domain Eukaryota; kingdom Metazoa; phylum Chordata; class Actinopteri; order Labriformes; family Labridae; genus Cetoscarus; species Cetoscarus ocellatus. The sequence goes on along the minus strand of JBAMNC010000121.1, from coordinate 180,952 downwards.
CTGGTTAACGTCACACAGCAAGTTTAATGTTTGGAGGAGAGCTCAGACATTCTTCATGTGGTCATATAAGCACACTTTGTGAAGGTAAAAGAAAATTGAAGGTTTGAGATTCCCAACTTATAAACAAAAGCAGCATGTCGATCCCGGGAGCAACTCCCAATTTACCACGAAGTATGCAGGTTACGTCCTTACGTCGGTGTACGTCACCATGGTAACCAAAAGCATTTAAAGACAAAGTACACAGGGTGCTGGTTTGGCGGAGCTGTAAGCAACCAGGCACGACCCATATATATGCTTCTGCCGGCCTGGGTTCAAATCCAGCCTGTTGCCAGTTTGCAGAGTGTCCTCGCTCTCTCTCACCCCCCTTCAGCCTATCCACTGTCCCTCTCTCTCCTATCAATGATCTTAAAAAATAAAAAAGACAAAGTACACAAAGAGGCGATCAGGACACCATGTGGCCTCAGCCCTCTGAATGTCAGTGGAGAGTGAATGTGACCGTATTTAGGCCAATTAATCAAATCTTATTTATATAGCGCTTGTCATACAAGAAATTGTAGCACAAAGTTCTTTACAAACAGACAGATAAATTAAAAGACGATAAAAGGAAGTCTGACCCAAACCCACACCACAGTCCATACACAGTATCAGCAAAATGCATCCTAGATAAAAACAGGAGGGGAACAGGAACATTTCTGTACCCAGTACACACAGAGGAAACACCATCTTAAAGGTTTACAATGAGTAAACACTGGAGGTCAGGTCAAAGTTTAAAATTAAAAATATCAAATAGAATAAAAAATATTGAAATGAAGTAAAAAAGTAAATAAATGACAAAAGGATGCTGTGATAAGAATAAAAACACTTAAAGGTAACGGCAATATGTTCAAACAGGGAAATAAAACACTTATGAAGAACTTGGGGAAAAACAATAAAACAAGAGGATAAACTACTAAAAGATAATATTGAAGTTAAAACAGAATAACATAAAACCTAAATTTCTAAAACAGATTAAGATGAGTACATTAGATTCAGGTAAAAGCCAGACTAAAGCAGTAGGTCTTAAGTTTGTTTTTAAAACTATTAACATTACGTGGCGCCCTCAGGTCTTCAGGTAGGCTGATCCATAGATGGGCTGTAGTGATTAAAGTTGCCTCACTGTAAGTTTTTGTTCCAACTTTGGGGACTGTTAACAGAGAACATACTGAAGACCTGAGGGATCTACTGGCCCCAAATCAGAAAATTAGACGGACTTGAGGTGCACTCACACTGAATGGGACCTGGGCGACCTGGGCGACCACTCTCCATGTAAAGTCATGAGGTCAGTCGCCAAAGTTGAAAAATTTGAACTTGTCCGGCAATTTCGCGTGTGACTGTGCCGCAACAGCCAATCAGCATTGTGTGGGTATGTGACAACACCCATGACAGACTGTTTTTATTCTGGTTCACAGAGTGACAATCCATGTCTGTGTGGGAACATTAGTTAGTGAGGACATTAGTTCCACCTAGACGGCCACAGAGAACTCAGACCATACTGCTGCAGGGTCATCAGCTGCAGTGGGCCTCCATTTTTTAGTCCCAAGGTTGCCAACTGTTTTGAACCTATAAAACCAGGCTAGTATATGTTTAGGAGGTCTTGGAGCTGATACAGCACCTTTACTTCCTGCGTCCATGCTTTTGGCATCATTTAAACCAATCGAATGATGAGTGAAAGTTTGGAGAAAGATGTACTCGGCTTCCCTCTGTCAAAGACAGCAGCTTCAGTGAGTCAGATCAATTTGATAAAGTCTTTGAGATGTGTGAAAGCTTAAAAAAGCTCAGTTTACCTCTCAGTTTTGTCTTTTCCTGTTGAAGAACGAAATATGCTTGACGCTGATAATTTGTTTGCCTGTTCAGAATGATTTTTTTCTTCTTGAGTCGTTTAATACGATTACCACTGAGGCCATTCTCAGTGATAGAAGTTGATGTTTTATTTTCAGCAATTGAATCAAAGCTTCTCATTTCCAGTTGAATAAAGTAGAAACCAAACTTCAACTGCAGCTGGGTGCGAATTGTGCACATTTTTTGCGTCTAGAAAATAAACCAGGATGGACAGAGTAAAAATGTCCTCTCAGTTTTGGCACTTGTGCTTCTCCCAGGACACATGAGCTAAATTGATCAGATGTTCAAGAAGACAAAAACAATCACCTGCTTCCCTGGTGTATGACTCCTGTCAGGGAGGAATTACCGCTCAATCTCAGCAAAGCACGCTGGGAATGGGGCCTGCCATGGCAGCACAGCGGGGTTAATAGAGGCCTCTTGTTTCTGCGTGCTGTAAACACAGGTAATTGATGTTCCTGGTTTGTCTGGCCGCTGTATTAGAAATGTCACGCCTTAACTGGCGCTCGGCTCGCTGTGACATCCCCGCGGTCCGCTGAGGGGGAGCGGCGGGGACCGCTGGAGGATGTGCGGCAAGGGAGCACAGGCGTGAAGAGGACGAAGAAGAAGGTGTCAGAGAGGTGATAAGAGATAAAAAGAGCTGATATGAATTTCAATTTCATCTCTGATCTGCTCTGCTGGCTCCACTCTCTGTAGGTGCAGACTTGTTGTGTGGTTGTGTGTGTATCTGTGTGTGTGATATTGTGTATGTATTATTCAGGTTCTGTTCTGGATGCAGATATTCCTCGAATGTGGGTCAGCCATGTTTTTCTGCTGCAGCTGAGGAATGGGAGCTGCAGACCACTCCCCACTCTGCACACCCACTGAGAGGAAACAGGCAGAAAGAAACCAGGCAGCAACAAAATGAGAACCAATCAGTCTCCTCAACACTGCTCCAAGAGCGAGCAGGGGCAGTGCACAGCGCCAGACTTAGGATGCTGAGATACAGTGCTGGCTGCTCCATGGTATCAATACTCTCACTGAAGGAGAACCTCAAGTTAGTTATTTTCTAAATTTACAACCTCTCTCATGATGTCTCCCTCTTTAGAATTCATTTTAAAGGAACAGTCTTTTTGAAGTGGGGTTGTATGAGGGACTTCACATTTCCATGAACATAAGTTACATTCACAAACTTCAGCTTTGCATCTGTGCAAAAAAAGGGATGGGAATCACCCTAAAGAAGTCAATATCATGAGTATTTTTGCTTAGAAGTTCCTTCTGCTTTGCTCTGTATGCCTTGTAAACAAGGATGTCACACTCTCATAAAAGGTAGTCAGCAGAACTGATTTAAAAGAGGTCAGAAATCATGGCGGGGGGCAGAATTGGTCAAGATTGTGGCTTAATTTTTGACAAAAAAATGTTCATTGTAAATTTTTTTTAGTTGGTGGAGACACCAGCAACTTGCAGAAACATCTGCAACCATCAAGTCATCTATGAAGCAAGGAATTGACTACCAGGAGTGTCGTGTTTGACTTTGTTGCCCCTAAAAATCTATGGCGGCCATTTTTTTCCCCACACAGAGAATCAGTGGACATCGATAAGGGAATCATTAAAGCTCTGGATCCATAAGCAGAATCATTAATTGTACTGGTATCAATAAAATTTTAGCAATCCCCACCTTTTTTGCAGTAATATTTGCCATGGATGATAGGACGATACATTGCCGCAGATGCTGCTAATATTCAAGCCAATGCCATGCACCTCATACAGTCTTCATGTTCCTGTTTACAGTCTTTTGTTTACACTCAAAATCATATTTTCATAATTAGTAAATATATCTTTAATTATTTTTATATTTAACAAAATACGTACAATAAACATTTTGCCAGAACAATTGACCCTAAACAAAATACATTTAGCAGTGCACACATGTAATAAAGTAACAAAAGTATAAATGTGAAATACACATAGGGCCCGATCGACTAAAGGTTTGCTTGTATAAAACACGTGCAAACTTGACAGCGCACCCAAAGTTGATCTACTAACAGGGGGCACTGAGGGTTTCATCTGTCAAATGAGCAAAATAGCACGCGCAGTCCTTTTAGCATGTTTGCCTTCATGAATATGCAGAATACATGCAGATGATCAGAACGCGCAAAGTACTGGGAGGAGAAGTATAATAATTTAACACCCGTAATGTGATCTATCAAACCCGCAACTGACTGTGCGCAGTGTTTTAAATTTAGCACGTTTGAAAGGCAGGTGCAAAACAGTCACAGCGTTGCGCACAGAGGGCTGCGGTCATTGTGGCGAGAAACAGGGGTCACATTAACTTAATATTTTCCATCATTGACAGAATTTTTTGATGAATGACAGAAAGTGTGCCATCATACTCATGTAGCCACACACTGTAAAAAAAATCCTGTTAATTTTACGGTAAAAAACTGGCAGCTGTGGTTGCCAGAATTTTACCGTAATAATTACGGTAGAACTTTTTCTTTAATTACGGTAAAAGGATATTAATACTGTAAATTTTACGGTTAATGTCAGATTTTTATTCCAAAATTTACCGTATAATTACAAGTTTTCACCATCTAAAAAAACACAGTTTTGCCGTAAAATAAACATGATTTTCATGTTAGTTATACATTAAAACAGTAATATTTTACGGTAAAAATGTATATTTATACGGTAAAATATGGTTTCAAACCCCAACCTTTTCCGTAAAATCAGCAGCACCAATACAATTTACCGTAATAATAGAAAAAATTCTACCGTATTTATTACGGTAAAATTCTGGCAACCACAGCTGCCAGTTTTTTACCGTAAAATTAACAGGTTTTCCATGAAATCAACAGTACCAATATAATTTACCGTAATAATAGAAAAAGTTCTACTGTATTTGTTACGGTAAAATCCTGGCAACCACAGCTGCCAGTTTTTTACCGTAAAATTAACAGGTTTTCCATGAAATCAACAGTACCAATATAATTTACCGTAATAATAGAAAAAAATTGTACCGTATTTATTATGGTAAAATTCTGGCAACCACAGCTGCCAGTTTTTTACCATAAAATTAACAGGTTTTCCATGAAATCAACAGTACCAATATAATTTACCGTAATAATAGAAAAAGTTCTACTGTATTTATTACGGTAAAATTCTGGCAACCACAGCTGCCAGTTTTTTACCGTAAAATTAACAGGTTTTCCATGAAATCAACAGTACCAATATAATTTACCGTAATAATAGAAAAAAATTGTACCATATTTATTACGGTAAAATTCTGGCAACCACAGCTGCCAGTTTTTCACCGTAAAATTAACAGGTTTTCAATGTGCAAATGACAGTGTTTCAATGCAATATAAAGGTTTACTTTACTTTTTATAGATTTCCTTAAAATGTAAAAACAGAAGGTTTTGCCATTAAATATGACTGTGTTATAAAGTAAAATCTATAACATACTGAGGTATTGCTTGTCGACTTACTCTGAATGTCTATTGCCTGTAATCTAAAATCTTAAAACACAACATAATTTGCATAAAAAATACCTATTTGCTTTTTAACAGTAAAATACTGTATTATATATCACTCAAAACACACCAATTAGCTTTTTTTGGTTAGAACCCAATAACTTTACACAATACTATTTTCCACTTAAACATCCACACTGTAAAAAAAAAACAAGTTTTTACTTTGAAAAATATGGAAACTCATTGACTTTGAAAAATCCAGTAAAATAAACTTGATTTCTTTAAGTTCACATAAGTTATTTAGGTTCACAGTAATAACCCTAACTTAATTACTATGAGTAATATTTATGCTTACTTATTTATGTTTAGTCTGCAATACAAATTTCAAAATACTTATTCTTCATTACTATTATTTTTAATTATACTTCTTATTTTTTAGTGTGCATTCCTTGAACTTATTTATCTGTCTTAAGTGTTAATTTTTGTACATGTTTATTGAATGTTCAATATACACATTTGTTGAAGCAATTAAACTAACATGTTAAACCCCAAAACAGCTGCAAACACATGAAAAATTAAAACAATATCCTTAATATCCTTAAAACAAAATAAGAACGCTTTGCAGTTGTGTCAGCAGCCATTAAACATTTATTCAATTTAAAAAAACTCTCAAACCATATTTAAAAAGACTTAACATGTCTCACCAAAACAGGATGATTCTGACTTCGCGATGAAGATGAGATTTTTCAGTGTGAGAAGTTTCACCCTTTGAACAAAGTTCAGTGTCTTTTCCGTAGATTTGGGGTGGGCCAAATGTAGTGCCAGTGCAAGTCAGACCAAACAGAAGTCAAACCGCTTGAGGCAAGTCCTTCATGTTGTCCATGGCAATTGTTCCCTCAAGACCAGCGGCTGATGTAAAAGGGCTGGAGGTGTGTGGTGTTATGGTCGGGCTGAAGATCGTCTTCACTCACAACAGAAACAGCACTGCTCCCCAAGCCAGAGTCTCACCACTCGTGTCCTGCTGAAATAACAGACATATTGGTTGTGATATTAGGAACAATCAAAGGTGTAAGCTTTTAGAAATACATTTTTTCCTTTGATGAACACTGAGCTCCACATTAAAATCGACACAAATTAAATAATGCTGCACTGAAAGTCAAATCTGTTTGACTTAAATAGATTTAAATCAAAATGAAACTGGTGATCATACAACTCTTCAAACATTTTATTATATGGATTCTGATTAGACAGTTACTGTTCAATGTTTCTTTATGCTTTATGAGTAAGTGCATGTTTAAAGCTAGCTCATGTACAAATTATTACATATAGGACTCAGAGTTAATTAAGATTTAAGGAGGTGCCATTCAGAATAGTTCCACAATATAAAACAACAAATGATGACCATGACATAAAAACAATAACAGTGTTTTAAAAATGTTCTTTGGCATCCAAAAAGATGAGCGTTTAATCCTCGGGTGATTTTAGGGGCTTTGTCTGCTCCTGGATGCCGAAGGGTTAATTTCTATTTAAAGTATTGTTTATACATTTGCAATTCTGGTCCTGCAACAACCCTACTTATTTGACAAAAGTACTCACAAGGCATGCCTTGAAGAAATAACCAGAGTTATCTCCAACTGCAAAGGGAATCCATTTGAAGACAACAGAGCGCAGAGCAGTCACATCTGGAAACTCTGAGAAAGAGACAAAGGATCACTTAGTAGTTGAGGGGCTTCACATGAGTCTTTGATATAGTACCTATGTTGAGTCATCAAATTATTTACCATGAGGTTTGTGCATTTTTTGTCCAATGGCTCCTTTTCTCAACTTGAAGTGTCCAATAAAAGGGGGTGTGTGCTGGTCCAAAGCCTCAACGATCTTTCCTTCAAGAATTTGGTTGAATTCTGCAAATACCTGGACCAAAAAGAGAGAGATCGGGGAGAGAAGAGGATGATAAACAATTAGTAAAGTAACCAAGGTGAAAATCAGCTGTGCAAACTAAAAACCGTAATGGCTACTAAAAAACCTTTTGTGTGTTAAAATCTGCATACAGGCAAGTAGAAATGATTATTGGTGACCAGGTTTTCACAACTTCACCTCACATGTACTGATAGGGTTGAGAAAAAGTTTTAGTCTGACTTTTCTCCAAACTCTTCGCTGTATAATGTGGTCAAGTTTGATGCACTCTGCATCCTCGTCGTGAACAAGTGTCACAGCAGACTCTCGAAAGACCTTTAACAATTTTTAAATTCAAAATGTTTGTGTGTGAATGACAGAAATAAAGATGATAAAGTATTAATGCACCAAAATAAATACCAAATAACTGATAAAACAAGATGACAATATCTGAAGAAACTGACCTAAAATGCTGAAATGTTATTGTAATGTGATATCAATGCTGTAAAATAATCTGACCAATAACTAATGGGGAGATGAAATCTGCTTGTTCGATAACTGTTCCCACACTTGATTTGTTAAGTAGTTGTACCATTTTTCCAGGAAAAGGCAGATATACGTAACAACCATAAACTATAAAAGTAATAATGATACAGTATAATATATAGGATTCTTGATGATACCAGTCATAATAGTATCAGTTTCAATCAGAGACCAGAAAGTGAAATAAATCAGAGTAAAGATCATCACTCTTCACTCTGATGTGGGAGAGGACTCCTGTAACCAAACTACTCTCTGTCACTCTATATTAGCACACTGTTCATGAATTATCATTGATCTCAGACTAAGTGAAAATTATCCCAAATATTGTTCATCTTAAACTGACAAGAGTGGCAAAACTGATGACCATTAAATTACTAATTCATATCCAATTAGTTTAATTTTAGTTTGTTTTGTAATTTCAGAGAGTCCCGTAGTGGGATTAATATACATTCCAGTTCAATTATTAACCAGATCATTGTTGCAGCAAGTCTGAACCAGAAATTATTAATATCTTGAATAATTTCTGTGTATTTAAATAATAATAATATATCAAAGTTGTCTGATAAATGTTAAACCCGCTGAATGACCTTCAAATATGTACAAAACAAGCACAAATATAAATAATTAGTTGTAAATTTGTAATCCAATGTTCATCAATTTTGCCAATCTATAAGTTTAAGATAAACATTAATATTTGGGACACTTTTCACTCAATTTGAGATCAGTAGTTATTCATGAACAGTATGCTAATTTGGTATGACGGAGTATTTTCTTTGCAGGGGTACTCTCTAACGTCACAGATCAGACTGCCCCTCTCAGATAAGTATTTTTATTGATTCATTCCACTTTCTGGTCCCTACTAGTATTATGATTAGTACAGATAAGAATAATATTTATCTTATTGTACTGTATCAATATAGTTTTATAGTTCATGGCTGTTATGTATATCAGCTTTTGCTGTAAAAAATACATAACTATTCAACAGATAAGCTTGTATGGGAACAATAATCAAACAATTATCTAACATCCCTTTTAATTATAAGTCAGATTACTTAATGGCATTTATATCCCAAAACACAAAATACATCATTGTTTTAGCTCAGTTTCCTCAGGGATTGTAATCTCTTATTTGATCAATAGTTTGGTAAATTATTTTGGTGAATTAAGACTTTTTTCTCCTAACTTCTGTTGTCTACCACACTGAGTTGGCGCACAGTCATACCCGCTGAAATGATGCCCACATGTGAGAAAATGAGCCGCAGTGGGTTTTGTTGTTCATTCTGCCTTTTTCTTTATTCTGCAATATTGCGCAGAAATCTAGGGTCATCATATTATTATTCATGTGCATAGCTTTTAATCATGCCTATTTAATAAATATAATCTCTGAGACATTACTAGCTCAGTGTGTAGATGGAAAATACAAATACCTTTAATTACTGGAGTTATGTAGTGCTGGCCAATCACCATTAGTTTCTGCCTGAATGAGGGGCAGAAAGAACATAAATATCAAATTACTTTCAGCAAATCATGACAAAACCTACTTCAAAAATGACACCTGTCTTAAAAACATTTAAAGCAATGATCCTGTATTATCATGTGGTGACAATGTACAGATTAATTCTGAAAATTTGGGACATTCAGAATTTTGAAAGGCTCTGCTTAAAGTCAAAGACAGAGGGAAAATTAAACATGAGCCATTTCTTCATTCAAATTAGTTAGGACAATAAAATTAAGTTTTACCAAAAGAGGAACACCAGGGGATGATTCATTATGCCATTAAATCAACCTTTTAAAAATCTTACTATGAATCACCCAGAAAAATCCACAGGTTTGTTTAGTAGACACTTGTCAGGTAGGACATGGTCATGGATCTGTTGAAGCCAAACTGGGTAAACAGAAATGTAGACATCTCACAAATTAAGACACAAAGTGACTTTAATTTGAAGTATTTTAAGGATCCTCTACATTTTGGAAAGCACAAGTCTCAATCAACATTCAAACTTCAGATAAAATTAATCAGATATTTGGATGAAAACACGAGATGGCTTTGATTTTTCAATTATCCTTTTCAAAAGAACTTCATCCACCAATAATTAATAAGTAAATGTTTTGCTGTGTAGCCTTACGTCTACCATAACAGCTTTACAAAGGTTTTACTATACACACCCTCAGCAAGAATACACATGGTCACTGATGTCAGTTCAGTGACACTGAAACTATGAATACACAAACATGAGACATTTTCCAGATTCACAAGAAAACTAAAGTTTTTCTAAATTTAAAGTCATGACCAATATGAGCATGCGCGTGCTGTGTAACCACAGAAAAGCTAAAAAGTGTTAACCTCACCTGAACAGGTGGGACTACATACAGTCGGCTGCAGACAGACAGCCTTGGTGCATGAGTAATATCAATAACTACAAGTCCAATAAAAGAATTCTCAAAGTGGAAATAGTTAAAACACAAACATGTTCAGATATTAAAGACTACTGAAAAGTTTGTGTGTTGATATAGGCCTGCAGCAGGTTTCTGTCATGAGCTTGCTATGGTCAAATTTTAGCTAGCACATTAGGACTCATTTTTTCTGTTTCACTGGCAGTTAATGAAGCCTTTTACCGCATTCCCCCGAAAAAACTTAACTTGGTACACACACGCTGTTGTAGATAATCTCTATTGTTTAAAATACAGAAGTGAATTTAATGTTTTACTCATTTAACTTTTGAAAGTTGAAATAGCCTGAGCAGATCCTGTAACAAAAGTAATGTTTAAGTTATCGGCTCCGCTAAATCTATAACTAGAAAGGTTGTCACTGTGTCACTGAATCACGGATTTAAAGCAGAAAATTGATTAATATATTCTTTACTCACCAAATAACCGCAGCAGGAGGAGTCTGGCTGCAGCGCGGACCTCAGGAGCAGTAACGGTTACGCTGCTGTACCTGAACTTGCCCAGACACGTCCCGACAGCGCCAGACGGAGGCGGAGTGATCTGCACGCCAGAATGATCGAGAATAGTGCTGGCAGAAAGTAGTGCCAGACCGAGGCGCAGCGATATCCGCATAACTGAAGGATGAAGGACAGTATCGGCAAAAGCCAGCAATGGGAATCCTCCACAGAAACAATGCAAATATTCAAAAGGCTGAAAAGCAAACAAACAAAACCATTTTGAAACTAGATGCCTTATATTTTCAATAACTTGAGCATTTAGCCTACAATAAGCTGGTGTAGTAAATAAAATAAAATAAAGTAAATCAAACTTCATATGCTATAATAGTATATTATTAAAGGGTTCACCAAGAAAAAATATAATGCCTTTATTTTGGAAGAGTGGTGAGTGAAAAACTGTCCTGTCAAAAAGTGGTATTAACTGAAAAATGATGGGGGGAACAAATAACAACAACAAAAAAAATCAGACAAAGAACGGCTCGCATTTCATGACTGTTTACTTTCTCCTCACAAAATATATCATATAATATTTTAATATCTTATTGTCCAGATTTGAAAGAGAAAATAATCAGCATTTTTTTTAAACTTTGATCCATTTATCAAATGAGATGATGGAATGTGGCCCAAAGTGTAGGCTAGAGCAAAAGAGATTTGCTGCTCTATTTATATGGGCAAAACAAACAAACAACAACAACAACAAAATCAAACCCCCCTGAGGTTATTTCAAGTGACTTGATTGCTAAAATGTGAAGATGAAAATAGATGGTGAAAGTCGATGTTTTCAGGCAAACACAGTAGCCTGAATTTAACGGCCAAAAACTGTTTTCTGTTTTCCAAACAGGAATGTAAAAATTACGGTATTAGCTGTTATATATTACAACATATTTCTGTTATCAATACAAGGTTAGTAAACTTAACAGTGACAAATTGTAATCTCTGCAAAAAATTAATGCAAAAATTACAATACTGACTGTTATATGAAATACGGCATATTCCCGTTATAATCACAGTTCAAGGGTATTTAACAGTGAAGTAATGTATTTTTTCCAGAAAAAAAGTGTAGAAATTACGGTTTTGACCGATATATTTATTCACAGTGTTTCACCGTTCCAAAAATTGTATTTTACCGTTTTATAGTTTACAGTTTTTTACCGTCATAGTTTTACAGTTTTTTACTGTAAAATTTACTGACTTTTTTTACAGTGCACGCATAAAGTAGACCTTCTTTGTTCTGCGCTCTACATCGCAGAGGAGATCATTTAACCTATGTAAAACAAAAGATCTTCATAACTGGCTATGAAGGTGAATCACTCCGTTTGACACTCAGAGCTGACTGCATCACACTCTCCATGAGCTGACAGCGACTTTAGAGGCTGTCAGTGTGTGAAGCGGCCAGTGCGTAGTAAGGCAAGAGTACCTGTGTGTGCGTAACCGTAAGACTGCTCTTCACACGAGAGGTTATTGATGATGAAGCTGTGTAACTATGTGAATGCTGTCATTTAGATTGTTAAATTGGAATCAGAAAAGGAAAGTTAAAGAGAAAAGTGAAAGTCAAAATAACAGACAGCAAAAAGGTTACTGCAAGTGTGTTAATTTGCCTCTAACTCCATGGCTTCAAACTTCATTTTTCTTTTACAGCCACTCTGCTCTGCCCAGTTCATTATGAAATATTTAACTGCATTATTCCATCATCAACATGAAACTCTTTTATTTTCAGTACAGTAAGTTCTTCTGCTGATGTAAAAAAAACAGTAATATAATACAAAAACTCAAGAGCAGCTTCTGTTGGCTGCTTCCTGAGATGGACTGGACCTCCCTGTTTGGACTCGTCTGGATTGGCCTGAGCGGCTCTCCATGTTGACAGCCGGTAGCACACGCAAATCCTCTTTTAAAGAGGGCAGTCTACACCACTTTTGCGGCTGTTATCAATTGCGCATGCAGTCATAGTAGATCACCTGCAACACTACCACTAATTTCATGTGCAATTTTTTAGTTTGCACATGCAATTTTGCACTCATTATTTTGGATCTTAGTAGCTCAGGCCCAAAGTGTATAAAAGGCCCATAAAGAAGAGTAAATTAACAAATTTTGACATTGTGACAATAATCCCTAATTTTCACGAAGTCCATGCCCTGAGTGGTCCGCACACACTGTGAACTCCGCAGCTAATCGCCCCAGTCTCTTCAGCCAGCCTAGGCATGTCAACACGAACATGCAGAGAGTCTGTTATCAGTGGGAGTCCCTTCAGCTGTGCATCAGTCTCCACCAAGCAAGTGGAAGAGGGAAAACAAGCATTCCAGATTCCCAAGTCAATTCAAAATGCAGCAGAAATGTTGGAAATAATGTTGATACCTACAGCAAATCATCGTCAGACAGGAAATATGACTGCAGTTAGCATCCTGTTCAATACCAGAGGGCCAAGGCCACCAGTTTGGCCGTGCCCCACTTCGGACTAACTGCTCACCCCCACTTCTTGTATTGTCACGCCCACCTTAGGGACCCAAACTCATAAATTGAATGTTTATGACCTCAGTTTTTGTTGCCATGACATCAAAAGGGGATCGTTATAATCTGAGTTTAACATCAAACACAAAAGAGGGTGACACAGTGGTGCAGCTGGTTCCTCACAGCATGGAGGGTGCTGGTTTGACTCTCTGAGTAAGGTGAGTGGAGTTTGCATGTTATCCCTGTGCATACATGGGATTCCTCTGAGTACTCTGGTTTCCTCCCACGGACCAAGCCATGCTTGTTGGGTTAATCGTTGACTCTAAAGTTAACTTAGACGTGAGAGCGTGTGGTTGCTTGTCTTTAAGTGTCAGCCCTGTGACTGGCTGGCAACCACTCCAGGGTGAACCCAGCCTCTCACCAATGACAGCCTTCTTAGGTTCCTGCACCCTGCAACCCCACCAAGGTATGGATAAAAGAGGGAAGATGGATACAAAAGAAAATAGTTAAGATAAAACAAACAAAATGGAAGCTCCACGCCACAATGTTGTAGCTGCTTGACAATGTTTCTGCTTCAGGTCCTTCTCTTTTTTTCATTTTTTTTTTTTTTTTTGTGATATGAAGGTGCTGTACAGAATCATTGGACAGGACAAGGGACAAGAACAGATAAACAAAAATAAACACTGACTGAGTTACAGCAACAAAAAGCAACAAACAGTTAAAGAAAAAAGACTTTTCGGTCAAGGCATCTGTGTGAAAACCAACAATTTAGCCATTAATGATGATAATATTGACAACAACAGTTGTTATGATCATTATTACCATCATTATAGCGGGTAGATACTTTCTCGAGGGACATTCAGGACACAATATAGCAAGATAAAGCAGGACCTGAACTGACAATTGAGTCTGCGCTGGAAGTAGAACTGACAAAATGCACTTAAAAACACTGATGTCTTCCTCTTTGGATTCTTAATTGGTCAATTTTGAAGGGATAGTTCGGGTTTTTGAAGTGGGGTTGGTAGGTACTTGGTACTAGTCCAACCATAAGATACAGGGTGTTTCTCAATATGTGTACTTCAGCGTACTTCTGGACTTGCAGACTCGTGGTACGTCATCAATCACAGCCGAAGTCCTATTCCAATACTAAGTCTGCATCGACACAAGTTCGGTTCACATACCCGGATGTGGACTCGCCACGCCCCTTTCATCAAGTCTGCTACCGAACGTAACTTGAGCGGAATTTTCACAGCTACAATCCCACAATGCTATTCGCACCGTTCAGCAGGAAACTCCGACAGCCACAAAGAAGAAGAAGAAGAAGAAACTTGAGAAATGGCAGAGGGGAAATATACAATTGTAGGTAACCGTTCTTGTCACATAAAATTATGAATTAAGATACTCATTTGTGATAGAGTTTTATTTGAAACTTGAATGTTGAATAAAGCTCATTCTTGATAAATTCTAAATGGACGATGTGAATGGTGTTGGAAACGATAACAACTGGACATGTAAGCTGGCTTCTGCAGCACCGACCCAGCGGTCTCTGTTAATACTATACTTCTGTTGAACAGCTTTATTTTGGTATTTCTGAACAGCTAATACAGCTAAATGTTGCATATGCAGGCTAACTACTGCAGTGTAACATGAACCTGTACGTTGTTTTAGTGTAGATATGAAATAATTGCTTGTCTTGTTTAATAAATTGTAAATACATTTTGGTTTTTTTTGTTTTTACACTCGAGCAATGATTCATTTAAAAGTCATTGATATTTTCCAACAATTCAGACATTTATGTAGTCTTTAGCTGTGTCAGCCTGTTTTAGAAAAATACATGACTATAGTTGATATACAAAATTTATCATTTGGGCTCATACTGATGCATCTAGTTATCTATAAACTGAGTAGGTCAGACCCGGAGGAAGAAATTACAAGACATTCATTATCATTTTAAAATAGTTTACTGTAGAGAAACTATTCTGCTAAATACATACATTACTCATTAGAAAGCACAATGTTTCAAATTAACAGATGAGAACAAACTAATTAATGGTTATGCTCAAAACTGATTAAAGTATGTGTATTAAAACAAATACAATTTTGCAATAACATTTATATAATAAACAGATCCTGTGTTTTCGATGTACACGTCGAGAAAAACACCTCTGGATTCACAAATGCCCTGCCAAATTATGGAGGGGAAAAGCTTCCTATTGGTTTATCTTTGCTTTTGTGGAAATAAAGTTCTGTCCTTTTTTCCATATTGATTTTCATGAATTTTAATTTATATATTATTCTTTTTCATTAACTTATTCTTTAACTTATTCAGTGTTTTTCCTTCAGTTTATTTATTTTTCTATGTATTTATTTAATCAAATTATTATTAATAAAATTTAACACTTAATGATTGATTTGTGTAATTAATTGTTAAACATATAAATAATTTGAGTCTTCTGAAGAAAAACAAAATTTTCCTCCATCTGTCAGATTTAAGCCAAACACTTCTTGCTGTGTATTTGAATATCTCCATGGAAAGTTAATTGGTGCTTCTGCCTGTCTTTGTCCTTAGCATAAATAGTAAGTCTATGTTAACTGTGACAGGTTTAGGAATGAAGTGTGTAATAGCCAATTTTGATGGATAAATTAATGCAGTGGTGGGTGGTCATCACTGTCATACTGTTTTTGGTGTGATTTGTAATGTTTCTACACTTTATTGAGTCTTGAAATTAGTTTCCACTAGCAGTTTGCCTATCACTGAAATAGAGATTAGTAATGAAACGTAAAAGTATAAAAATAATGATTGGATCCAAATCTGAATGAGATGAAATGATCGTGCAAAGGCAGCTAAACTGGCCAGTAGGGCGCGTCTCCTCTCCGCCCTCAGCCGCATCATGGTCCTCCTCTGACAGTTCTGCCTACTCAACCACGATGTAAAAGATGCAGACAGCGATGGTGAACTCCATTTGATTCATTTTTTATTTATATTTGATTAGTTGTTGAAATCGGTTGACGGCGATGTAGCTGGATCTTTTTCTATTGTGTCTCCCAGACCAACAGCCGTTTTTCCCAGCGCTGGTTGGCTGTTTATACTCAGGAAGATACAAATATATAAGCATATAAATTACTATTTTATGATGAATTAAAAATGAGATGTGACTCTTTTATATCATAATTCATGCTTCTTATTTTTTGTCAACAAAAGCCCACAATGATCCAAACCCAGAAAACAAGTACAAGGAAGAGCGTGTGGGAGAGACAGACGAGAGAGTCAAATCTTAAATCTGAAGTGCTCATGTATTGAACCTTTACGGTAAATACTCTGTGCAGAGCCAGAAGGGGATGGCAGACAGGCTGAGACTTTATCATGATCCTGTTTTCATTTTACCATCAAAAGTGTGAAATACAGGAGTCTGGTCTTATTGCAAACCCTAGGAGGCCTCTTTTTCTAACATGAAAAAACAGAATTTGTAATAATATTGTATCAACTTTTAAGTAATCTATTTTTAACTTATTTCTTAACATGTTTCATTTTTATATGTGCCAAAAGGGCTCAAAAAATGTGCCATCTATTCATGGACCTTTATCCGATTTATCTGATATATTTTACAGTTTTTGTTCTTGATGTTGGGAAAAGTGACACGGAGACAGAAAGGACCCAGATGCGAGACAGTGTTTTCAGTTCACAATAAGAGTTTTATTTAACAGGCACAGGAGAAGTGGAGTCAGGAGCAGGGATCGAACCCGCAATCTCAGGCTCAGGAGCTGGTGACGCTGTCCTTTCGGCCACGCTGCAGCCACACATACTTTCTGCCACACAGAGTGTTTAAGGTGGAGCGGGCTCAGACTCACTTGATCTTTCGGAGCAGGAAGTGATGTAGATTGTCGTAGATCAGACGACCACCACAGATCAGGACTCACAGACAGGCACTCGGCGTCACAAACAGGAAACGGGTTCGGATACCGGGGATCAGACAGCCACCACAGATCAGGACCCACAGACAGGCACTCGGCGCCACAAACAGGAAACAGGGTCGGACACCGGGGATCAGACGGCCACCACAGATCAGGACTCACAGACAGGTACTCAGCGTCAGGAACAGAAGGCGAGGTCGGCAACCAGGGATCAGGCAGGCAGGTAAGTGCAGAGCAGAAACAGGTCGATACCTTGAGGTCTAGCCAAGGAACAGACGATGAAGGCGGAAACAGGAACAGAACAGGTCGGCAACGGGTGATCAGTCCGGATAGCTGGTCTGGTGTTCTTGGCATGAGAGCGAAGACGATCTGCAGCCGAGTGAGTGTGGAGCCGGGGTTTAAGTAGGCGGAGTGATTGCAGTAGATGAGGTGCAGGTGTGAGCAGGCGTGCAGGTGACAGGAGTTGAGCTGATTACGTGAAGGCTGGAGTATGGCAGGCTGAGACTGAGGCTGTGGCTGTGACATAACCCCCCCCCCCCCCCGAGGGACGGCTCCCGACGTCCCAACATCATTGACGGGGCAGGGCGAGAGGGAAGAGGAACCTCAGTGTTCTTCGGAGGCCGAGTCATCCCACTGAGGCTGTGGCTGTGACAAAAAGAGGCATCTTAGAGTCAACGTTAAGACTCCTGTATTTCACATTTTTGATGAATAAAGAAAAACAGAAACACGATAAAGTCTCAGCGTCTCTGCCATCCCCCTCTGGCTCTGCACAGAGTATTTACCGTAAAGGTTCAAATACATGAACACTTCAGATTTAGCAGCAGCTGGCTCGACCGAAGTCTCTCCTGTTTGCCTCTCCCTGTTACAGAGCCCTCTCCAGGCCTGGAGCTCTTCTGTTGTTGTTGCTGGTTCTGCTGTGTTTCTGCTCTTGAAGCTGTTTTCTTCTAATTGAACTGCATCATGTGTAAGTTACATTTCTACATACCTTTAGCAAAATATAAGTAAAAAGAAATGTATGATTAAACGAATAACAAAACCTAAAATTGAAGGGCTGTAAAATTCAAAAAGCAAAACTAAATAGAAAACAAAATAAAGGGAAGGAAAACAGGGACCAAACAAAAGGGAAAAGAAAGAAAAGAAGTGCATGTTCTCCCAGTGCACGCAAGGGTTCTCTCCAGCACTCTGGCTTCCTCCCATGAACCAAAAACATGCTCATTACGTTGATTGGTGACTAAAATTGCCCTTTGGTATGAGTGTGAGTGAATGGTTGTCTTTTTTCTCTATGTGGCCCTGTGATTGTCTGGTGACCAGTTCAGAGTGTACCCCACCTCTCTCTCTCAGCTGGGATAGGCTCCAGCCCTCACGACCCTGAAGAGACGGGCAGCACAGATGATGGCTGGATAAATGAATTAAAGAGGGTGTTAATTGAATATCTGCAGTAATTGGATGGAGGAAGATTCTGGCCTATGTGGGGGCTGAACAAGGGGACTTATGGAGGCTGTTTTGATGTGTTAAACAGTTGCATGAAGGAGTTCCTTCTCTTTTGTAATAGACTGACTGAATGCTGATGTGATGATTCTGCTGTTTGTGACTTCTTCCCTGCTCCTGTATTGTTTCTGCCCCCCCTGCCTTCTCCCTCTTTGGGAGGGGGTGTGTCTACCTGAGCTGTGGCTCCCTCCTGGATCACAGTAATCAGCTCACCTTCATAAGCCTGCTGCAGTCTCCTCACCAGTGCCGGATGATTCCCACTCGTTCATGTGGTATTGTTGGCCATAACTAGAAACTGGCCATAACTTAGTTTGCATTCTGCAGTTATCTTGTGCTTTTGAGAGCTTTGTACTCAGCCCTTGTCTCTGTCCCTCTCTTTCAGTGTCTCCAGGATCCCAGCCTCTAGCCAGAAGCTCACACCCTCTAATAATTACCCTCACTCCCTTCCCTTTGTTCGTTTCTGCAATAAAGTCCTGAATTTGTGCACCTTTTATCTTGTCTCGGTTTACTTTTGGGTCCTGCTTAAAACCTCGGGACTCCCTTTCATTTGGACTACATTTCCAATATAGGACTATCCTTAAAGAGGGACTTTAGTAACCCCACAGCTGAAACCCACTCAGGCCTCGTCCAACACCTTTAACGTCCTCTTTGTCTGATTTTACTCGCAGTAGTAAAACAATCAGATTGACACCACATATCAGGATATTGGGGCAATGACAGGGCGCAACAAACCTCAAACTGGGACATCTCTGCCTATTATTACAGGGACAAAATCTGGATCAAATTTGGGACTAAAATTATCCTAAAAAGTTGGAAGATTAGATGAGTAAAACATAAACTTTTCATACATGACTGAAAACTGAAGAGATAAAGTTTAAATGTCCCAAAGTCTTAAACTGCTCCAGATTTCGTCTCCTCTTAGTATCAGACTCAGTAAGTGGGAGAAACCCTCAGTGAAAATAATTGCCCTGACATGTGGAAACGCTTCCCAGCAGGAGATTTGTTTAAGTAAATCATCTCTTGGCAGGCCGAGGAAAAAGTTGATTAGAGTTTCAAAACTCAGTCCTGCAGGATGCTGAAGGGTATTTGACCCTCGTTCAGGGCACGGGCATTTAAACTGACCACTCGCCTGGTGACTTGTTTTGATCTGATTCAGCTGGAAGGACATTATACATCCATGATCATTGCATCGACCCAGCTCTGTGAGCTCAGGTGGCCTTTAGATGCATATGCTGTGAATGATGGTCATGTGGTCATGTGCTGAGAATAATCATGGTCTTATAGAGTCTGAGACTGAACTTATGTTCAATACTATCCTATGAAACACGTACTCCCTCGTTTGTTATCAGTGCTGTCTGGTACTCACTCTATGTAGAGAAATACTCTTGGGGGGGGGGGGGGTGTCCAAACTGTGGCATGCTTTGTATTGGCCAGTGGCTTATTTTAACCCCATCGGCTCTGGCCCTGTTTAAAGTTAAGTCCAGATTTTAAGATTACACGTGGAAAGAGAACGTTTAAAAGAAGAACCAGAGAAACAGAGGAGGAAAGAGGCCTGTGTCTTCATTCAGAAGCAGAGGTATCACTTTGCCCACCAGTGTCTTTAGACAATAGACCTTCTGGATTCTGAGGCCACCAACTTCAGAAGCTTTGGAGCTCCTTGTTAGGGGCCAGGCTGAGCTCAAACAAATCCAGGTCTGCGAAATCATCTTCAGAATTGACCAGGCTGAGCTCTTTGGTGTCCTGAAGGGACTTTATGATTTGATGTTCTATGTAGCATTGCTTCCTCTCCCCTGGTGAGGGCATGAGCTCTCTGTCGCCCCCGGCAGGAGGAGGAGCTGCTTTAATGGCTTTGTCACTGCTGGACACGCCGTCTGGGCTCTCTCAGACAGTCTCAGTAAATCCTCATTGACCATGACCTAATCCTCCATAAAATCAACCAGCACAGGGGTTTTACTTTGGGGGTCAGCCTGATCCAGACTGCTGAACCAGGTTTCTGACCACGTGACCACGCGGGTACTCGTCTTTTATGCACTGACAGCGTCACACTCTCCACACACTGACAGCTCCTAAACTCGCTGTCAGTGCCTGGAGAGTGTGATGCAGTCAGCTCTGAGTGACAAACAGGTGATTCTGGCTATGAAGGGAGTTTTTTACACAGGTTAAATGACCTCCTCCACGATGTAGAGCGCAAAACAGAGAGGGTTTACTTTACGCGTGTGTCTGCATGAGTATGATGGCACACTGGATCGTCCTTTTTTTTCCAGTCTATCATAATGACAGACAGCCTTTAAATCAGCCTCCAAATCATTCATTCATCAAAAAATTCAGTCAATGATGAAACATTTCATTTAAACACGCTAAATGGACTGCGCATGCTTTTTTGGTCATTTCACAGACGCAATCCTCGATACACCCTGTAAGTAGATCAGCTTTGCGTGCACTTTTCAGTTTGCACATGTTTTTATACACGCAAACCTTCAGTAGATCAGGCCCTTTGAGAGCAGACATGTCCGGGAAGGTTACTCGCCAGTGCTTTTTTTGGTTGCGATTCAAAACCACAACTGTTTTAATTTCCCAAAGACGAAGGAACCAGAAAGCAGTTGGCACTTTACCGACGTTTCCTTTGTAAACAGACAGCAGTACAATGTGGGAATTTCTTCTTAACTGCTGCTCAAACCAGGAGCAGTTCCATCAATAAAGACCGTCCACAGAGACCCGGAACCACAGGCGGTAACTAATGTAATCAGAGCGAGTAATGTAAATAAAGCTATGATGTAATGTCAAGCTAAGGTAGTTAGCATTAGCTGTGTTGTGAAAATACAGACACGCAGGGCCCGTTTACAACCACACAGTTGCTCAAAAAGCTAAACTCACAACGGTGCTTCATCCTTTGTAACTTTATTATCTATCTTCTAATTATTGCGATGAACATGCTTTTGAAACAGCCTACATACCCCCCTCAAGTGCTAAAAGTAATGGGAAGCTACGTGATGTACGTAATTTGGTGTATACATCAGCGGTAAATAGCAATGAGTTCTGTGGGGAGCCGGCCTCAGGCGATTCATGTATATGTAACTGGGCCTTGTTTGACGACCAAAGCACACCCTGAATAGTAGCCTTACTATCTGTATAAAAATATATTGCTTTATTCTTATCGGTTATTTCTCAAAAGGAGCTCGCGTTTGAATGGAATGAAATAATGGCTGTGATGTAAGGGGACTGATGTTAAACCTCAGACGTTGTAAATAAACAACTTCAGGGTCTGTTTCATGACCAAATGCTTCCTGATACTCACAAGTCGTGTCCGATTTAATCTGAGTGAAAATTCTTGCCATTTGTGGTTTAAATAAAACAAAATATTTTTGAATACACGTAACGTGTAATGTTGTGTAAATCCCTACTGGCCATGTACTTTGGGAGGTGAGGGATTATGTTCAAGTCCCCCCAGAATATAATTTAATTCTTAACATGGCTCTCCATTCCATTTATTTAGATATTTATAAAACCAGTTCTAATTCCTATATTTTTTAATATTAGAGTTTTTTAATATTAATCTGCAAACCACTGCATGTCCATTCTCCCAAAAAAAGAGCAAACTTGATATTGTTACTGAACAGTTCAAAGCCTACAGTGGGCAGAGTCACAGGGTCCTCAGTGCATATGGTGATGCTATAACCTGAAAATAATCATGTTTTTGTTGTTGTTGTTTTTATTTGTTAACACATTCAGAGGTGTTCCCTGTCAGTCTAGCATCTGGCCATTAAGTCTGTTATTGTTTTAATGTAAATTTACTTGCAAACCAAATTATTAAAATGTCATCTATTGTTGTTCCACTTGTTCCCATGAAAATGTGTGAATGTGACATTGACACAAAAACTGATGTTTTTTTTTATCCATGCTTCCTGCAGTCCTGTAACATTCCATATCATGTTAGCAGGTTTTTTGTTTATTATACTTCATAAGGTTGCCAATGAAACAATATTTTCTTGTGAATTTTTCATGTATCAAATTGAAAATCTACTAGCATCTGTAAAAGTAACAGCGTTGGATTGCCTCCCTGAGTCAGTTGATTTCATGAAAAAATGTTTGTTTCTAGATTACAGCTCTGATAATACCTCCTAGTGTTGCCCTAGTAAATGACAGGAGAAAAACATAATTTATTTAACTAGACTGTCATTACTTTTTTTAGGCTGTACCTTGCTGCAGTTCATTTCAATGAAAATGCAGAGCGTGAACAGGCTGCAGCTGCAGAGGACAATCCAACATACAGGATCGCATTTGGCAAGTCAAAAAAGGGAAAAGCTACGGCAAAGCCCATCAAGACAGAACCAACATTCAGTAAGTATAAAGATGATTTATTATAAATAAGAAACAACAATATAAAATTTTAAAAATTAAAAAAATCTTAATACCTAATATAAATATTTTTAATCAACAATTTTAATTCACAGCTTATAGGAGGGACCTTGGTGTTTAAAAAGGTTTTTGAGGACCCCACCACCTTTGTGAAAAGCTCAAAAGGATCTCCATCCTCTAGGATCTGTACTCCCAGTATGAGAGGCAGGAGACCATCAAAGGACACGTCATCCCTCAGTCACGGGACAGGCGGAGGCCAACATACTGCCCAGCAGGATCCGGAAACTCCTGGCATATCCAGCTTACAACACACGATGGAATAATGACCCTGATGTGTCTGCTCAGACATCCCCAGCACCAGGAGACAAAACTTCTGTGTGAAAGGAACCAATAACGCCTGGACAAGAGACATTTGACAGCAGAAGACCAACACATTTTTCATCACTAAGGGTAACCTCAGGACTGCTTTTTATTTTTGTCTTTTAATCTGCATTCAGTAACAACTGTTTTCAAAGACATATCTTTATAAACAGTACATACTTGTAAATACTCTGATTTTATAGTAAATAAAATATGATCTGATTCAGTCATTTTTGTTTTATTCATAAAAAGAGATTATAATTTACAGATATTAAAATGTTTTAATAATATGCAAGTAGACGCTGGTAGTATGAAAGCTGCATTCACACTGAACGCGACTTTGCGACTGAAATCAAGTCGCCCACCGAAGTTGCGTCGTGTGTCCATAAATACCTCATTTTGGTCTCCGTCACCCGTCGCCGTTGCTCACTGACGTAACACCGCTCGAATTTCACCGCGATCATATCATATATCATATATAAGGATGTATTAGCTGACATTATTCCAACTGTATCCTTTTCACTCACCTACCGACCACAAAACACTGCAGCTGATGGCCCTGCAGCATCTTCTGTGAGTTCTCTGCGGTCCGTCTAGGTGGATTGTCACTCTGTGAACCGGAATGAAAACTGTCTGTCACGGGTACCGTCACACACCCACACAATGCTGATTGGCTGTTGCTGCACGGCCACACGCAACATCGCCTGGAGAGTTCAAACTTTTCAACTTTGGTGACTAAGCAATGAGCGACATGGTCGCCCCATCGTGGCTGTACATTGACTTTGCATGGAGAGTGGTCGCCGAGGTCACAAAGTCGCGTTCGGTGTGAAGGCAGCTCTAAACTTACTGTTCTTCTGTTCTTCTCCTCAGGGGTCTATAGTCTGTTGGCCATGCAGGTCGGGGGGGGGGGGGGGGGGGGTTAATACCTGGTTTATTCTCCTTAGCACATTATTTCAACAAAAGGCACACAGAATCAATATTTGTGTTAAAGGCAAGTTGTATCATAAACATTTAAAACGTAATACATTGAATACAAAAAAATCATAATACACATAAGAAAATATATCACCTAAAAGACACTGGTAAGTTTAAAATTTATGAAACTGTTTCCTTGGGCTGAAATGATGGTCAGAATAAAAGTTCACCTGATTGCATGTCTAAATCAGGCTAAAAGACATTTTAATTACTATTTCAGAGTTTCAAATAAAAAAGGTAAGGGTGGTCAATTAGAGAGGTACAAACATGTTTTCTCCTATAACATAACTTCGATATTTCCTGACTGCAAACATTTTCAGCCTCAGTCGGCATTGTCACACACTTTCCACAGGTGCACCTAGGCGATAATTGAAAAACAGAAGGATAGAATTTGTGATGGAATTATACTTCTCAACACTGAATCCACATAACAAAGAAAGCCACACTATTAAGCTCGGTTCAGACTAAAGAATCGTGACAATATAAGGCCTGATCTCATGGCGTTTCCTGTGGTGTAGTTTGTCTACAGTTAAATCTTGGATATTGCAGGTAAATAAAGACGTGAAAAACTTTCAGAGTAAAACAACAGTTTAAACCAGAGAGTTTCAAAATATTAACA
Organism: Cetoscarus ocellatus; assembly: GCA_037902135.1. Taxonomy (NCBI): domain Eukaryota; kingdom Metazoa; phylum Chordata; class Actinopteri; order Labriformes; family Labridae; genus Cetoscarus; species Cetoscarus ocellatus. Next base: position 156,089 of record JBAMNC010000121.1, on the reverse strand, counting down.
TCTAATTTTTTTTACACAAAGTTTACTAGGGACCTCGTCCTGGGGTGTTAACCCCACCCCCCCACCCACCAGCTGTGCACATTAGCAGCACAACAAGGCTGTGCTCGCTAGCTCATGAGAAATGAGGCTGAACAGGGTAAGTCAGTCGGTGAAACACCATTGTTTTTAGTGGGTATCTTTATAATTGTGAGACTGAGCGAAGTATGTTTGTGCAGGTATATGCCATGAAGCTGGGCCATTGTACTACGATAGTAATAATGAGGGAGTCACCAATGAACTGCAGTCTGAGACGATCATACTCCGACACTGTTAGCATGGTTGGTAAAACAGAGAAAAGCAAGTAAGCAGTACGTTGTCCTGTTATTAAAACAGAGTTAGTGGTTAAGTCTGACTAAATTTGCAAGTTTAAACACATATAAACGAGTTACACTTACCACACTGAGATGTCTTGCGCCATTCTTCTTTGCCGAGGTGGATTTTCTTCCTGCTCAGCTGTCAAAGTCTGCGAGTCGGACTTAGGGTCCAAAGCAAACGGACGTATCTCAAAATCTGCCATTTTGATAATGTAATCAAAAGCCTAACAACATCAAGTTTAAGGTTGGCAAATAAGTCTGTACCACAGTCTCAAATGGAGATGCGGAGCTCGAAAGCAGTGCCCCCCCGCAGGTACCGCCCCTGGTTCAGTCAGACCCCCGGCAGCTTTCACAGAACTGGCCAATCAGAGGACAGGGGGCACGTGGGGCCGTGGATTCTTAAAGAGGCCACACTGAAACAAAGCGTCTCAGCCAGAGCCTGAAAAGCAGCTAGAATGAAGATCTTGCAAACACGATTGTGAGGCAAAGAAGAAGCTTTATGCTCTACAAATCATGCAGAGTTACTCCATAGGCATCCCAGATTGGCATAATGAAAAGGAAAAACGAGCATGATATGAGACCTTTAAGATTTTTGTTTCTTCTGTATACTGTATTGATTTTAATGTTCTCCGCCTGTGTCCACTGTGGATGGGCCTGATGGAAATTCCTTTTCAGGCTGGACCACAGAGGTCTGGTGCAGTTAGAGAACTTGTTATGTTGTTCTGTGTTCTGTTTGGAAGGAAGCACAAGTCCGGATTAGATCGATAATACAACCATTTATTACAATATGTAAGGCAATACACGTGTACATAGAAAATTACTCAGCTGCTGAGGTCTCTGATCTGCTCGTCACCCAAGATAGCCAGAAAATAGCCCCTGACAAAAGATGTTGCAATATCTTATACAGTCTGGGGCGGTGTCATCATCATCACACTTGTTCCACAGTAATATGTCATATAAAAGCACAAAACAGGAAATGTATCCTCGTGTCTGGTTTCATAAGCTATGTCTGCTGGAAAAGTTCAAACACGGGGCAAAAGGTTAACAACAGGTGTTCTCCATTAAGTTTAACAAACAGGAAATAAGAGCAGGAAACAAGTTTGGACTACATCTGCAGATAATATGGCACCTTTAACTGAGCAGTAAAACATGAAATCTTTGAATATATGATAAACTGAACCACCAGGGGGAGTGTACAGGAGTCGTCCTCTCTAGTGTAGTTTTGGGACCCTCTGGCCAGGTTAAATTGTTGTTTAACCAGTGACCAGGCCCTTCCTCCCATGGCTGCAAGGTGGGGTAAATGAGACCCTGGCATCTAAAAATTCCACACTGATGGGCTGTAAGTGGTGTTTCAATTAATTTTAGGGTGGCAAGTGTTAAGGATGGAAATAAGATGTTCAAATTCTGTAAGTGAATGTTGCCATAGTCCAGAGATGTCATCTAAATAGCGCAGGTACAGGAGGGGCCTCAGTGGCATTTTTCCAGGGCCTCCGTCTCCCAGTCGGCCATGTAAATGTCTGCATCGGCTGGTGAGTACTTATGGCCCGTGGCACAGCTGCTGATTTGTAAAAACACTGATTATTGAATTCAAAGTCATTCCTTGTGAGTGTTATTTTCAGGAGGTCTATTAGTGCTGCATCTGAGCGATTTTGGTCCAGATGTTTCTGTAGGATTTTTTTGACAGACTGGAAATCTGTGTCTATGTTGGTGTATGATGAAACTACATCTACTGAGGGAGGGTAAGTGTTGTGAGGTATCAAGAGCGTTTTTTTATTATCAAAATCGTAGGTGTCTTTAGTATAACTATCGTGTAATCTAGATAGGGGGGTTACGTAAAAGTCTATGAATTTGGCCGTTCTGTATGACTCTGAGTATTTCTGTTCATACAGTTCTGCTGGTATTGACTTTATCATCACCTGTGTTTCCTTTTGCATGGACTCCGTCAGGATCCTGTAATAGGTCGGGTCCCATAGTTGTCTGTAAGTGTCTGTTATATAGGAGTGCCGGTCCTGAAGTATGATCTGTCCTCCCTTGGTTTAATACTAATCTTATTTTTCCTTTTTAAGGCAGACAGAGCCTGTTTTTGGTGCCTTGTGATATTGCTTTGGGTTTGTGTGGGGACTCTAAATTTTCTAAACATAGCTCTGTCTTCTTTAATCAGGTTTTTGAGACAGAATTAAAGTCTGGTTCCCATATGGAGGGTTCAATGAAATTTCGGTGAGTATCTGTTTATTTTTATTTCGATAATAATCTCTGAGTTTAAGTCTTCTATGGTAATGATGTAAATCCTTCAGGAGCTCCAGTCTGTTGGGGTTTGGGCACAGGTATGAAAGTAAGGCCCTTCTCCAATAATTGTCTCTCTGATGTGGACAGGCTGAAGAAGGAGCAGAGGACCATGATGTTGGAGTCAGGGGGTGATCCTGAATGGCCTGAAATAAATCTGAAATAAGAGTGGGTTGATTTCAGGTATATAAGCATTTCTTTTCACTATGGATATGTTGAGGTGTTGTAGGATGTTCTTCTGCTCCCTCTCCAGCCTGTGTGAGGAATTAATTAGAGGGAATCTGACCATGGCCTGTGGGAACCGTGTTTTTGCAATTGAAAAAAGATAGATAAAACAAAATATAATACCTATAAAATAAATATAAATAAAAAATAAAAAATGGTTACTGGCTGGCTACTGCTCCTTCCCGTCCTAAGTCTTCCTGTTACTCCTTCTTCCCCCTCAGTGAGGAGTTCTACAGTCTGATGGCTTGAGGGTCAAAGGAGTTTCTCAGTCTGTTGGTCCTGACCTTGGCCCGCCTGATCAGTTTCTCTATCCTGGCTACCACAGACTGGTAAAACATCTGCAGGAGTTTCCTGCAGATGTTAAAAGACCACAGCCTCCTCAGGAAGTACAGCCTGCTCTGTCCCTTCCTGTTCAGGTGGTCGGTGTGGATCGTCCAGTCCAGTTTGCTGTCCAGCCACAGGCTGAGGTGCTTATCGGAGTCTACAGCCTCCACCTCAGCTCCCTTGATCAGAACTGGTTGTGGTCTTGGTCTGGACCTCCCAAAGTCGATGACCAGCTCTTTTGTCTTCGAGGTGTTTAGCTGTAGGTGGTTTGTGTGGCACCAGACAGCAAAGTCCCTCACTAGGCTCCTGTACTCCTCCTCTCTGTCGTCCCTGATGCATCCAACCCTGGCTGTGTCATTGGCGAAGTTCTGGATGTGACACAGCTCAGAGTTGTAGCAGAATATTTATCATTGGTTTGTGGTTTTAGCATGAATAGGTCATTATTCAAGCCCATGGATAGGATCACCTGGTCCGAGGGCCTGATGTTTCGGATTTCTGAGACATGATGAATCTGGGCCCCCGTAAAGCTGTCTGAGTCTTTTAATTGGGGGATACGGGCCAGATTTGAGTCCCCAGTTATTACAGTTGGTTTAATTATGTTAATTCCCCAATCCCTCAATTTCCTTGTTGTTCAGAGACTGCCGGATGGATCCTGTCTGAGCAAAGGACCATCACATTGCTGAACCTGCTAATAGGGTTAGAGGAGCTGCTATTGTTTGTTACCTGTGTCTGCTTGACCTGTATTTCAGTCATAGGGCCCAATCTACTAAAGGTTTGCATGTATAAAAACACGTGCAAACTTAATAGCGCATGCAAAGCTGATCTACTAACAAGGTGCAGCGAGGATTGCGTCTGTCAAATGAGGAAAATAACACTCGCAGTCCATTTAGCGTGTTTGCCTTCATGAATATGCAGAATACATGCAGATGATCAGAATGCACAAAATACTGGGTGATTGGGAGGAGATGCAGATGTAATAATTTAGCACCCGCAATGTGGTTTATCAAACCTGCAACTGCCTGAGTGTGGTGTTTTTGCGTCTAAATTTAGTATGTTTGAAAAGCAGGTGCAAAAAAGGCAAAGCGTTACGCACAGAGGGCTGCGGTCATCGTGGCGAGAAACAGGAGTCGCATTAACGGAATATTTTCCATCACTGACTGAATTTTTTGATGAATTACAGGAAGATTTGGAGGCTGTCTGTCATTATGTTGGACCGGAAAAAGAGGGACAACACAGTGTGCCATCATACTGATGCAGACACACAATTAAAGTTAACCCTCTCTGTTTTGCGCTCTGAATACATCATGGAGGAGGTCATTTAACATATGTAATAAAAAAAAAAAAAACCTTCATAGCCATAATAACTCTGTTTGTCAGTCAGAGCAGACTGCATCACATTCTCCACGCACTGACAGCAAGTTTAGGAGCTCTCAGTGCGAGGAGGGTGTGACGCTGTCAGTGCGTAAAAAGGCAAGAGTACCCGCGTGGTCTGTGTGTATGTAACTGTAAGACTGCTCTTCACATGAGAGGGTATTGATGATGAAGCTGTGCATATGTGAATCCTGTCATTTAGATTATGTTTAACTGTAATCAGAAAAGGAATATTTAAAATAACGGATACAAATATGGCATGAGGGAAAAGTGACGATCTTGTCCGTCAAAATAACAGGTCCGCACCACTTTTGCGCCTGTTATTAATTGCGCATAGTAGATCACCTGCAACACGCCCACTAATAGCACGTACAATTTTTTCGGTTGCACACGCAATTTAGCACTCGTTATTTTTGATCTTAGTAGATCAGGCCCATAGTGTGTTCTGTTTACGTATGCAATTCATTGCAGGGTACAGGCTGCTTTGGTGGTGGGGCTCCATTGGAGGTTGGACCTGGCATGGGTCCAGGTCCACTCCCCTTCCTGAGCCCCCCTGGTAAGGGTTTGGCAGGAGGATGGGGGTCGAGTCTGAGCGGCCCCTGCTTACAGGTCAGGAGCTGTTTTGTTAACAGGGGATAAATGAGATATGCTCCTGGTTGGGGGTTCAGTCCTACCCATGGGTGGGAAGGAGGTTCTACGCTTCCTGGTTTGACTATTGTGTGTGGTTCCCACATGTCCACAGAACAGTTGGTGATCAGGCGAATGAGGTGAGATGGATTGTCAGTGTGGTGGAAGTGGTGTTTTGGTCCTCTGTGGTAGAGGTAATGGATTGATTACCTGTACCTGGACTGTAAGTATTCCCTTTGGATCTGTTACAGGCTGAACAGATCCAAAGGACCCCCTATTGTCCAGAGGCGGGGATATGGTTTCCTCCTGCCCTGTTGTTGTCCAAAGGGGAGGAAAGTCGTCTTCCTGAACTTGCACTGATGTTCAGGTTCAGGTTTGTGGGTTGTTTCTATGTTAGGCTGCTTAATCATATTTCTCAGGGTATGTAAGGAGCTTATGTGTGTATTTCATCCTACCTCATTTCAGGGCCCTTTCAAAGGCCTCAAGGTCAAATGGGGGCAAGTTTGATAGAGTGGATGAGATGGTTGAGTCAAAATGTTTATGTAGAATGTGGAAGTTGTTTAGCATGTTGTTTTGGACTGTCTGAAAGGTGCTACACATGTGGACAAAACTGTTGGTACCCTTCCGTTAAAGAAGGAAAAACCCACAGTGGTTACTGAAATAACTTGAAACTGACAAAAGTAATAATAAAAAAAAGAATTACTGAAAATTAACTCAAGAAAATCAGACATTGTTTTTGAATTGTGGTTCAACAGAATCATTTTAAAAAACAATCTAATAAAACTGGCCTCGACAAAAATGTTTGGACCCTTAACTTAATATGTTGTTGCACAACCTTTTGAGGCAATCACTGCAATCAGGTGATTTCTGTAGCTCTCAGTGAGACTTCTGCACCTGTCCACAGGTATTTTGGCCCACTTCTCTTGAGCAAACTGCTCCAGCTGTCTCAGGTCTGAAGGATGTCTTCTACAGACTGCATGTTTCAGCTCCTTCCACAAATGTTCAATAGGACTTAGATCAGGGCTCATAGAAGGACACTTCAGAATAGTCCAATGTTTTGTTCTGAGCCATTCTTGGGTGTTTTTAGCTGTGTGTTTGGGTCATTATCCTGTTGGAGGACCCATGACCTGTGACTGAGACCAAGCTTTCTCACACTGGGCAGCACATTTGGCTCCAGAATGCCTTGATAGTCTTGAGATTTCATTGTACCCTGCACAGATTCAAGACACTCTGTGCCAGATGCAGCAAAGCAGCCCCAGAACATAACTGAGCCTCCTCCATGTTTCACAGTAGGTACAGTGTTCTTTTCTTTGTATGCTTCATTTTTGAGTCTGTGAACATAGAGTTGATGTGACTTGCCAAAAAGCTCCAGTTTTGTCTCATCTGTCCAAAGGACATTCTCACTTCCAGTCTTGCTTTTTTATGATTTGCTTTCAACAGTGGTGTCCTCCTAGGTCATCTTCCATTAAGTCCACTTTGGCTCAAACAGCAACTGATGGTGCGATCAGATCTGTGCGGTCTCTTTGGTTACCATTCATATTATCCGTCTCTTCAATTTGTCATCAATTTTCCTCTTGCAGTCACGTCCAGGGAGGTTGGCTACAGTCCCGTGGACCTTAAACTTCTGAATAATATGTGCAGCTGTAGTCACAGGAACATCAAGCTGCTTGGAGATGGTCTTATAGCCTTTACCTTTAACATGCTTGTCTATAATTTTCTTTCTAATCTCCTGAGACAACTCTCTCCTTAGCTTTCTGTGGTCCATGTTCAGTGTGGTACACACTATAATACCAAACAGCACAGTGACTACTTTTCAGCCTTTAAATAGGCAGACTGACTGATTACAAGTTTGAAGACACCTGTGATGCTAATTACAGGACACATCTTAGTTTAACGCCCCTATGGTCAAATCATTTTCAATCTTTTCTAGGGAACCACCATTTTTGTCCAGGCCAGTTTCATTATTTTGTTTTTTAAAGTGATTCTGTTGAACCACAATTCAAAAGCAATGTCTGATTTTTCTTAATTAATTTTCAGTTATTTTTATTTATTTTCACTTATGTCAGTTTCAAGTTATTTCAGTGACCACTGTGGGTTTTTCTTTCTTTAACAGAGGGGTACCAACAATTTTGTCTGTGTGTGTGAGTGGGTGCAGCAGGTTTGATGAAATTTGCGAGGTCCACTTTCACCATGCCCTAAGGGAGCTGACCTTTGTCTAGGGCTATTGATATTATTTTTGAGTGATGTATTGCTTGTAGTAATTTGAAATATGATTTTGTGACTTCTAGGTTCACCCTTGCCAGCCCCTCAAGTGTGGGATTCTGAGGAGGTCTTGTTGTCACAGTGGTTAGGGTTTGGACCCAAGGAGGATGACTCCAGCCCGGCCTGGTATTATTGCTGACAGGTAAGTGGTTGGTCATTTTATTTTGGCAAAGGATATGTTTATTGATCAGGTTGGGTAGGTATGAGCCAATAGTATTTCTTTACTGTAAGGGAGATGGGCTACAGTAAAAAAAACAAAAAAACCTTTTTAGAACAAAATTCAGGATAAGATTGAGATAAAATCAGATAAAGAAATAAAAAATAATCCAATAATGGAGAATGGGGTAGGCTAAAAAGGATTAATGATGTAAATTTCTCCCTTAAGTTGTTATGGAGAATTAAAGTACTGATTAAAAGTGATTAAGAGGAAGGATAAGTTTTGTATTTCCACGTTAAAATTTTGCTCTAATAAATGTCACTAAACGTTTCTTAACCTTCCCTATAAAAAGGCAACTAGAATTAAAAATATATATTAATAGTTTCCAAAAATTAGATTAAAAATGTAAGACAAATAAAAGAAAGAAGAGAAAAAAGGACATAAAATTTGGTATTAAGAAAAGGAAATTAAGTTAAAATACAGTCCAAAACTTGGTTTTGTGATAACCTGACATGCCAGACGAACAGTTACATATATCTGTCACGGAAATATTTCACTAGTCCATCTGGAGGAGAGCCCATAGGAAATGTTTTCAGGGGCAGAACCTTCAAAAACAACAGCAGCTGGTGATTGGACGATCATTCTGCCAGTCACACTCATCACAGACCAATCATATCAAGCCACAGTATGACAGAGCAGCTTGACCCTGTTGTAATCTGTTAGCTTAAAAGACATTTCAGTCCTTAGACTAACGTCTTACATTAAATTATACCACACAGCAGTATCATTTACCACCAACCTTGTCAATGACAATCCCCACCAAGTTCTCCAGGTAAACTTCTGAGGAGAGCAGATTTCACCAGGTATCACTGAGTAACCATGACTACCACAGACTAACCGGCATCATCCGTGGAGGATTTTCACATTCTCTCCAACATTCCCAGCAGTGATCCCCGGTCGGGAGAAGAGCAAAAACATGATTTCCCATCAGAAAAGCTTTAAGTCACATTCTTTGCTCCTCTTTTAAAGAAGAAATCGAGTACATTTCTGATTAAACTGCAGATATTGCCGCATCCACGGAGACCGCTTCATTGTTTCCAAACATGCAGTCACTTCCTGCTGTCGTCACGTCTGCAGCTCCCACCTTTCTTCCCTGATTGGGCCGTTAAGCATTTAGCCGGTGAAGTCATTGGACAATAGAAGTTAGCAAGATGGTCCTGCAGGATTTCATGCAATGAATCAGACAGGTCCATCTGCTCTGTAAGGTTAGTTTTGTGAAGGAGGGGTACAAAAAAGTCAAAAAAACTAAAAGGTTAAATAAATAAAATGATCAGTATCAGTATCAGTGGGATTCCCACTCCTCAGATTAGTTTGTGTGTGGGCTCTGGCTCCCTCTAGTGTCTGAGTGTCGTAATAGCATGCTCCAAAGCCTGCAGTTTTGGGGGGCTGATACACAATGTGCTCTAATCACTGTTATTGTTATCCATAAAAGGAAGTGTTATGGGGACGCGTGTGTCAGACCACATTGGAGAGTTGGCAGATCCCGCCAATGGATTCTGTACCATGGGGTGAGTGTCCAGTAATTTATTGGTCGTGATGGCTTCCTTTACAATGGTTTCAGTAAAAGATTTGTTGTTCGTTACCTCTTGTTGTTTTTCTTTCAGGTACAGTACTCTTCCAGCAGGGCGATCCAGGGTTTCCAACAGGTATGCAGGACGGAAGGAACAGCGGGGGACACCACCACCCGTTCACTTGATTCAGTGTCCAAAAAATAAAGTTGTTTGTATAAAGTCTCTCAATCGTTCTTCCGTTATTGGGAATATTACAACAAAGTTTAAAAGAGGTACAAACTCAGCCCATTTTTGTGATGTTGGAAGGAAAGAGCCGATTCATTCAGTACATCCTCCAGTGCCCCTACTAAAAATCCTGGAAGCCTCGTTTAAACCCAGACCCTGAAACGGCGCACTGTGTTTGGCACAGATGGTCATTTCTGTTGTACAATGTGCATGCTGCTCTTGCTGCTGATCCGCCACTGTAACGTAGATTTGAGGCACGGATTGTAAAATCATGGAGGAAGAGAAGAGGAAGAACAGAAAGGCCAAAAAAGAAGAAGAAGAGACTCAGCATAAGAAACAGCAGAAAGTGTCCCAAGTGTGGGATCACGACAAGTTGAAACGAAAAGAAAACAGTGCAGTGTGTCTGCTGTAAAAGGGAGTTAGCTTAGCATAATAGCACGTCGTCAATGCTACAGCACCTCAACAGCAAACATCTGGTCTATGCATCAAGTCCACAGACCGGTCATAACAAGATAACACACATGATACAATAGCAGAAGCAGTTAATGTGATCAATAACTAAGACTAGGTTGAGAAAATAATGTACTTTGATTATGGCTCTGTCTAAAGACTGGTTCAGAACGTAAATCAATGCGGAGGCTACTTAGCTCGGTATTATGTGCTCATACTTTTCACATCCAATAACTTTCCTTTTAATTTTATTGAAGTGAGTAGAAAAGACAAAGGTCAGAAAATACTGACAGTGATTAGAGGAAGGAGATGTACTAAATATTGATATTGTTCCAGCCTATTAATAAAATAAGATAAATTAGATCCTCAATATGGAAATCAGCATTGTTACAGGAAAGAGATAACCATGAATAAAAACAACAATAATAATACTAATACTACTACTAATAATAATATTAATAATAATAATGATAATAATAGTAATAACATAAAAATAACCAAACTAAAACATTCAAAACAAGGAAAGCTTTGACCCAGTTAAAAAAAAAAAATGCAAGAACAATATAAGCAAAACAAATGTAAAAGTTCAAAAATATTGACACCATCGCACATAGGTAAATATCAGTATCATTTGATTAGTTGCAACTGTTTTGATGCTCACTGTAGACACAGTTTTCTTTATAACTAAAGGGCCTGTTTATCCATTTAGGTTTTTACTGTATGTATGAGTTGTTCATTTTTGAGATATCAGCTGTAGAGATGTCTGCCTTCTCTCTAGTGTAACTGGACCAAATGGCAAAAGTCCTGTGATGAGCAAAGCACCAAAAATACATTTAAAAATTAAAAACCAATGTCTGAGTCTAAAAATCATGACCCTCAGAATAATATGCAGACCTTGTTGTGGGCAGTTTCATGTAGGAATTCTTTTTTTTATTTTGATTTTGGGATCCTCAGTGTTCAAAAAGGAAATAACTCATTGTTCGTTAAGGAGACCTGGCTTATTTTCTGTTATCTACATTCTTAAATGCAAATTGCCTTCAAATTTAGGACTGACTCGCAAACGTATGGCTAACTCACAACTGTGAATCGATTCTCATCGATCACCGTACGCATGACTCAACTCGTCCACGAATTTCACTAAACCACCGCAGAAGAAGGTGAACAAACAAAGCCTCTGGGTAGGAGCAGAAGAAGACAACATGATGACAGTAAAAGATAACGTAACACAACGCCATAAAAACCAAGTCACAACAAACACACAGGACCAGGATGATGGACCTAAAGACTGGAGTGGAGGAACATGAGGACCAGAATGATGGACCAAAAGTCAGGAGAGGAGGAACATGAGAACAAGGATGATGGACCTAAAGACTGTAGAGGAGGAACATGGGGACCAGGATGATGGACCTAAAGACTGTAGAGGAGGAACATGAGGACCAGAATGATGGACCAAAAGTCAGGAGAGGAGGAACATGAGAACAAGGATGATGGACCTAAAGACTGTAGAGGAGGAACATGGGGACCAGGATGATGGACCTAAAGACTGTAGAGGAGGAACATGAGGACCAGAATGATGGACCAAAAGTCAGGAGAGGAGGAACATGAGAACAAGGATGATGGACCTAAAGACTGTAGAGGAGGAACATGGGGACCAGGATGATGGACCTAAAGACTGTAGAGGAGGAACATGAGGACCAGAATGATGGACCAAAAGTCAGGAGAGGAGGAACATGAGAACAAGGATGATGGACCTAAAGACTGTAGAGGAGGAACATGGGGACCAGGATGATGGACCTAAAGACTGTAGAGGAGGAACATGAGGACCAGAATGATGGACCAAAAGTCAGGAGAGGAGGAACATGAGAACAAGGATGATGGACCTAAAGACTGTAGAGGAGGAACATGGGGACCAGGATGATGGACCTAAAGACTGTAGAGGAGGAACATGAGAACAAGGATGATGGACCTAAAGACTGTAGAGGAGGAACATGGGGACCAGGATGATGGACCTAAAGACTGTAGAGGAGGAACATGGGGACCAGGATGATGGACCAAAAGACTGTAGAGGAGGAACATGGGGACCAGGATGATGGACCAAAAGACTGTAGAGGAGGAACATGAGAACAAGGATGATGGACCTAAAGACTGTAGAGGAGGAACATGGGGACCAGGATGATGGACCTAAAGACTGTAGAGGAGGAACATGGGGACCAGGATGATGGACCAAAAGACTGTAGAGGAGGAACATGAGAACAAGGATGATGGACCTAAAGATTGTAGAGGAGGAACATGGGGACCAGGATGATGGACCAAAAGACTGTAGAGGAGGAACATGAGAACAAGGATGATGGACCTAAAGACTGTAGAGGAGGAACATGGGGACCAGGATGATGGACCTAAAGACTGTAGAGGAGGAACATGGGGACCAGGATGATGGACCAAAAGACTGTAGAGGAGGAACATGAGAACAAGGATGATGGACCTAAAGACTGTAGAGGAGGAACATGGGGACCAGGATGATGGACCTAAAGACTGTAGAGGAGGAACATGGGGACCAGGATGATGGACCAAAAGACTGTAGAGGAGGAACATGAGAACAAGGATGATGGACCTAAAGACTGTAGAGGAGGAACATGGGGACCAGGATGATGGACCTAAAGACTGTAGAGGAGGAACATGGGGACCAGGATGATGGACCAAAAGACTGTAGAGGAGGAACATGAGAACAAGGATGATGGACCTAAAGACTGTAGAGGAGGAACATGGGGACCAGGATGATGGACCTAAAGACTGTAGAGGAGGAACATGGGGACCAGGATGATGGACCTAAAGACTGTAGAGGAGGAACATGGGGACCAGGATGATGGACCTAAAGACAGGAGTGGAGGAACATGAGGACAAGTATGATGACAGGTACACCCTTATATTATAATGTTATAACAAACATACAGGTACACCCCTATATTTAAATGTGATAACACACACACACACACACACACACATATAAACACCCCTATATCTAAATATTATAACACATACACGTACACCCCTACATTTAAGATTTAATCACGAAAACAGGTAAACCCCTTTATTTAAATGTTATAACACACACACAGGTACACCCCTATATTTAAATGTTATAACACACACACAGGTACACCCCTTTATTTAAATGTTATAACACACACACAGGTACACCCCTTTATTTAAATGTTATAACACACACACAGGTACACCCCTTTATTTAAATGTTATAACACACACACAGGTACACCCCTATATTTAAATGTTATAACACACACACAGGTACACCCCTTTATTTAAATGTTATAACACACACACAGGTACACCCCTTTATTTAAATGTTATAACACACACACAGGTACACCCCTTGATTTAAGTGTTATATCAAATATACAGGTAAACCTCTATATTCAAATGCAATAACACACACAATGCTACACCCCTATATTTAAATATGATAATAATCACAATAGTACAGTCCTAACTTTAAATGTGATAACACACACACAGGTACACCCAAATGTTTAAATACTATAACACACACAGAGGTATACCCCTGTATTTAAACGATAAAACACACACACAGGTACATCCCTATATTTAAATATGATAATAATCACAATAGTACAGTCCTAACTTTAAATGTGATAACACACACACAGGTACACCCAAATGTTTAAATACTATAACACACACAGAGGTATACCCCTGTATTTAAACGATAAAACACACACACACACAGGTACATCCCTATATTTAAATGTTAAAACACACATATATGTACACTCCTATATTTAATTGTTATAGCACAAACATGTACACCCCTATATATAAATCTTGTAACACACACATATACACCCCTATATTTAAGTGTTATAACACACACACACGTGATGAACACTGTTTTGCATTAGGCCTGTATGGTAAATCTAGAAACAACAGGAATGAATAAAATGTTTTTAAGAAATCAGGTAAGCCATTGTTTCATTGCTTAATTTTCATTGAATATAAGAAAGTATTAATAAGTAGTCAACTAGAAAAAATAACACAACACTGTGGGTCGGTTCTCCTTCTGTAATACCTAATATTTGCATTAAGCAGCTGTCACTTTCATTGATATCTCTCTCTCTTTCTCTCTCTCTCTCTCTATATATATATATATATATATATATATATATATATATATATATATATATACAGATATATATATATAGATATATATAGATATACAATGAAATATGATTCTCTTAGATATTTTATTCTTCACTAGACAGTTTCATGTTTTCAGTTGATAATGCTAAGTTACATCATAGACATTGACCTTGAAACATCTAAACGCGTTTTCCTACTCAGAAGGATCACACAGTCTTCTTCTTTCTCTTTCTGAAATGTTCGATCAGTAATTGTCCCAATCACCAATGCTGATGTTATAAACAAGGAAATTTAGTAACGCTACAGTGTCAAGAAATGTTTGTTCATAAGCTAGTTTACGGTACACATTCTTCCTTTTAGAGGAAATTTCAGCAATTTTAAAGCTTCATCGCAACAATAATGTTCTTACACATGGATGTAGAATATGGGCAGTGTTGTGCATGAACACGTTCATTGAACATGTCATATTTTTTTGAGCTGTGATCTGAACGCATAATTTTTCCAACTGTGAGCATAAATGTGGAGGGAAATGATGATGTTCACCCCCGTTCAGGAAAAAAGAAAGAAAAACAAAAGTTAAGACAACAAGTTTGTTTATGACAGCTGTCAGTGGACATGCCATTTACGGCATTCAGCATGTCTGGTGCAGCTGAAAGAGAAGCCGCCTCCACCTCGGCAGAAGAAACTGATCCATCATCACATCATTCTCGAATTTGAAAGGACACACCAAGTTGAAGCAACCGGCCAGACTTGGGAAATATCTGAAAGTGACTGAACATCAGAGGAGGGGCAAGACCATGAGTGAACACCCACAAAGATCCTCCACCCACGTGAAACTCATGGCATTTTGTAAGGGACCTCCACCATTTCCCAACAAGAAGTAGATAGACTTGTGTTAGACTATATTGTAGGAGACCTGCAGCCTTTGAGCAAGGTTGAAAAACCATCTTTCATCAAATTAATTACTGGTTTGCAGCCGTCCGGGCGTGTGCCTTCAGGAAGACGGATACAGACACAGCTGAACAAGGCATTCAAAGAAAATATATGCAAGCTAAAAACCGAACTTTCTGAAGTTGATGCTTCAGCACAACAGCAGATTGCTGAACTGCTGTCAACAAGGCATTCATGGGCATCACGATTCAGTGGCTCAATAAAGATGATGTTTCCCAGAGAAGGTCTGATGCACTTGCATGCAGGTGTAATTAAGGTGCACACACATGATGTGTTGGCAAGAGTATTGTCAGATTTGCATAAAGAATTCAACATCCAAAATAAGATTGTGTGCACAGTGACTGACTATGCCACAAATTTTGTCAAGGCTTTCAACTGTTTTGGGCAGTATGTTGCTATTGATGGTCCAGAACCAGATGAAGCAACTGGAGATGATGATGAATCAGGATCTACCTCACTTACTACTACTGCTGCTGCTGCTGCTGCTGCTGCTGAGAGCTCAGATGAAGAAGAAAAGGAACCTTAGCCTCTCTCAGCTGTGGAGGATCCCTGTCTCCCCCCTCACAGAAGGTGCATGGCTCACACCTTAAATCTAGTTGCCAAAGACAGAAAAGGTAGCTGAAACACAATATAAACAAATGTCCCGGGCTGTTTTTGGAAAGGCCTCTGCCCTGTGGAACCGAGTCAAGCGAAGCGCAAAAGCATCTGATCTGGAAAAGACTGGAACTGGCTTTGCATTACCAAATGACACAAGATGGAAGTCTATGTATTTTGCTATGCAGTGGCTGTCTCACATTGCAGCAGTAACTCCCAGGGCAGATACCCAAGAGGCAGGTGATGCTGCCACTCCTCCATATGACAAACTCATCTTGTCTATGATGAGTTTGGCTTGCGTAGATTCTCTAAAGAGGAGATACATTTCACACACCAGTTTGAAGATGTGATGAGGCCCTAAGCATCTGCACTGAACATCCTACAGGGGGAGGCAAACCTGTACCTTGGTTACTTGGCTCCAACCATTGTGCAACTGAAAACTGATTTGAGCAGCCTGTTAGATGAGTGCACAACGCCCACTTCTGCAGAAGGTCTGCTACTCCACTCTGCCACTCTGATCAATCCCTGTTGAGTGGTGACACTGACAAGACAAACACTGCAGCACTATTCTTCAGATTTAACAGAAACCCACAGAATCCAAGAAGATTTGAAGTGGACACTTATCTGGATGCTCCAACTACAGATGGCTTTGCTGAGTACGAGCTGCTGCCTAAGCTCAAAAATCTATTCATCAAATACAATACTGCACTAAAGTGCTCCAGTGGAGAGACTATTTAGCATGATGGTCAAATATTCAGACACAGGAGAAACCAGCTCAGTGATGCCAATTTTGAGACGCAACTGCTCTTGAATGCAAACAAAAAGATTTGAACCACATAATTTATGGATTGGACTGGTGTGCAGGGGAACTTAAAAATATCTGATTATTGCGCTGTGAAGAGAGAAAAAGAGATAGAAAATCAAACTAAATGGTGGCAAATTATTCATTGTTTACTTTTGGTTATTTTCTTTTTTAAATATGTTGAAATATGTCTGAATATTGCACTGAATGTTAAGCTAAAGCCTCGGACTTACTAAAATACACAGGGAATATCAGCATCTTAAAGTAGTTAAGTGTTAGAAGCTAAATGCTGTGTTCAAGTTTTCAGAAATATTCTAAATAATCTTTCTATTTCTCTAGACAAATAAGTCAGAAAATAAAGCTGAATGAGGGTGTCTTATTGTTTACTGAGTGTAAACATTCAGGATTCTTTTTAAAGATTGTTAAAATATATTTGCTGAGTATTGCACTTCTACCAGACTGGAGAAATGCAACTTAGTTTGCATTTCTGCGGCCTGTTTTTTTCTCTTACAATGTTTGCCTGCATAATGTCCTCAACTGTGTTTTAAGAAGCAGTACCTTGTTGTTTTACACCATTATTGCTTTCTCTGAATTGCATTAAATAGCAACAATATTGATGTATGCATAATTTGGTTCATGCAGGCTAAATAAAATTTATACTGCATCCACAGTATGCTGTGCTAAACCTTTTTCACTTTATGCCCAATATGACACATTATTAAGGAGGTAAAACATATACTGACATCGCTTTTTCCTTTCTATGATTCTATGGTAGTGTACAGTACAGTTCATTTAGTTTGGGAAGTGAGCTGAGAAACTATGAGCTTGAACTATTTCACTTTAATGTTTGCGAACTGAACTTTCAACTAGCCCTTGTTTAGTGTGAACTTGCACAACACTGAATATGGGTCACTTTTGATTTTATCTATATTAATAAATGAATGTAAAAACAGAAAATACTGGTTTGTAATTTCCAGAAATCGCCGCTCAGCAGTTCATTTCACCTTTGACATTCTGTGTGATACAGTTGGAGAGGGTGAGGAGAGCTGCTGAGGCCATGGTGCGAGGTGGAGAAGTTCAGTCAAATGTCCACTAGGTGGCAGTGTTCACTGCAACACCTGCACAGGATGAGGAGCTGACCATCAGACAGCAGGAGGCCTCAAAGAGGGAGAGAGAGAGAGAGAGAGAGAGAAGATTTGAACCATATATTTATGAAATTAGCAAAAGAGTCCAAAATGAAGGGGCCAAATTCCAAATCAAACAAAAAACAAGCAAAAAAAAAAAAAAACAATGGTTTGACAGTAAACGTTCTATTTTAAGAAAACATCTCAGAATCATGTCAAACAAGAAACATCATGACCCTGAAAAAAACAAATTATGCCTCGAAAACCATATAGCCCTAAAACAACATAAGAAAATTATCTGTCAAAAAAAAGGATAAACACACAGAGAATGAATTAATGAAAATTGTAAAGGCAATAGACCAAAACTATTTTTGGAACCTATGGGAAAAAAATCACTCAACCAATTGTAAAGATAACATTGCTTTAAAAAATGGAAACATATGGAAAGACCATTATATGAAATTATATGAAAATCCAGAACACTATGGTTTAAACACACATCAGATTGCTACAATTGACAAATTGAAATTGAAAAATGCAATAAAAGGCAAGCAAATACTTTAGACAGGCAAATTACAATAGAAGAAATAGAAGAGATACAAGAAAACTGTCTGATCTTAAAATAAAAAGGCTTGTGGTACTGATGGCATTTGAACAGAAATGTTGAAAAACAGTAGCAGTAAGCTAAACATGGCCATACTTAAATTATTTAATTTGATATTAAAAAGTGGCATATATCCTAAAATTTGGAAAAAAGGTCTGATTACTCTATTTTATAGGATGAGAAGGCATCCATCCTACTTTGGCTGGTGCATCTCTGTTATCTAAAAACATGGCAGAGTCTGACCTATGACCTCTCGGAGATGAGACCATGTTGCAGAGCTGCAGTCCTCCACGCTCCTCTGTGCTTGCTTTAGGACAGTTTTCCACCCATTACTGCTATGACAGTTGTGTTCATCACTATGATAACTGCTATGACAGTTGTGATAGTGACGAATATTGTTCCATAGAGACTGTCTGTCCCCAAACCTCACATACACACATGGACAAAATTGTTGGTGCCCTCCTGTTAAAGAAAAAAGACATTCTCCCCGAAGCTTTGTGCTTGTCAATATGCATTTTGGCAAATTCCAGTCTCACTTTTTTATGATTTACTCTCCACAGTGGTGTCCTCCATTAAGTCCACTTTGGCTCAAACAGCATTGGATGGTGCGATCTGATACTGATGTACCTTGACCTTGGAGTTTACCTCTGATCTCTTTGGAAGTTGTTCTGGGCTCTTTGGTTACCATTCCTATTATCCGTCCCTTCAATTTGTCATCAATTTTCCTCTTGCAGCCACATCCAGGGAGGTTGGCTACAGTCCTGTGGACCTTAAACTTCTGAATAATATGTGCAGCTGTAGTCACAGGAACATCAAGCTGCTTGGAGATGGTCTTATAGCCTTTACCTTCAACATGCTTGTCTATAATTTTCTTTCTAATCTCCTGAGACAACTCTCTCCTTAGCTTTCTGTGGTCCATGTTCAGTGTGGTCCACACCATGATACCAAACAGCACAGTGACTACTTTTCACCCTTTAAATAGGCAGACTGACTGAGTACAAGTTTGAAGACACCTGTGATGCTAATTTCATCAATATTTTTATTTATTATTACTTTTGGCAGTTTCAAGTTATTCAGTGACCACTGTGGGTTTTTCTTTCTTTAACAAAAGGGTACCAACAATTTTTTTCACGTGTGTAAAACAAAACACACATCCGTAATGGGAATAAAAACACACAGAGCATATTAAAAGACATACAGTCATACCGACTAAAACGTCATACAGTCCATAAGAAAACAGGCTGGGAGTTGGGGGACCATGAGAATTATACACAGTGAATTATTAAGTGCTGGAGTGCTAATTAAACTGCCATAGTGATAAAGTGCCACATGCTAAAGTGCATAGTGGTAGTGCTAGCTGCTAGTGCTAGCTGCCTGGGAGAATATACAGTATATGTCGTAGTATGTGTCTGTAAGTACATAGTAATATGTTGTAGTATGTGGAAGTAGCCCTTTCGAAAACTGCCACCTCATCGTGGTGGAGCGGTTTGTGTGACCCTGCGATCCTGGGAGATATATCATCGGGGCACTAAACCCCAGAGTAGGGTCTCCTATGATTAATTAGTCCTAGGGGAGGGTCCAGTCAAAAAGTGGTTCTCCAAGAACTCTGAATGGGTCAGCCATATCGGAAAAAACACAAAAACAGTCACAACATGTTGAGTCACGAGCCCAGTGGCCCATGAGCCAGTGAGCTCATGTCAAGCTCTGCAGGCAAGGATACAAAGTCTGGAAGACTTTGTGGACTACAACAGTCCCAACACCCTCTAACTGGAGTGGGCCAGTCCACAAGAGGGTCCAGGTGACCTTCAGTTTTACCCTTATGATAGGTTTTAAGTCCTCCAAGCAGAGGTCAGAGAGTTCTGGAGAAAGTGGTGCTAATTTGCTGATCCAAACCTCAGAGTCAGAATAGGTGACACAGCAGAGAGTGACATGTTGCTGCTGAAGAGGTGCTTTGGCTGGCCAGCCGAAACAAATCAAGGGGACAATAACAGTTGGTCTGAGTTGTCATAGTTAGCACAGACAGAAAAGGTATCATAGGTATATTTCAAAACTTTTTACAACTTTCAAGCACCTTTGACCAAGCTGAAGGGATCTGAGAATGGGACAAACACATGTGCAGAAGAAGAAGCAGAGACTTGCAACACAAACTTCTGCCTCAATCCTCACTGGGATGTCAGACATCTGGTGGTTCCTCCTGTGGGAGAATAAAAAGGGACTTTAAAGCCTGTTGTGGCCCCCAGGATCCAGTACCAGAGGGTCAAGAGGGAGGTGTCCAAGTCAGAAACCATCAGCAGCTTTTATATTTCAGTAACAGCACTGGGACTGTTTTAACTTTGCACTTTACAGTTTCTGTCTTACTGATGAGGACAACAAATACAGCTGTGTCTGACAGAGTCCCTGCCCACACTTTAATCTTAAGACTGTTTGTTTGATCAATTTCTTAAATATGTACTGTACCCACATATCAGGTAATTAAAATTATTTTGCAAAGAACAAATGAGAGTGATTCTTATTAAACTAATACAGCAGTGTTTGACTAGAGTCCCTGCCCACAGTGTAATCTTAAGGTCATGAGTGTTAAACCTTTTCTTAATGTTACCTAACAGGTACAGTTATCTCAACAAGTTTTGAAAAACTTCAGTCACCTTTATCAAGAACATCTGAGCTCATTCTGTCAACCTGAACAAATCAACAGGAGACCCAAAAACAGGACTGCAAAACAGGAGTCAACCTCAAAGACAGCTGAACCAGATTATTGTTATAGCTACTGAAATAATGTTTTCCCTGCAACATCTACAGGAGAGTGAAAGTACAGTGGTGGGTCACTTGACCTCTGACCTCATACCTCACAATTTTAACCAGTTCATTATGAAATCAGAGAAGACATTTGAGCAGACATACCTTGACTTTTGAACCTTGTCTGTTCTTTTCTGTCCTGCTCTGCTGGAGGAATGGAGCTCTTCTGTTTATTCTGCAGCTCCATGGGAGGCTGGCCAAAGTCTGTTCCTGCTGAACCACAGCGTTTGCCACTGTGGTGATCATATAGTGGTATTATTTGTTCAGGAGAGACTTAAATAAAACCTGGATGTACATATACTCAGACTATTTACAAAAGTATTCATGACAGAAACAAATGATCATGACTCATTTCACAGTGATTAATTGTAAAAAACACAAACCAAAGGGTTATGTTCACAAATAAAATGTCATGGCAGCAGTTTTCTGACATTAAATCAGACTATTCACAGGGACAAGTTCCGTCATGCTTTTATATCAATAAAAAGCAGATGCTGCCATCTTGTGGTGAAAACAAAAATAGCAACATAAAACAGAACATTTGTTGACTGCACTGCAACAACATGGGACAGTCACACAACCACAGACTCAGAACTGACACGTGGAACTGATCTGAAGTTGGTCAAAGGTCTGTTCCTGCTCAAGCTACGAAGGAGAAGTCCATGTTAGTGAATGATCAGGCCATGTAAGCTCCTCAGAGCTGTTAGCCGCTAAAATACACACAAACTAAAGCAACACTTATTTTAAAAGCCATTCAACTACGATGTCTCTGAGCATTCTGTTAGATATGCAAACTAATCAGTAAATGCTGGTATCATTATGCATTTAAAGAAACCACAGACCCAGTCCTCTCTCCCCTTGTGACCTATTTTCTCTGGTGAAAAACAAATTAAATGACACACCAGTAGCTAGCTAGCAGTAGTGCTAACTCTGACGCAGATGCACTGCCATGTACTTCCTCCACTTTCTGTCATCCTCGTCACTGTTGGCTCTCTGTGCTGACTGGCTGTTGTGTCACAGCTTCAGAAGAATTTGTTGCCAAAGTTAGATATTGTAAACTTTGGTGAAGGGGTGAGAGAGACGAAATATGCATTGCTCGAGTGATTATTCGCATCTTTCGAACAACAGATTTCTCACAGTTGACGCACCATCCTATTAACCTATAATGTATTTTCATGATGTGACAAACTGAAATATGCATTTGGTGTGAACACAGCTTAAAGGAGGGAGAAAAGATTAGGAATCGTCCATGTTTGGGGAAAAACTACCTGTCTTTTTAATGTGGATTAGAGCCCTCAAGAGAAACCTCTGTTGTATTTCATTAAATGGAGGAGCCTGATCTAATGTTAACAGCAGCAACTGGAGAGGGGTACAGGGCAGACAGAATCCATCTCCATGTTCCAGCTGCAGAGCAGCACCCCTGCTGCTCTCTGCAGGATCACAAGGACAGTGATGGTCCTGGGGCTCTGTTTGCATAACAGCATGATGCCTCAGGAGCTTCTGAGGGTCTATGAGAAGATCTATTCTCTCCTGAAGTTTTCTCACCAGAGGAAAAGAACATTTGCTCCTGTGTCTTGTCTTTTTCTCCTGAGCAGTAAGATTCACTTAATCTCAATTTAGTCTCCTTTAAAGTATTAGAAGAGATTTCAACAAGCTCTAATCTGTTTCTCAGAGTTTCTCAACTAGTTTGTCCGTTGTGATCTCAGGCAGAGAAATCTGAGAGCTCTCTCTATGAGCTCAGTCTACTCTCATCCCAGCTTCAGTTCATGTATCTCATACTGAGCTCAGACAGAGCAAATGAAGAGCTCTCTACAAACACTCTTTTAATTCTCTGACAGACTTCAATCAATCAATCTTTATTCATAACAAGTGTTATTTCAAGAAACTCAACAGAGCGGGCTGAAGACAAACTATTCATTTTATGGATACACATATATCTGTATATATATATACATCCAGCTCCCAACATGAATCCATATAGCTAGTTATGAATCCCTCCATCATGGCAGCAAGACAAACCCTCTGTTTAGCAGCAGAATATCTTGAATGTGGATCCCAGTCTCATGATGAACAGCCATCCACACGATGCTGTGTTGGGTGTGTGGGCAAAGGAAGGGAGGTGGGTGGAGACAAGTGGACTGAAGTAGGAACTAAAGCTAGTAACAGATCCATGGACCAATCATAGACCTGTCTTCTTCATATTGGTCTCTGCTGAATATAAATTTATTAGAGGTTAGCCCCCTGAGATACAGCACAGGCAAATTCATTTGTCTGTCAGCTCTGCCATTTGCCATAGAATTATAAAGCCTAATGACTGTGAACAAAGATCTCCTGTATATTTCTGTCCTGCAGTGAAGAGAGAGGAGCCTAAAACACCGTTGTTTCTTTGGTCCATCAAGATGTTATGAAGTGGATGATCAGCGTTGTTTAGAAATGGTAAATCCAGTCAGGTGGAAGGAGAGGGTCACATGATTGAAGTCTTACATGATTTTAAGTGCCTCAGGATGTTAAGTCTGTATCCTGGTAATAATTTAATGGAGAGCTTCACAGGGATCTTATTTGTTCCAACACACTGCAAAAAAGGATTTCTAAGAAAGAAAAAAAAAAACTTGTTTCTGGAAGTTTGTTCTTATTTTTTACCTAAAAAGAAAAATTATCTTGACAAGCAGGATTTGTATTAGAAAAGTATCCTTATTAAAGAAAATGTGCCTAAACAAAATCTTAATAATATATTACAGCTAAAATTAAGCAAGAGTTACTGGTAATAAGCCGTAAGAGTGGTTTGAACGAAGTCCCAACAGAAGAACAAGATTATTTTTCTTATTTTACGATTAAGACATTACACAGTTTCTCAATTTAAGAAGTTTACAAAATGACACAAATTAAAATCAAATTAATCTGCTTTATTTACCGCACAAGCATTATTCACAGAACCATGAGGAAAAATCTTCACAACACCCATACAACACAATAAATGGCTTGGTTGTACAAACCATAAATGGTGCATGAGCACATGATTTGAAAATACACTTTAAGGCTGCCCATTAAAACAAATGTGACAGACAGCACTGTGTACCTTTTCTGATGAACCAGGTGAGGCTTTGTGTAGTCCAGTAACATTGCCCAGGTGTCATGGTCCTGCTTTTTGCTTTAGTTAAGTTACCCATTTTGTGTTCATGTTTCATGTCTTGTCTCATACAACCTGTCTTACTTTGAAAGTTCACCTGTCTCTCCTTGTCTCCATAGGTTTTGCTTCCTGTCTGGTGCGGTCACACCTGATCTCTGTTCTTCCCCAGCTGTGTCTAATCACCCTAATCACCTCATGTATTTAACCCTCATGTCTTCCCCTGTCTTGTTGCCAGTTTGTCACACTCTTTGTCTTTGTCCCAGCACTCATTTTTGTCACATCTTGCCAGTAAAACCTGTTTTCTCTTAGATCTAGTCTTTAGCCTCACATTTGGATACCTCTGCTTTTCTCTGATAGATTTACTGTGTACTGAACCTTGCCTGTTTTTTCAATAAACCGACTGCCATTGTCAAGCCGGTGAAGAATCGAGCATTTGTGTTTTTTTGAGCCTCATTTCATGATACCAGGTAATACTCTGCAGTGATATATGTGATGTCCTTGTGACTGTTGATATTTGTACTGTTATCACCACTGTTAGTCATCAGTTTTCACTCAGTAAAACATGTACAAATATATTATCATAGAAGCAGCATTAACTTACAGAGACATCAATTCTGTCCTAGTTGGTCGGGCAAGAATTGACAGATTTTTAAAATCCCAACTCAGAGTTTGCCTAAATATTGGGGGAGGTAGCCACCGCAAAATTTTGTGCAGCCCTCTCTCCTCTCCCTCTTTCTCTTCCTCTGTCTCTCTCTCTCTCTCCCCCTCTCTCTCTTCCTCTGTCTTCCTCTCCCTCGCCTCCTCTCTCTCCCCCTTCTCTCTTTAAGGGGTTTCTTCATTTCGATTATTGGCGCTAATATTAAAGGGCAGTTACGTGAGTTTGTTCATCTATTCAGCCATACAGACAGCTGGAGATGATGAATAGGAGGCAGAGGAAGTGGGAATCAGGAGAGGATTAGAGACAAACAGTGAAGGCTACACACTAATGATCATACTGTCTGAAAACAAGTGAGTACAGTCAGCCCTTTTCAGTAGGACTAGGTGTCAGTGTCATGATATGAACACTTTATCTTTTCCTCCAGCACAGATCATTTGCTTAAATGTTAATTGACAGCAGGTGTGTATCAACTGTGCGTGAATTAAAAGTATTTGGATTTAAATAAAGGGTCCAGGGTGTATGACATCAAATGACATTGCAATAAAGGATGCCTTAAAATTTTCTCCCTCAAAACTTCCCCTCATACCTTCTTATCCTAGGTAGATAATCGTGATTAAAAGTCATTTGAGAGCATAGCTAAGAAGGTGAAAGAAATGTTTTCTCTGTTCCTATTAGACATCTACAGACAACATTGAAATTGTCCCACCTTAAGTCGATTAAAATATGAATTTTGTCATTGATGAAAAAAGTATCAGACATTTCAGAAATAAGGCTCTGCACAATTTGATATATCTGATGAATTGCTGCTCAAAAATACACCAGAATAATAAGAATAAAGCTTTTTACCCTCATTTTTTCTGGGGCAGGACCCCCAGACATCCAAAGATTAAATTGATTAAACATATTCCCTTTTCTGTGTATATATAGATATAGATATATATATATATGTGTGTGTGTGTGTATTTTATATAAAGCATGAGACAACAAAACACAGCAGTAGTTAAGAATAACATTTAAAAAATTGGAAAAAAAAACCAAAACATAATGAATACTTAAACTATGGTCTTAAAAATTTGAGTATTTCTTGAGTAAAATGTAAAAATGTGGATACATGGAAGAAGCTGTGTGTATTGTATTTATTTTCTCTGATTTATTTGAGAATTTAAACTTCTCTGTTGCAGATGCAAATATTGGAGAAGACCTTCTGCCAACATGAGACGATATCAAAGTCCTACTTCCTGGTCCAGAAAATTTCCTCAGATGTCGGGCTCTATGTCTTTGGTGAATCAACATGAAAATGTAATTTTTCATCTTTTCTGTGTAACAAAAGTTGAATCACTGCCGTTAAATGTATATTATGGTGATATTATGCTGGAAATGGGAACAAAAAAACGATTCTTCTAAGGAACCAACGGCACAGCAAAGCTTTTGGTCAAACAGTTATAGATATGTACATTGAGTGTCCATCCCTGAAGACTCCATTTAAAGTTCTGTTTATGATCCACAGAGCCTAATTAAAATAAGCTGTTCTCTTCATAGTTATTTAGCAGTTCTACACAGAGAAGACTTGATGTAAGACACCTTACTTTGGAAAATAGCAGAAAATGTGCAAAACAGCTCTGTGTGAAATCACTTTTTATATTTTTTTTGGTTTTTATATAAACTCTGTGAATGAGGTTAAATTATTGAGACAAGCTTGTAATAAGGTTAGATTTTTCTCAAAGCATTTAAATTAGCTTTTGAATTGATTAAATACTAACAATTCCCATTTAATGGCAGTCTTCTGACAACAATTTTATATTTAGCAGATGTCAAAGTAATAAACCTGATCTTCTCTTGTTTTAGCATTAAAAAATACAAATATAAACAAATATTAAATGTACAGGATGAATAATTATTTCACATTTTAGTGGTACTGCACATGACTATACCCTCTTCTGTTTTATTCTGCAAAATTTGCTTTTGAAATCTTTAAAATCTTTAATGAGCTGTCTAATTGTATCTTAGGACACAACTGAGAAACTTCTATCAACCACAGGAGAAGTGAACTTTCCACAGACATTACAAAGTTTGTGACCTTGTCCAACCCACAACACATAGTGTTCACAGACCGTGAGCCAGACGGCCATACTTTGAGCAGAAATGGCTGGGGAGGGTGTGTGGACCATTATCCAAGGAACTCTTCTGCTGACTCATCAGAAACACTATGATCAGTATGATTTCAATTGCAAGAGCGTCTGGAGACTCCAGATACCTGAGCAAACATGAAGTTAATGCCATGGCGAAGCAACTGGTAGAGTACTACCCAATGATTAAAGGAGGGTCTAGTGATTGGGTAAGCAGCCTTTGGTCACTACTGTTATTCGTGTGAAGTTTGTAGTGTGAGGCTGGATTTCATGCCATCTTTGAATCTGAAATCTCTTACCTGATAGGAGCACATTGCGAGACTCTTAAATGTCAAAAGCCCAAAGAAAGCCAAATATCCTCCTTCCAAAAAGCCATGACTGGATGGAGATCCAGATGTTGAAACAAGTGACTGTGATCGAGATTCCAGTGGATCAACTTTTATTTAATTACCTGCTGGATCCAGCACCCCAGTGAACCAGGGTAGCAGTGATGAAGCATGAATGTATTGCATTAATAAACTAGGTATGCATCCATGGGTTTGGGGTAGACTGAACCTTTTGGAACATGTCATTAACAAGTTAGTATGTAATGGCTTTAATTTTAACACCCTCACACCTGCTTATATCCTTTCAGCTGGTTCACTTGACTTCTTTGACAGCTACAAAACCCAGGCAAGGCACTACAAGACTCTTCAAGAAGTGTACAAGTCCAAGAAGCCAAACAAAGCTGCAGTGACCCAAGTCCTGGATCTCGAGTTTGAGTCAAAAAGACTCCTCATTGACTCGGATGCAAAAAAGGAGCAAGACAGACCAGCCAAAATTCTGGAGGCGTACCCTTGTTCCAGAGAAGTTGTTGTTGTTCTTTATTTATACAGCCCTGTACAACAACCCTTTGAGTGAACCAAGATGCTTTACAATAGATAGTAAATGAAAAGGAATAAATAAAAACATTAAAAGCAATAAAAAAAACAATAAAAGCAATAAAATACAATACGATTCAAGACAATAAAATAAAGTAAAAGTAAGAGTGCCACCACACTATTGTGTATTAAAAGTCATCCTAAATAAATAGGTTTTCAGTCTAGATTTGAAGAGGCCCAGGTCAGACATAAGAGGCATTTCAGCGGGGAGCTTATTCCAGAGCCTGGGAGCAGCAACCGAAAAGGCTTGGTCACCCCAGTGTTTGTATTTTGACCTGGGCACTTCAGCTGAAGTTGGTTAGACGACCTCAGAGCTCTACCAGGCTCCTGAACAGTTAAAAGCTCAGATAAATACACTGGGGCGGGGCCATTAAGAGCTTTTAAAACAAACATTAAAAGTTTAAAATCAATCCTGTTGTGGACAGGAAGCTAATGAAGGGAGTTAAGGACAAGGGTGATGTGCTCTCTGTGACGAGTCTGTGGTGAGTGACTTTTTGTTCTGGACTGTTCCTGCCGTCATGCTCTGTCTCTGCCCCTGTAGCCTCCTCACTCCTGTGAGGGGGTGTGGTCTTCGGGCTGCAGTGCACCTGAGTCTCATCTCCTAATCACCGCCTGCTGCATAAGCCTACCATGGTTTCATCACAGTGCTGGTCGATCCTGGAACCTACTCGTGGTATTGTTGGCTTCTTCACTGGTTTTTTTGAGTACTCTTGTGTTTCCTCTGTGTGTGATTTTTTGATGTACCTCTGGTTTTTGCTCTGTACTAACTGTGCCCTTCTTTTGTCTCTTTCAGTGCCTCCGTCCACTCAGATTCACTCAGCCACACTCTGGTTCCTCTACCCCGTCCCCAACCTTCAATAAACTATTTCTAGTTGCACCTTAACAGACTTGGTTGCTTTTTGGGTCCTTGAAAATTATTACAGATATGTTCCATCACACTCTTGTCTGTTAGTGCTGGTCAAGAGACGGGCCGGAGGTTTTGCACAAGTTGAAGGTGACTGTGCCGCCTTTAAAGCCCCACTATGTAAGATTCAGGTTTGTCTGCTCTCGAGGGGCTGCTCTGATCGATGGGTGTCATTGCATTGTCGTAACACAGCGCCTCACAGCAATCTCCAGCATCTCCAGCAATCTGAGAAACTTGCCGGCAGATAATCGCTGGTAGCATTTAGTGACAAAACAACGTCCGCCAAGTTACACAAAGCATGCAATGCTACGGAGCAACCACCGACTTAAACCAAGTGTTGACCTCTCCAGCAGTAACTTTGCAAGCTCGGCGTCCGTCTTGCAATTCTCCATCTCCCGACACTCTCGCCACCAAGCAAAGTGGGCTCCAATGTTAATTCTAGTTTTGTTCCTTGTGTTGTTCGATAGTCTCTTTTTGGCCATTGAATCTGGAGAAAGAGTGCTCCTCACACGCTTTGCGGATGCCATGGCTGCTACTACTACATGCAAAACACCAGCTTCTTTAGCTGGAAGCCAAATCTCGCATAGTGCCGTAAAGCAGTTTGCACTTCTCGCAGCATCTCGGGATATGTGTCCCCGTCACGGGAGCAAAAGTTACATAGCCCCTAAACAGAGCAGGAGAGTGCTGTGGGGGGAAGGGGGCGGGGGCATTCTCTCTGTTACAGCGCCGAGCTCCACTGAACAGACTTTGGAGAGAATATTTGAAGGCTCAAAAGATCTGCAGTGCTGCTTTAATATAACGTCAGTTGTCATTAAAAAGTTGTGATAAAGATGTTAAAAGGTAATTTAAATAAGTTTAAGTTAAAAGGGTAAAAACGTCATTCTTCGTATCAGTTCATAGTGTCTACTGCCATCTGGTGGGCATTGTCAGTAACTAAACTTTAGGTCCAAGGCTTAAAGGGATTGTTCAGTTTTTGTGAAGTGGGGTTGTATGAGCTCCATATGGTCACTAATTACCTTGGATGCAGTAGGGCGTTCTCTCCTCTCCCTCAGTAAGCCACAGTCTGTAAGAGTCTGTTACGCAGATATAGCCGCAAACAGGGAAGTAACGTACCAAATACAGAGGGTATTTTCACTGCCTACAAGAACTCCCATCAATAAATTATACCACAGTTTCGGAGTATGCTACCTAGAAATGCTTTTAAGTGCATTAACTTTTCGGAAATATAACATAACAAGCTAGCGGCTTCAGGCGCCGGTTGTACCCTCGTGTAACTTCAATCAGGCATTGTACTTCTTTTGTTCTGACTCTTAGCGTGAAGAAGTGACAACGTAGGAAATCAAAAATGAGTGATTATGACAGCAACGATGAAGTTCCATTCACTTCGGAGCCAAGAGGATATCTGTGTGAACAGGAGTTCACAGAAGAAGAGCTGCTGCAGATGGACACCGAACAGACCGGAAGAAACAGAGAGGGAACATCGGTGGAAACTGGACGTCAAGAAAGAGTCGGAAATACACAGTGGTGCGAGTGAACTGTGAACTGCAACTCAATGCCCACGGACCCCGAGTATTGCTGCTGCCATGAGTGGACCTTGGTTACAGACCGACTTCAGGATCTGTCTGAGTCAGAGGATACTGGAGACTCTCACACCGTCTGCATCATTCATCAAACAGATTTTCCTGCTCCTCTGAATCCCGGTGTATTGTGGACATTCTTCAATTTCCCGAAGATAAACTGGAAAAAACGTCCCAAACCTGAAGGACCTAATGACAGTTTATCCTCAAAGTAAGTAATAATGATCTGTCAGAGACAGACAAGCAGAGTAGAGGAGGTTTACCGTAACATTGCAGACTACTTGTGTGTGTGTCTCTCTCTCTCTCACACACACACACACACACACACACACACAACCATTACTGTGTATTAGCCTCTAACTTCTGCTACAACACAATTGTAGCTGTTTTTGACGTAATAATATAAATATACCATCACCTAAATGCAAGAATATATTTCGATTTTGCCATGACTTTATATAAATTGTATATAGATATATAGATATGTACACTGTCAGGTAACGAGAGATGTAGGCATTTGCTGTATATGATGTTGTTCAACACCATTTGTCTAAAACATTTCTTTTGGTTTCTTTTGGTTGTTTCAGGCAATTCAGGCTGATTACATACCGGGTTGTACTGGAGTGGGCCCTGAGAGGACAAAAGCTTGGAAAAGGCAACAGGACAGTGTTACCATCATGTGTAGTGGAAAAAATAAGATCTGAATATCCATCACCAAACAGGCAATACGCTGGCTTCAATGAATCTGAAGATGCAATGAGACAAGATAGATAACCAAATCACACAGAACATCTTTTTGTGTTGTGAGCAAAAATATTGTCAAGCAAGAACACAGAAATAAAGACAATAAATACTTTGTAAAGCTGTTTTTTTACTCAAGTTTTTGACTGTTGATTTTCACTTCACAATACAGAAGGCATCTAGAAGCGTGACTTGTGTTGTGACACGAGTGATTCTTTTTCTGGTTTATTGGTGGGAGCAATATGGTCTGGGATGTGTGTTGGCAGATGGACTCTCAGCTGTCGGTCGCTGGATCTCAGCTTAATGTCTTGTCTACGCTGGATGACACAGTCCAAAAGGTCCTTTCTGAAGTCCTGAGTCGTTGGCTCGTAGATCTTTTTGACCATCCATTGATTAGAGAGCTTTGAGTGAAAGACATTGTATCTTTTTGAGCCTAGAGAAGAAACAGTATTGATTAGTGTGTTATCCTATTCTAATAAAATGTGAAAGATAATGACAAAATTAAGAATAAGTGTTACGATTATAATTTTTTTTAGACCAAACATTAGATTGATAGTCAGTGTTGTAGAACTGGCATTTTTGCTTTCATTATGTTACCCTCAGTTGTAGAAGCATGAGCCCTCCCAACATTGCTGTTGGGGTCCATGATGCTGAGTAGTGCTCTTGCCTGCATGGTGGTGTACTTGAAGTGTCTCTTTTTCTCGGCATTGTCTCTATTTCAGCATTGAACTATGGTTCACCTCCAGCTCTCCTAATACACAAAAGTGACTTCACAGTGATTATGAGCCGTTTTTGTTTCTATTTGGCAGGCCACACTATTATATAGAACTTTTAAATACTTTTTAGTATTTTTGTTAGGAAACTTGGTGGTGGTCTTCAGAAACACCACACAACAACACTAAGTAATGCTATTCAAAATAAAAAGTGTCTCCACAATTGACAACTCACTTGTACATATTGCACATATATGAGTATTACTCAATGACAATCATGTAGCAAAGGTAACTGACAACATTTTTTTTTACTAGATTGAAATTACATAGTGGTCTGCTAATTATCCGTCATACGCAGGGCACTGAAAATCATAAAGGAAAATTACACAGTTTGTAGTTATGTGTTGTGTTATGTAATACAATTACAGGTGTGCTTGAACAGGGTCATGTGAGCCATGTCCCTCAGGAGGGTCTTGTCCATCACTATGGTCTTCAGAGCATTGTAGGCAGCACTTCCCTTCACAATCCACTTCTTTTTTCTTTGCTCCTCCTCGGTCAGATCACCATGGTAGCACCTGTAATCCTCGCCTTCCTCCTCCCACCGACGGATGCCACAGATGTGATGCAGGACAGAGGTCCATCTTCATCTCAATTCCTGTTATATCAAAAAAAAAAATTAAGTGGTCAATACTTACATAACAGACACACCGAAGCATAATACTGATTTGCATCAGCAAAGACTAGCTAACTTGATTAGTACAAACTTGGAGATAGTGTTTGGCCTCTTGGAAGCATCTTCCTACCACCTGTTGCTGGGCCCCTTTTATCATGTCACATTGAATGCAGATGTCGCATTTTTTCACTGTCTTATTGTCTTGGTCAGTTTTTACTGTCACAGACCTGCTGTGTCTGTAAACTCACCATATTCCGGATTATCAATAAGCTCACAGCACTACAGCAAGCCTTTAGACTGAACCAGAAAAATGTATTCAACAACACTGAATACTAAGGTCTTTTTAAAAAATCATTATTACCATTTCATCAAGGCCATAAGTACTGTAACACCACCAGAAGTGATTTCCAATGGCCTTTGTCCATGGATCCAACTCCATGTTCCCTTTTTTCCTTGCAGCTGCTCTTATTTTTTTTTCAACCCTACACAAATACATTTTGACAAAATTAAATGTATAAACAAACATTTAGTAATCCATAGGCAGACATTTCATAATAAACAATTTCATCCTGAGTTTTTGTTTTTTATGTTGTGAAAAATTATAAAATGAAATAGTTGGAAGTGAATATGCACAGTCATGGCTTTAAATTTTGGAAACCTGGAAGCTAAAATTCTCAGCATGACAGTAGCAATTATGATCAGTACAAACCTTTCGCAACATGCCATGGATCAAATTGATGTCTCAGGTCAGGGTAGGACTCCCTCATGATCTTCCTGATCGAAGGTGCATGGTCTGTAGTGACAACATCTATGGACACTCCAGAGGCAATTAAACGGTCCAACCCTCTGCGGAAGCCCACAGGCTCCATCATAGGTGAGCTTGTTGTCTCAGACACGTGCATGTGGAAAAAACCCACACAGAAACCAAAACCTAATGTGAAAACATAATAATGCTCTGACAGACAATAAAATATTACATGTTGGATTTCCCACACATCAAACCACGCCCTAATATTCATATCAAAATGAAACAACTTACCTGGACCAGATCGGACATTATAATCTTTTTTGAAGACATCACACATGCAATTAATAAAATTAGAACAATATTTTTGCTGTTACAATTGCTTATTACCCACCTTGCATACCCACAGACATTGAACTTGGCCCCAGCAGTTGACAGTTCTCTCATGTAGTTCAACATCTCTTCCTGCATTTCTTTGTAGGCCTCATGAACCACAGATATTAGATATGTCGACTGTAGAGTATAATAAGATGTCTTCGAAGGCAACTGCAATTTTAAAACTTCAGTCCACTCTGAAATCTCAGTCTCCGTTGTGACATTGAAAAGGATGGCTGCTGCAGACAACAGGTTGTTTTCTGGCATTCCTCTCACATCAGGACACGATTGCCACACTCCATTGTGCCCAGCCAGGCAGTTCCATTCAATCCTGATTTTTATAATATAATAATTTTCTTGTGATCAATGGAAACCCCACACTGATGACAATTTGTGAGCAGCTGCATAAGATTGGGCTTATTCACAATCCACGGCCTATGACACGAATGACCGGGTTCTTCAACATCTGCATCGTCTGGCTCCGTTTCTGCTGAGGGTGTGGAGAGAGATGAGACACTGGGTGGAACATACAGGCTGTCACCTTCTCCATCAGCTGGTGCCCCCTCAGAACTGCTGGCTGTGTCAAGCGCAAAAGATGACATGCTTGTTTCCAGCTGTTGGAGTGCTTTGGTGATGGGCTGTAGAAGAATTGTGTGAATATTAAAAATGACAAAAACAAATATTTTCAGGAAAAAGAAGTGAAAGATAATATTTTTTTAATAACTGAATCAGAAGAATAATTGTTCAAAAGCAATAAGAATAAATACAGCATAACATAACTCCATGTAATGGAGAAGTTGAGGAAGTTCAAATTCTTACAGTACCACAGTGTCTTCACATATTATAAAAATAATAATTATTATTATCATCATGTTTGGGCAGAAACAAATGAATGAAATCACCCATCTGCTTACCTCAGATTCAGACCTAACTGGAGGGAAGGCAAAGTAGGCTCCAGAAGTTAATGGTCCCTCTCTGGGGAGTGTCTGAGTAGGACTTGTGAGAACGAGCTTCAGTTGTGTTGCTAATGTGAGCGCTTGATGGCCCTCACCTTGCACCTTCTTCGGAGTGGATTGTGGGACACCCAAAAACACTGGTTGTTTTTCCTATGATTCCTCTGCTTTGTTATTTGAACATACCTGTGGAACATTGTAATATTGTGAATAACATTGCACATGTAATTCAGCCTTTTTCATTATGCATTAATAGGACAAAGACACAGATTTTTATCACAATGAAACAATCCCTGTTATAAGTGGCACAGGAGATACACAGTGTGTCTATGTAGGCGCATGTGTTATGAATTTTCCCTGCAATGCTACATTCGAAGTACACTCTAAAATGTAATAACTATTCTTACTTAAATTACATTTGTGCACTTTACTTAAATCTTAATAACCTGTTGATTCAACTCAATCAATATGAGTAAGGAACCCATTTAGCTTGATAAAATTATACAACTTAATTCCTGAGTGCAAGCTGGACTTGAAACTTTTTATCACGGTGATTGAACACTGAGTTCAGGATTGCACATGTGCATTAAAGCCAGGCGGGAGACTACTCTGCAGACTGATTTTGATGTTGGAGGATGCAGAATTTCTCTTAGTCTTAAGGTGAGTTATTTAATGCATCTGCATTAAGCTGCAACACGGCGACATTAAGCCAAAATGGAAGTGAAACACCAATTTTTTTTTAACTACTAAGCATCCTTTGTTGTGCTTGTATGTAAGGTGTCGGTGGCTCAGTTGAATAGTGCGCTAAGTCAGTCATCAGGAAGTTGCAGGTTTGAGCCCAGCTCTGGGTAACAAATGGTGATAAGTTCTTAGGCAAGACACTTAACCCCAAGTTGCTCCCACTGCTACATCAGTGGTGTGTAAATGGGCATGAAAGGGTGTGAGTTGATACTGGTGGAAATGTTGCACGGAGGAATACGTGACATGAGTTGGTTAGTTCCAGATAAACTTTATTTTCTGAAAAGTTAATGCACTTAAAAATGTTTCTAGGTAGCGTACTCCTAAACTGTGGTTTTATTTTTTGATGGGAGTTCTTGTAGCCGGCAAAAATACCCTCTGTTCTTGGTACGTTACTTCCCTGTTTGTGGCTATATCTGCGTAACAGACTCTTACAGACTGTGGCTTACTGAGGGAGAGGAGAGAACGCTCTACTGCATCTAAGGTACTTAGTGGACATATGGAGCACATACAACCCCACTTCAAAAATACTGAACTATCCCTTTAAGTTTCATTTTCTCTCACTCTTATTCAGCAGTCTCACAGAGGAGGCAGGGAAATATACAAATGTTGCCGAGTCCTTCTCTATTGCGCTTTGGCCTTGGAGAACATTTGTCTTGTAAGATTTACTGCCTTATAGTTATTAATATGTCCAAGAGGTTAAAGGGGTCATATCATGCAGAAACAAGATTTAATACCTACAAATAATGTTGTTTATTGAATTGCCGACTCTATACCTCCAGAAAATCCCACAACATGAGATCTGCTCCTGTCCCCGATATCCGGGAGCGAGATTTCCGCCCCTGAAAACGTCTTATAGCGAGATCTTCGCAAGATTTCCTGCAACCTGACATCATGTATTTTCAGTCTCTTCTCACTGGACGAGCCTGAGAAAGCAGCTCCTCCCTGCAGCTCCTCCCTGGTAATGACTGAAGCACCGAGCTGCAGCTAGGACACGCCCACCAAGCTCAGCTGTTTATATCCTCTCCAGGACCAGCAGTTTCAGTAGTAGTTTCAGTTTTTGTTTTCTGTTTGTGGCAAAACAAGCAGTGATGCATAAGAGGAACAACGCCACCTGGGGACTTGCACCCCAAGATTTTAATTTAACAATGACCCACACTTCAAGAAATCCACAGGACCAGAGAACGTGATTTCAAAGAGTAGAAAAAACTTTATTAAGCCATGTTATTAAAAAAAAGGCAGACTAAATTATCAAGAGGAGGGGTATGAGACCTGCCACTGGCAACTGAACCAGGACAGGGCTGGGGCTTACCACGACAGCGGTAAGAAAAAGGGGGAAGGATCCAAAACTACACAGCACCCGTGAAACAGCAAGCAAAAGTGAAAGAGGGGACCACCACCAGGGAACCGCTGCCGCTCCAGGGCCCCCAGCACCTGTCAACAAAAGGGAAAGAAAAAAAACACAATTAAAACCATGCGCAGATGGCAGCCCTCATACCCCATTCACCCAACCCCAAAAGAATCCCATAACTAAACTACAAGTATTCACTATAAAGAATAAAGCAAATTATAAACAATTATGAAATACTTGCTCCCAACCAAAAGAAATAATTACTAAATATCTTATTGCAATGAGGAAACAACAAAAGAAATTAGAAACAATATGGCTAATATAAATACAAAACAAACTCAATAATTCAACAGAAGAAGGAGCAAAAAAAGAAAGGGACGTTAAATAAATTATGTGTCTGCATTGTTGATTAAAAAAACAGAGCCAGGCACGTGGACATGCTTCCGGTGCTATGCAGTGTAACCCTCAGCTAAGGGTCTGGACCAAACACCAGGACCCGGAAGTAATAGGGTGTGCTGTGGGGCCAGAATCACGATAATCGACAGCACCAAGCGAGCAACAGCAGACCCACGAGCCTAAGCGAGAGCAGGAGAGTGGAGGAAGAAAGAGAGAGCCAAAACAGCAGAGCAGGCCCAGAAGCGACAGCAGGTGATGGCCGCACACTGCAAACAAACAAATCAAGAAATCATAATCTAATTCTGGGAGAAAATAAAATTAATATAAATTATGAAGAACGGTTTCCTACCGGGGAGCAGGATTGTCGTGCCTGGCAGCAGGAGGAGGAACAGCCCAGACCCAATAGCGATGGCTGGGAAGGAACAATGATTACTGCCCTCACCAGACCATCAACAGCTGAATGCTGAAAGACAGACAACTCAGCACCTTACCTGCAGGAAAACACACCCCGCCCGCACGGACTCCGAAGCAGCCCAGCTCCCAATCATGCCACACTGCTGTAACGCGCAAGACTGAGGTAAACACAATGCCCAGGCTATTGAATGGATCGAGTAGAAGCAGAGCCTGCGTACCTTTTTTGGAAACCCGACACCACTCTACACCGCTACACAGGCACGCCGTCAGGACAACACACACACACACGTCTGCCGGCCCCAGGAGGGAGGAAGAGGAAGAGGAAGAGGAAGGGGCGGACCAGGTGTATTTATAGATGACCCAGTGATTGACAGCCACACCACCTCTGGTGGAGGGGAATGCAACTCTCCACTTTGCCACATGTTGTTTCCCTGAGCTATATACTTGAGAGAAGACATGTCTGGGAAGGGTCTTCATCTGTGTTTTTTTTCGTTGTGGATCAAAATCACAACTATTTTCACTTCCAAATAATGAAGACACCAGAAAGCAGTGGGAAGGATCAGCCGCTGTCTCAGCTGTTTCTGTGTGCTCATCATTTTACCCCAGAGGGCAGTTTGATGCAGGATTTGATTCTCAACTGCTGCTCAGACAAGGAGCAGTTCCCTCCATAAAGACTGTCCACAGAGACCCGGAACCACAAGCGGTAAGTAATGTAATCAGAGGAAGTACTGTAAATAAAGCCATGATGTAATGTCGAGCTAATGCTGAGCTAGTTAGCGTTAGCGTCAGCTGTGTTGTGTAAATTCAGACTTGTAGAGCTCTTTTACGAGCACACGGTAGCTAAAACAGCAAAATTTACAAACGGTGCTTCATCCTCTGTTCTTAAACTTGTAAATAAATATATGATATAATGTTGAGCCA
Organism: Cetoscarus ocellatus; assembly: GCA_037902135.1. Classification (NCBI taxonomy): domain Eukaryota; kingdom Metazoa; phylum Chordata; class Actinopteri; order Labriformes; family Labridae; genus Cetoscarus; species Cetoscarus ocellatus. Next base: position 117,862 of record JBAMNC010000121.1, on the reverse strand, counting down.
ATGCTAAGCTCGTTAGCGTTAGCGTCAGCTTTAGCGTTAGCGTCAGCTGTGTTGTGTAAATTCAGACCTGTGGGGCTCTCTTACGACCACACAGTTGCTCCAAAAGCAGAACTCACAACGGTGCTTCATCCTTTCTTACTTAAATATCTATCTTTTAATTATTATGATGAACATGTCTTTGAAAAGGTCTGCAAACCCCCCTCAGCTGCTGAAAGTAATGGGAAGCTATTGTTAGCGGTTTGACTCGCTGTTGTGTGTAATCACAGAACTAATGTGGGGTTTTGTCTACTTAAAAACTCATTTGTATCCATGGAGATGTGCATGATCGATCGGCGAATCTCATAAGTAGCCATTTTAATCATGTAATAAAGGCCAAACCAAAGTTTAATGTTAACTGCAAAGTCTATACAACGCTCCCCGGACAGCCGGGGCTAGTAAACATTGCACTTCCGTATGTCACGCCTCCGCTCGGCCCCCGGCTCAGCCCTCACAGAACTGGCCAATCAGAGGACAGAGCACACGTGGTCTCGGTTCTCACGTGTACTCTGTCTGAATCAGAGCGTTTTGAGGGGGAGCCCGAAAAGCGGCTAGAGAGAGGCTTTTGTAAACGTGATTTTGAGGCGAAGAAGGAGCTTTATGACCTGCAAACATACAGAAGTACCCCAAATGCATCCCAGATTGGCATAATGACAAGGAAAACAGCATGATATGTTCCCTTTAAAGGAAATCTTAATTAGAGCCCTTTTGGTTGTTTGCATTTTTCCATGCACTCGCGTGCTAATGCTAATGATAGCAGCTATTGTTATGTGTTGTGGCCTAAGTTAGCTTACTGAGTTAGCTACTTAGCTAGTTACTAAGTCAGTTAGTTAGTTACTTTCATGCTTTAAAATGCCTCTTTATGATGATTACATGGTATTGGTACATATATTTAATGTCTGCACTGATAAACTGTTATTTTCTGTTTATTTTTTACAGTTTACAAAAAAGTCAAAAACAATCACATCAAGCTTCAGTAAACCCAAGAAAAGTCAAGCCTTGTGCTTTCATTGGAGACTTTTGTGAACTGTTATCTGACTGTCTAGCCCTGCACACTGGAACGTGTAGAAAGGGCAGTACAGTGACTGAGGCCCCATTTACACAACAACGTTTTCACCAGAAATGGAAAGTTTTTTAAAAAATGATTTGCATCCACATGGAGACGCGAGAACGACTGAAAACGCTGTAGTGTGCATACCAGGCAAGGAGATGGCGATGTCACAGCCACAGCCTCAGTCTCAGCCTGCCTCTCTCCAGCCTTCATGCAATCAGCTCAACTCCTGTCACCTGCGCTCCTGCTCACACCTGCACCTCATCTGCTGCAATCAATCCGCCTACTTAAACCCCGGCTCCACACTCACTCGGTGTCAGATCGTCTTCGCTCTCATGCCAAGAACACCAGACCAGCTATCCGGACTGATCACCCGTTGCCGACCTGTTCTGTTCCGCCTGTTCCTCGGCTAGACCTCAAGGTACTGACCCGTTTCTGCCCTGCACTTACCTGCCTGCCTGGTCCCTGGTTGCCAACCCTGTCTTCTGTTCCTGACGCCGAGTACCTGTCTGTGAGTTCTGATCTGTGGTGGCCGTCTGATCCCCGGTGTCCGACCCTGTTTCCTGTTTGTGGCAACGAGTTCCTGTCTGTGAGTCCTGATCTGTGGTGGCCGTCTGATCTCCGATATCCGACCCTGTTTCCTGTTTGCGACGCCGAGTACCTGTCTGTGAGTCCTGATCCGTGGTGGTCGTCTGATCCTCGGCAATCTACATCACTTCCTGCTCCGAAAGATCAATTGAGTCTGAGTCCGCTCCACCTAAAAAGACTCTGTGTGGCAGAAAGAGTGTGTGTCTACAGCGTGGCCGAGAGGACAGCGTCACCAGCTCCTGATCCTGAGATTGCGGGTTCGATCCCCGCTCCTGACTCCACTTCCTCTGTGCCTGTCAATAAAAACTGTTTATTGTGAACTGCAACACTGTCTTGCATCTGGGTCCTTCCTGTCTCCGTGTCAGGCGATGTAGGTTTGTCAAGAAACAGCGGTGTTACAACACAAGTAAGAAGACAAACTTTTCACAATAAATAATGGCGAGTGGACGCACAAAGACGCAGGAGTTCCTTGCCTGGACATCAAAGCTGTCTGGATAACAAACCGAGCACAGTAAACAGCACACATGTTGCTCGGTAGACGGCCAAAGCTGTTGTTGTTCCTGGTGTAGCAGGATGAGATTGCTGCCACTCTCATCTGCACTTAACTCCCAGGGTGTGTGTCAGCCAATGACTGCCTGGGGGCACCCTATTAAAGGAAACCTCCGGTGGCCCTCTTGCTTGGTGATTCTCGGCTTCATTCACTTCTGGTTCACCCTCTGCTTCTCCCACACATGGGTAGGTTAGCTGATGACTGCCTCTGGTCAGCTCCATCTTTTCATTCCGCTGGCACTGCAATTCCCTGAAACATATGTATGGCTTTTAGATGCCCTGCGTGTTGTGCCCCTGAGGATGCCTCCTGTAGCAGCTGTCTGCACGTAATGTCACCTCTCCCTCTGGTAGGTGACCCTCCTCCGGCTAACCTGGTAGCCCTTACCATTTTATGTATTACAAAACCATGGTCACAGGTTTTCTCTCTGTTTGTTAGCGCCCATGGTTGACGGCGATGGAGATCTGGGATGTGGCTGCTTTGCTGTGCTTCACTCTGCCTTGTGATACTTGCCTGGGCTTCGCTCTGCTTACTGGTCGGTCTTTATAGTTTTTACCTGCTTGCTGCTCTGTGTTTTGTGGGATTGGGGCTCTTTTGTGCATGCGCCCCCTGCTTGGCCTGGAAAAGCCGTGGACTGTTTAACCCTCTGCATGCATATGACTTGACGCAAGGCCTATCAGACCGGCAGGCTCTGAAATTTTATTGACTCTGGGGTTTGGGGAATTATTAATGATTTGAGTTATCGTTTCTACTTTTGTTGTGTTTATAAACTGTTGTTCATGATTACTTTCTTTTTTGGGGGGGTTTATTAGTGATTGATTTAGTTTCCTTGTGGTTAAGTTCTTTTGGGGTTTTTTAGTGATTAATTTCATTTTCTTTGTGATAAATTTTTTTGGGGTTTGCTTGTGATTCCTTACCTTTTTTGGAGGGTTTATTATTTGAGTTTATTATCTACTTTGGGGGTTTAGTGGTTCAGGTATTTGTATTTGAGTAATTTGTTCAGTTATTTAGATTGAGGTATTTTGAATTGATTTATTGTTTTTGTTCCTTTTTTTGGTTGTCTGTGGTTTGGGGTATATTTAGATTTTCATTATTTTGTTTCCTTATTGGTTAGAGGGATTGGTTATTCCCTGTAATTGATATTATTTTGACTAGTTTGGGTATAGTGCGATACTCTTCTTATTTTGAACAATTTGAGTTTGTATTATGTTCAGTTGCCCCCTCTAACTTTGTTTTTTTTTTTTTTTTTGTCTTTTCAGAGCTGGGAGCCACAGGTGAAGAAGTTGGTGTTTAGGGTGGTGGTGTCCCCCCTCCTTGGTGTGCTGTGTTCCCTGGTTTGGGCTCCCCCTTCCACGTCCGTGCAGGTGAGTCAGTGTCTGCCATGAGCATCTGGGGTGATTTTTGTTACTTTAGGTTCCTTTGGGATACCCCTCTCCCCCTCATCAGCCTCTCTTCACCCTGGTACACCTCAGCCTCTGACTGGTCCCCTTAGTTTTCCCACATTCCCTTTTTAGTTGGTTTTTAATAACTTTTACATTTTGCTTGTTTAATAATGATTATTTTTTTGTTTATACTGGAACCACATCTCTTGCCTGCTCAATAACTGACCTATGTCCTTAGGGTGAATGGTTTGATTCTTTGGGTGAAATTCCCAAGGTGGCATTGTCGGACATCTACCTTTATGGTCAAAGTTATTTGAAGGGGATTGAGGTCCAAGCCCTCAGCTCAGCTGACCATCTCCCCCCTCTCTGGTCACAATCTGGCGTTGTCGGCAGGATAATTGTTCTAGAGCAGATACGTGTGTTCAGTTTTTCTTTCTTTTTTTCCCCTCCTTTTACTTGGTTTGGTTTTGAATTTTATATATGCTAATACATTTCTGTTGTGCAGAGCTAAGTGTTGACCGTGTGTATTGTTAAAAAGCAAAGCAGCCGTTGCTCCCAGTGGTATCTGTAGTATTTACTGTAAGGATTGCTGTGCCACTCATTATTTACCACTCCTCTGCTCATTGGTCGGGGCACTGCAATGGAGGAAGAGTTATTAGAGTTGAGGGGCTTGGTTGCACAGCTAACGGCAGACAAAGAGAGGCTGCAGCAGGAGCGGGCTGCGTCCGTGCCCTGCTCTAGCACGGCACCCTCTACTTCTGCTGCCCCCCCTACAGCCACTGAGAGACTTGTCTTTGTGCCCCGAGATAGAAAATGTCCCATGTTTAGGGGGAACGTGGGTATAGGGCTAGAAGAGTGGCTTGAGGAGGTGGAAGCTTGTGTGAGAGCTCGCTATCTTTCCATCCCAGATCAGGCTTTCTTCTTGTTTGACCATCTTGAGGGAGAGGCAAGAGAGGAGGTAAAATACCGTTCTAGTGCAGAACGAGCTGACCCAGACCGCATTATTGCTATCTTGCATCAGTTTTATGGGTGTGTGGAGTTTCATGTAGCTCTCCAGGAGGCTTTCTTTTCCAGACGGCAACAAGAGGGTGAAACACTGCAGGAGTTTTCATTGGCCTTACGGCGCCTTATGGAGGCAGTAAAACAGAATGCACCAAGAGCCATCTCCAATGCTGAAGAGCTACTGCCGGATCAATTTGTAGAGCATGTGTTAGACGGGGCTCTACGTCGAGAGCTTAAGCAGTTTGTGGGCATGCAGCCTAACGCTGAACTACTTGAGGTGAGAGCTGAAGCCATCAGGTGGGAGCAGGAGGGCCTACAGGGGGGTGCTAGGGGCCGAAGCCATTCTGTTCCTTCTGCTCTTTGCCTCCAGTATGCCACGCAGGGTGGCCCTCAGGTGGTGGCTGACACACCCCAGGCATCAGAACGAAGTGTGATGAGCGAAATGTTGAAGCTTCAACAGGAGCAGCTGAACCAGTTGACTCAGAACATCTCCCTATTGCAACAGTCTCATCACCATTATACGTCCCAACCAGTGCATCATCAAGTTTGCCCCGCTAATCGTGGCCCGGTTATCTGCAGGTGATGCCAGCAACCTGGGCACTTTGCAAGGGAGTGCAAGGGGATACGTGTTCCCCCTTGACCCCAGCTTTTATTGTTACACATTGTGTGGAGTGTGATTTTTTTTTTTCTTTTTTTTGATAACTCATCTATTTTTGTTTTGACGAACAATGAACTGTGTATAATCAGGGGCATTTCTGATATATCTGGAGGTCCTTGTAGGTCTCAGGAAGGTTAATATCATGCCCCAGCTCCACCTCTTTGCTTCTTCGTTGATACGTACTTCGCAGAGGACAATGTTTTCAACATGGCAGCAGCATCAGATTGATTTCCAAAGCCTTTTTTAGTAATCATATGGTTACACAGGGGTCATCTTAAGTTCAAGTGGTACAAATATGGGGAAAACCTGAATTGCTAAGGTATGTTTAACAGCTTGACTTTCTTGTAAAGTGCATTATATCTCTGACACAGGGGATGTGCTTGGAAGCAGCAGCAAACAATTGTGCATCAACAGCATTTGCTGCATTCAGAAAAGCAACTCAGACACACGGCATTCCCTCAAGGTAAGTATGAAGTTTTACAGACAACTAACATCAGGTAGTTTTCTCTTGTCACAAAGACCATTAACATAAAATTGGGGCCTAACAATTTCGATGTTTAGTGACAAACTTCATTATACCTCCTCTTTTGATAATTCCTGTTATTTGGTTACTTGTTTGTTATAATGTCTTGTGGTCGAAGCATGTTCGCTGAACACAGTTACTAATCATTTTATCTTTGTAACCATAATCTTTACACAGATGCACCTTAATAAAGAATGTGACGCTTTCAGTTAGTTGTGTTGTTACGGTAACTAACAGATTTGTACATTCTTTTGTAATCTCTGTGTACTGCAGGGTCAGAGGTGATCAGGGTGTGGAGAATGTTGAAATTGCCAGAAATATGTTTACTGTCCGTGGAACCGATGGAGAAAGCTTCAGGTTGTGCAAAGATTTTTCACACTTTTCACCAAGCGACATGTGACTATTACGTGTAAATTAACATGAGCATTATATGTTTCCAAGTCCTTGATATTCCTCTAAATTCCTGTAGATAATACGAGTCACACTATTCCGTTTATGAGCAAATAAGTTTGAATCATATTTTTAAGTACGTGTATATTGCAATAAAACTGTAACCATTGTCAATAAACTGTTGGCTTTGGGCATTCTGTCATCTGAAATTAATCTAGTAATTTACCATATTTTTCATAAAGTAATTTTAATATCCTAGCCTGACCTATACAGGTTTGGAATGTAGTGATGCATTCTCAGTTACTTCAGATGATACCTCAGATTGTTGACTTGACACCAGTTTAACTGTGACACAAGCTATGTCTTTAAAGAACAGCAGATAGTGGTGATTTTATTTTTTATTGATGTAAAGAATGAGATAAGGATACAACCAACACCAACAAATGAACCACAGCCACCCTCAAAACCACCTTAACAACCAAAAATTAAAATACAGATCATCGTAGCCACGAACGGTTGGCTTGACTTATCAAGCATATACCATGTAGGGGGTGGGTATTTCCAGCAACCTCACGATACAATACATATCCTGATACAGGCCTCGATATGTATCCAGACATACGTAAATTGTGAACATTGACTACACTTTAAAAGAACAAGTTAGTGTTTTACATGATTCTAAACTTCAGAAACTTAAATTTAGGTCCTCAAAGATGATAGACCAATTTGGAGCATGTGCATCATCATGTAGCTTGGGTTCTACTTTAAACTGTGCCATTGTTAACATTACCCAAAGCGTATTGACAACAACTTTCAAAACACTGAGGAATCTGTATCCATACACATATCCCCAAGGAGTGCATGACAATATTTTGCCGATTCAAAATTTTGAGCACAGTTCTAATACAATGCTACCTTAGTAACTGCTGAATTCAAAATGTCGGATCATGAAAAATTGCTGTTGTTACATTTCTTTCAAAATCTTCATAGGTTCCAGGGTGACGTGTTGGGAATGTTATACCGACTGCACAGACATTTACAATGGGGTAACAAAGGCTGTGAACCCCATAATGGGAGTCACAGTCATGGTCAAAAGTAACAGTAATCTTGAATGCCTCTCTTTCTGCTTCAATAAGTGGAACATGGGCTTGCCCTGTAACCCACTGACAGAAGCTCCGGACCGATGCTTGCTTCACTGCTCCTGCTGATCCAGGTACAGCTGAGGAGAAAATTCCATAAAGGCTAAATTATTTATTTGAACCGAAAAATTCAATGGAAGTTACAGGGTTGAAAAAAGCAGAGAAATCTGCAGCATATGCCATATGTTTGACCAAATAAACCTGTATAACCATAAAACTGAAAATGAAATGTGACAATCAAAAATGTGAATCAAGTGTTCCAGAAGAATGCTAGATGGAATAAATATGCCAATAGTATTTTGGGAGGCATATATCCATCTGTATGCATCTGAAATAGGTGTTACCTGTGTCTTCCAATTTTTGCAGGTAATCCTACAGAGAGTCCAGAACTTTCATTTCCCTCTGTTGTCTGATGGACTCCTCCTTGCTAAAATGTGGACAAAGGGCACTTAGTAGGAAGTCTAAATCCACCTAAAATAGAATAAAAGAGTAAACACAACAATACATTAAATGTACATGGTAAGAATCAGACACCTGATACTCCATTGTGTGGCTATATTTGCATGTTTATTTTGTTGATCTTTTCTTCCAAGGGTAGGGCCACACAATTAATATGTTATCATTACACTATAATAAACTGTTGCAATAAACACATTGTAAAAGTCCACACTGACTAAGAAAAAATGTCTAATGCTAACAAGCAATGTGCTGTCACTCAATCTGAAGACAAAAGACACTCAAAGAGGAACTGTGTGCTCATTTCATGAAAGAAATATTGACAAAAATACTAACTTCCTCCAAATGGCAGGGACAAAGAGCTGTTGGCACATCTGGTGATTATGCACCAAGATTTCATCCCAACCATAAATCTTCAGTCCTTCACAGAGTTGATTAAGTATTGGTAACAGCCTCACCCGTGCATGCAAAGTGATTGCACTAAAGTTGTAAGAAAGTCAAATTGAGTTCAGATTAAAATTGTTTAAACTAAATTTTTATGTGACAAATATTTTACTTCAACATCACATACTCAACAATGTCCTTCTTGCTGTCCTTATTGGTTGGTCCTGTGTAGCCACACGTCCTGATAGTTTCAGCCAACTCTGACAGCTTTTCTCATCTGCATTTTCCACCTAAAAGTCCAAACTCAAGCCTCAATATTTGCAAAACAGATACAGAACTTTCTAATACATAGAGGCATTACACTGAGGGAAGTATAAATGTGTACAAGTACTTCAATACCTCTTTTTGCAAGTTTTTAATATCTGGAGCAGCCACTTCATCAAGCACACCACTCCTGTCAATCTCCCTGTGGAACAGGAAATCCTCGCTCCACTTTGAAAAAAGGTTTGGTGCAGGACCTCCGTGAACTAAACTTGTTGCCAAGATTTTCCCGCAAGTCCTTTGGTGATAAAGATGCATATAATATAATAGCTCCTATATTTTTAAAGAGTTTTGATTTGATTTATTACTACAACGAGTTGTGAGACACAACAGCACATACTTGAAATGGTTGTCCTGGTAGTCCAAAATTTTGTACTTCTGATTTTTTCCCCTTTGCTCGTCTCCCTCACAAAAATGTTTTTCTATTCCATGCACCATTTCTGCAAATATTATATATAAATATACACACATTTATACACAACACACACAAAGAGGTTGCACTTTATTCCTGCTTTCAAGCCTTTACTGAGAATACATACCAGTCAGGAACTCTTTACGTAGACTACCTTGGTCGATGCTGTTCTCTCCAATGAATTAGATGCTCAGGAGATTCTTTGGAGATCCCTTTTTCTATCTACATCACTGTTTAAGCCCCCTTTGAAAAAGGTCTTCTCTTGTTAATGTTATATTGAATGTCTGGGATGTGTCCATCTTCTTCTGAAGCGACATCAGGATGTCTGATAAGCTATACAGTCATACAAAAGCACAATTAGTACAAGTACAAATCTAAAGTATGAATTATAATTCCATGAAATTACAAACTTGAAACTGTTGCATACTTGCTGTAGTGCCCATTGGTGTCCTGGGAAACACTAGCATATATCTCATTGGTTTCACTGTAAAAGGGTGGCATTAACATTTCTTAATTTACATGAACTGAAAAATTGAATTTATCAACTATCCAAGTGTTAGGCAACATTTAATAAAAGAGACAGTAGAAATGTACTCAACAAAATGGTTTGAGAATATTATCAAGTGAATACAGAACACATAAATTAACATCATATGCAAACAAGACACTTGAACATGTTTGATTTGAATGAAAAAATGTTTTACCTCTCACCACAGACACTGGCATACATATGGATTTCATCATTTGTTAACAGTTGACTGCACAACGGACAAGCAGACTATGAAAACAATGAACATCAAATTACAATCAACACCATCTGATTCCTCCGCATATCACACAAATGGTAGTATGTGTTGATACTTGTATGTATATATGCTTATGTGTAGGTTGTTTTGAACTAAAATTTGCATAAAAACCTTGCACATTAATAAGCTACATACTGCACACTGTTTTTGTATAAACAATTTTCCCTAACATGTAAGTGCACAAAGTGTGATTTATTTTTTTTAATTTTATCTTTGTTACTCTTGTTCTTAGTGTTGCATTACATAACATTGTCTTCCTTTACATCTTCTTTTATACTGCATTGTGTGTTGTAACAAACCAAATCTCCTTTGATGGGGCATCAATAATCACTTACTTTCATATAAATTTGAAAGCAAAAGTATATTTCTAGAGATCTTGTTTGGAATTGTACTCCTTGATAGGTATATATCACATAAACATGTCACTGCCCCATTTCATATGTTAAGCACGACGCAACAAAACCAAAAAGCAGCAACCATTGAAAATGAGTCACCTTTGAAATAGATCCAATATTTCCATTACAATGAAAAATGTCAAGGAATAGCTCTTCTTGAATGTTACTTGTTGGACCCAAAAGCTGAAATCAGAGGCAAAAAACAGTTTGAACAGTTTTTATTGGAAACAGCTCCCAACACCAAGGGGATCCGGGGCAAGTCCAGTGCACAGGGAGTATATATGTAGTAAACAGCCACATATATCTTCACATGTAGGCTACCAGCCTCGGAGGACCAAAGGGCCCAGTGGATTAATTTTATTGTTAAAGGGAATGAGCAGCTACAGTCGACGAAAAACCTGTATGTGTGTGCCAGTTACTTCACGTCTGACTGCTTCTTCATCTTCAGTCAGTTCAACACAGGACTGGAAACTAGACTTTTCCTGAATCTGAGCTCAGTACCAGCAATCCGATGCCAAATCTGATGACCCCAGGTCCCTCTGTTTAGCGTTAGCTCCGCTAATTTGGGGCTGCCCCGCTGCGGATAGCATGTTGTGTGTTAGCCTGTCATGTTTGGGGGAAACCAGATCACTGTTATCTGGTAAATGGCATGAATTTGCAGTTTGTGTGTGTTCAGGACTGTAAGCGGCACGTGGCTGGATGCCCAGAGCGCTCCTTCATTCGAGTTACACAGCAGGTCTATCGTGAATTGCCGTATGTACACTGCTCTGGCTCATTAGCATATGAAGGCGACTGCCCTCAAAACCAGCCATTCTGAACAGAGGGGTTATGTGAGCATGGAAAGAATGCAGTTGAGATTTATTCATAGGCTTTTTGGACCAAGCATATTTCTAACGTTTCATGAAGACATCAGAAATCCATGTTAAACAGCAGAAAAGGAGAAAAATATGGGACCTCTGACTGCATAGTACTCCTTTCAAACACATAATTAATTTACTTTCGATTTTGTATCAGAAGTAACTCATGGCTTTTGATTAAGTTACTCACTTTTCCCTATTCCGACAAATGACAGCAATGCTATTATTTACAATATTTGTACATTATTCACACAGAAAATACTGAATCCACTCTCTGCTCTTAAGCTCAGCTCACTTCCCGCCTTCGCTGTAATGTACCATATATCACTGGAAAGTTTCGCTTCTCAGCTTTCAAAAATTCGGACTCCATAGTAATTATTTTGATAGCATGGATACTCGAGAAGTTACTGTAATTTGAATCATGCATTTATTTATCTGTCACCAGGACAGCTTTGTGATACAAGGATATTATTGGTTTGTAGAAAAAGCTGGGCAAAACCCGGACATTTTAGGGAATGTTATAAATCCCCCAAGACATTATTTCAAGACAAAAAAGGGGGACATGTCAGGGCAAAAGAGGATGTTTGGTCCCTACTTATCTGTATTGCAGCTCTGCTGTAGATATGCTAGGGGACACTCAAAAATTTTCCCTCCAACATTTGCAAAATTACTAACTATGAAATCTATAAAACACCGACTATGATGAAAAATACGACCAATGACAAAAAAGTCGAAGTAATTAGGCGGAATATTAGGCGAAATTACAGCAAAAAAAAAAGTATAAATACTGCAAAAGACTGCAAAACACAGTAAAGGAACAGAAAGAAAGCACTCCAAAATAACATTAATGCTGTTCCTTCTGAATCCTCTCGCCCTGCCCTATCGGTATGTTTACACCAGAAGTGTCAAAATTGCCTGTTGACGCTCTGGTCACTCACATCGCACCACCTGGCAGTTGAAAACACACAGGAGCACACGGGCAGGTGACGCGATGTGAACGGCCGAAGGGCGTGGCTTTCAAGCTGCGGTGCAGATGTGCTCTTGATGACCATATGCTGTCATTCTTGTTTTCACGCTTATATATCTATATATATAAAGACTGCACTAAAATTACACAAGTAAACATACATAAGCACAGGCTTGTGACCTTTTAACAGTAGCCTACATGTTTTTATGACTTTTCCCCCCTTTTGGGGGAACATTCGCACAAAGCGGAAGGTTATTTGGGAGGTTAGAAAGTGTACATATGATGCACACGGGACTTTGGTTCACTCTTTCACCATGGATCACACTTGGGAAGCTGGAGACAGCAATAATAAGATTTTGTCCTCCCTCTCAAAATCTTTCGCTTGGGTATCCAGATCGGCCTGCAATTGGCTGACGCCTCGGTCGTGCCGCTGCTCATATGCATTCAGTTGAGCTTCTCCCAACTTCAGCTCGTCGCTTGCAACGCATTGATCGCGCCACTCGAGGTTGCTCGTGACGCTCGCATCACACTGCTCGTCGCCGCCGTCGCCTCGATCGCCCCCCTACGCTGGTGCTCATTGAAAATGAATGGCAGCTGGACGCCGCCGATGCTCAGGTCGCTTCTGGTGTGAATGTACAGTGAAGCTCAGCTCACTTCCCGTCTTTACTGTAATGTTAATGTACCATATAGTAATATATAACAATAAGTTTCTGCCCGTAACTGCTTAGGGATAGCACTTACCTCGTGTGTATCTAACTTCTTACTCTTGTTTGTGAAGGTTATTCTGCAGGCAGTACACAGCAGGCGCCACACACCTTCTTCTTCAACATAGTGTCCTTCCTGCTTCCCGCCGGTGTTGACGGAAGTTATCATCTGGTAGTGAAAAAAAAGTTTCATGTGGGCGGGACCAGCTCTGAAAGTGACCAATCACCAAAGAGGCAGGGGCTTCCCCCCCTTTGTGTCAAAAGTCTCTTTTCTCTGCGAGCAAAATTTGTGTCCACGAGCAGGGTTTTACTTCGAGTGAGCGGAGAGACAGAGAGAGAGAGCGCGTGCAGGAGGAGAGAGAGAGTGGCTCAAAGCAATCGAGCCCGAGTGGAGAAGCCCACACAGCTCCTCTCGCGTGTGAACCTTCTAATTTAATTTCTGCGTGCGATCCAAAATAATATGCTCACGCGAGTTTTTTTTACTCGCAGATATAAATCTAACACCATACTGGAAGCCCCCCACACACACACACCCACCACAGTGATGACAGCACAGAGCTGGTGGATGTTAGAGACCTTGCACTCCTCCACCTTCCTTCTGAGGACGCCCGACAGATGCTCAATAGGGTTCAGGTCTGGAGACATGCTTGGCCAGTCCATCACCTTTACCCTCAGCTTCTTTAACAAGGCAGTGGTCGTCATGGAGGAGTGTTTTGGGGTCATGACAGGACAGGTTCCATTCAGAAAAGGTCTCCTCATGGTCTACCAAAGAAGTTGAGTCCACATGCTCAGCATCATATCCAGAGTTTTTCTTTGGGAGACAGACGTATGAGTGCTGCAAACATTGCTGCAGAGGTTGAAGGGGTCGGGGGTCAGCCTGTCAGAGCTCAGACCGTACGCAGCAACCTGCGAACAAATAGGTCTGCATGGCTGTCGTCACAGAAGGAGGTCTCTTCTAAAGATGATGCTCAAGAAAGTCCACAAACAGTTTACTGAAGACGAGCAGACCAAGGGCATGGATTACTGGAACCATGTCCGTGGTCTGATGAGACCAAGATAAACTTATTTGGTTCAGATGGTGTCAAGCATGTGTGGCAGCAACCAGGTGAGTAGCACAAAGACAGGTGTGTCCTGCCTACAGTGAAGCATGGTGTTGGGAACCTGTGAAGCTCTGGTGAACTCCATGCCCAAGAGGGTTAAGGCAGTGCTGAAAAATAATGGTGGCCACACAAAAAATATTGACACTTCGGGCCCAATTTGGACACTTTCACATAGGGGTGTAATCACTTTTGTTGCCAGCAGTTTAGGCATTAATGGCTGTGTGTTGAGTTATTTTGAAAGGAAAGTAAATTTACACTGTTATACAAGTTTTACACTCACTACTTTATATTGTATCAAAGTGTCATTTCTTCAGTGATGTCCCATGACAAGATAGAATAAAATAATTGTAGAAATGTGAGGGGTGTACTCACTTTTGTGAGATACTGTATATCTATATATATTTACATCCACTTCATTAGGTAAACCCACTCAGTTAAACTGTTTGTCAATGGAAATAGCTATTCAGCCAATCACATGGCAGCAACTTGATTTATTTAGGCAAGTGGACATTATCAAAATGACCCCATGAGGTCCAAATCTACCATCAAAATAGAGCAAACAGGTTTGTGTGACATAAATAAATTTGACTCTAGCATTTTGTTGAATCCATGCCTCAAAGACTGAAAAAAAAAAAGAATTAAGGCCGTTCTACAGGGACCTGGTGCTAGCAAGGTGTGTCCAATAAAGGGGCTAGTTAGTGTTTTACACTCAGCTGCTTCAGGACCACCTGTCCACAGCAGGAGAGGCTCCAGACTCATCCTGCTGCTCCATCACTATCTCCATCTCTTGAGAGACAAACCCCATCAGGAGGTCCACCATGATGGATGCTTTGGCTACTGTATGAGTGCTCTCATTGGTCAGACGCAGGCTCACTGAATGTGGCTGATGTGGAAGCTTGTCTGACTGGCTGTAGGTAAAAAAAAAAAAAAAGTATGAGGAATTATTTGGTTATTCAGGTGATACGAAAAACTGTGCCAGTCTTTGGGATTTGACTGATGAGAAGAGGAGACGCTCTCTTTACTTGAATATTTTTGACCAATAGGAAAAGGGTCCTGGTCCAATGTTGAGGATGACACCAGTGGAGAGCTGAGACTTGATGTGGTTGGGGTGGAGCTTAGTTTCAAGCCTGTATGAGCTTCCATTTAGGAGTTATTGAAGTCTGAATGATGTTCCTGGGAGAACGTCTAAGTAAGACCCTCGTTGTTTCCCTGGTTATATCACAGCTCAACAGCTGTTTTCATAAAAAAAAAAAATCAAACATACAATAATCCCACCACAGTTCACATTAGTGTTTTCATTTAAACATTCACATGAAATATATTTTCTTAACCATTACCTAGTAGAGTCTTTCAGAGGGGTCTCTGTCCTGCATGTACCCCTTTAGGGTCAGAGGTCAGTGGCCTCCCTCTGTCCTTCTCTCTCTGTTGATGTGGACCTCACAGAGGCTCAGACAGAGCAGTTCTTCTAAAGATTTGGTTCCACAGACTTTGATCATCCTCCTGTTGAGGGTCCTGTGATTATTGTTGATGCTGACAGGAGCTCAGATGTTCTTGGTGAGAACCGTCTCATTCATCTGAACCTGCTGAGTATTGAGTCCTTCTCTCTGATATAATTAAGGAAAAACTGAACAAACATGACCTCCAGATGAAGCTGTTGAGTGTTGAGTCCTTCTCTCTGATATAATTAATGAAAAACTGAAGAAACACGACCTCCAGATGAAGCTGTTGAGCGTTGAGTCCTTCTCTGAAATAATTAAGGAAAAACTGAACAAACATGACCTTCACATGTAGCTGTTCAGTGTTGAGTCCTTCTCTCTGATATAATTAATAAAAAACTGAACAAACATGACCTCCAGATGAAGCTGTTGAGTGTTGAGTCCTTCTCTCTGATATAATTAATGAAAAACTGAACAAACATGACCTCCAGATGAAGCTGTTGAGTGTTGAGTCCTTCTCTCTGATATAATTAATGAAAAACTGAAGAAACATGACCTTCAGATGAAGCTGTTGAGCGGTGAGTCCTTCTCTGAAATAATTAAGGAAAAACTGAACAAACATGACCTTCACATGTAGCTGTTCAGTGTTGAGTCCTTCTCTCTGATATAATTAATGAAAAACTGAACAAACATGACCTTCAGATGAAGCTGTTGAGCGGTGAGTCCTTCTCTGAAATAATTAAGGAAAAACTGAACAAACATGACCTTCAGACGAAGCTGTTGGAAGGGAGCCACCTCAAACTCTGCTGTTTGTCTACTGAGAACACTCTATCCAAAGTGATTTTAAGGACCTGATACCGGGTGTGATGTTTAATTAAGAAAACAAACATGACCTTTACAATCACCTGAGACAGAAACTGCCAAGTGCACAGGTAATGCATGCCCAGGGCTGCTGGAGAAATGTGAGAGCTGCTGATGGTCTCTGACTGGACACCTCCCTGTTGACCTCCTGGTTTTGGTTCCTGAGGGGTCACATCAGGCACTAAAATAAGAACAACTGGATAGTTGCAGGGGTTTTTGATGCAAGTCTTTAGTTCCTCCTCTGTTCAGGTGTCACTCCCATTCTCAGATCCATTCATATTGGTAGGAGGTGCTTCATGTGGTCCCTTTTGTCTGACTAATATAACCCAGACCATCTTAAGTTGGCCCCTGAAGCGGTGTGCCTGGCAGATCTTCAGCAGCAATGTCGCTCTCTGGTTTGTGCCTGTTTGGACTAGAAGTTCTGGAACAGAGCACCATTCTGACCTCTGCTTGGAGGACTTGGACTCTCTTATAAGGAGATAACCTTACAGCCGTATAGTCAGATAATCACTCATGTTGGCACTAATGACTAATGGCATGTCCTCATTTAACTGCTTGCTGTCAAGGTGGGGCCCACCTAACGATGTGGGCTTCATAAACAGCTGGACAACATTTTAGTATATCATTAAGCAGTTGGATTGTCGAACCTCGGATTCAGGAGGAGCAATGTGGTTTTCGTCCTAGCCGTGGAACTATTGACCAGCTCTATACCCTCCACAGGGTCCTCGAGGGTGCATGGGAGTTTGCCCAACCAGTCTACATGTGTTTTGTGGACCTGGAGAAGGCTTTCAACCGTGTTCCTCGTGGGGTTCTGTGGGGGGTGCTCCGGGAGTATGGGGTAGCGGACACCCTGATACGGGCTGTTCGTTCTCTGTACGACCAGTGCCGGAGCCTGGTCCGCATTTCTGGCAGTACATCAGAACCATTTCCAGTGAGGGTTGGACTCCGACAGGGCTGCCCTTTGTCACCGATTCTGTTCATTACTTTCATGGACAGAATTTCTAGGCGCAGCCAGGGTGTTGAGGGGTTCCGGTTCGGTGACCTCAGGATTGGGTCGCTGCTTTTTGCAGATGATGTGGTCCTGTTGGCTTCGTCAGACCGAGACCTACAGCTCTCACTGGATGGGTTCGCAGCTGAGTGTGAAGCGGCTGGGATGAGAATCAGCACCTCCAAATCCGAGTCCATGGTCCTTGCCCGGGGGAGGGTGGAGTGCCCTCTCCGGGTCGGGGATGAGATTCTACCCCAAGTGGAGGAGTTCAAGTACCTCGGGGTCTTGTTCACGAGCGGAGGAAGGATGGACCGGGAGATCGATAGGCGGATCGGTGCGGCGTCGGCAGTGATGTGGACTCTACACCGGTCCGTTGAGATAAAAAGGGAACTGAGCCGCAAGGCAAAGCTCTCGATTTACCACTCGATCTTCACTCTTATCCTCACATATGGTCACGAGCTTTGGGTCGTGACCAAAAAAACACGATCGCGAGTACAAGCGGCTGAAATGAGTTTCCTTCGCAGGGTGTCCGGACTCTCCCTTAGAGACAGGGTCAGAAGCTCGGTCATCCGGGAGGGGCTCGGAGTAGAGCCGCTGTTCCTCCATGTTGAGAGGAGCCAGATGAAGTGGCTCGGGCATCTGGTTAGGATGCCTCCTGGACGCCTCCCTGGGGAGGTGTTCCAGGCACGTCCCACTGGTAGGCGGCCCCGGGGAAGACCCAGGACACGCTGGAGGGACTATGTCTCTCAGCTGGCCTGGGAACGTCTCGGGATCCCCCGGGAGGAGCTGGACGAAGTAGCTGGGGAGAGGGAAGTCTGGGCTTCCCTGCTCAGGCTGCTGCCCCCGTGACCCGACTACGGATAAGCGGAAGAAGATGGATGGATGGATGGACAATTAACAACAACTACAAGATGGCAGTGTCCAACAATCTGACAACATAGTGAAAACTGAGTGGGTATGCAAAAATATCACATTGAAATATTAAAACGTATGCAAAATTGTACATTAATTTGTCAGTTGCAAAAACTGCACTAGGTTTTGAACATTTAACTCAACTTTCACATTGTGTTAACTCGGGATTCACCGATACCGATACTGGTATTGGGTATCGGTCCAATACTGCGCTAATATACTCATACTTGTTAGAGTTCACCAATATCAAGAACCACTTGCGCACACTGTGCCAGCTGATTGCCACCGAGCACCGTGGACAGCTGCGGACAGGAAGCAGCCACAGAGGATGAAGATTTCATTCTCCGCCATCTCGACGTGACTCTGACACCGATCGAGTTGATCCAGCTAAGGTCCGCTACCGGCACCGCCCAGGATGTCTCTGCTCAGTGTCAGGAGGCAGTGGCGCTGGAAGCCAGCCGGTGTTTCCCTGGGCTATGACTGTCTGGAAGCTTCGTCGAACATCCGACGCCACGTTGAGGCTCCACATCAGATAGGAAGGTGTGATTCTCTCACAAGAGAGAGAGAACATCATCACGGAGGATGATATGATGGACATCCAAGCTGAATGGAGCGAGGAAACACATGAGTTTCTCACTTTCTCACGGGGCGTCAGTGGCGCAGCTGGATAGTGCGCTTGGTCAGTGATCAGGAGGTTACAGGTTCAAGCCCAGCTCCGGGGCAACACATGGCGATGTGTCCTTGGGCAAGACACTTAACCCCAAGTTGCTCCCACTGCTGCGTCAGTGGCGTGTAAATGGGCATGGAAGGGCGTGAAAGTGTTAGCTGATACTGATGGATAACTAACATAGAAACTCTGAACCATCAGTGAGCGAATGTGAGAGTGAATGGGTGTGAATGGGTAAGCGTGACCTGCGGTGTAAAGCAGCTTTGAGTAGTCAAAAGACTAGAAAAGCGCTATATAAGCTCAAGTCCATTTACCATTTACCATTTACGTTACTCTCCAGTGGTGCAGCTAGACTTTTATACATGGGAAAGCCACAGGGTAGATGATCATTTGCTAATGGTGGTTATCTGGATCACCACTAAAATCTGATCATTTTTAAGTTGGGCCATTACCAACATCTCCTAAAATTTCCGCAAAATCTGTCCAGTAGTTTTTGCGTAATCTTGCTCACAAACAAACAGACAAATGCTGGCAAAAACATAACCTCCTTGGCGGAGGTAACAAATGGAAGGAAATATGTCTGGAGAAGACAAACTTCTGCCAAGCCTGTTACAACATCTGTGTAAAAGCACAATATGGCACTAGGCCATTTGTTGTTCCAGAGGAGGAATACAACGTAGTGTGTCCTTACTGCGAGCGATGAAGTTTGCTGGACAGTTTATGGACTTTGAGGGACATCATGTGCTGATCAAGCTGCAAGAATTTTTTTTCTGAAGCACTTCAAAAGTGAAGTGAAGGGGTTTGGGGTAAGCTAGGTTGAGTGAATAAATCAAACCTAGAAGCAGGGCACAAGCTGAGGCAGCCGAAGTCAGACCATGCAACACTTCCACTCCCTCCATGATGCTGCCAGTGTCTTCAGGTGGCTCCTGTGGTCCTTCTCTCTCCTTCAAAATGACAAACACTGCCATGGTGAGCTGCTCCAGGTCCCTCTGAACATCATCTGCTCCAG
The DNA here is from genome assembly GCA_037902135.1 of Cetoscarus ocellatus. Classification (NCBI taxonomy): domain Eukaryota; kingdom Metazoa; phylum Chordata; class Actinopteri; order Labriformes; family Labridae; genus Cetoscarus; species Cetoscarus ocellatus. The sequence continues at coordinate 98,271 of JBAMNC010000121.1, read as the reverse complement.
AGTCCTAAAATGGTGAGGGCTTAAGCACACATGCCCTCCGAAGATTAATGTCCACAGTCTAGAACAACAAATGCTGATTAATTTTGTTGTTCTAAATCTAATAAGACAGACATCCTTACTTTTATAGCTTAACTATTACACAAAGTTTATTTAAAAACTAGGGATGCACAATATTGGATTTTTGCCGATATCAGATAAGCTGATATTTTTTAAGTTGTTATCGCCAACACCAATATTTCTGGTTAAGGGCACAAGCTCTGTACTTAACAAAATGGACTTGTTTCTTTCAGTGTTGCAGTATATTTTTGTGAGGAACAGATATAAAACAAGAAAAACAGCATTTAACTCTTGCAAAAAATGAAACCCTTGATTTTTAATGTTCCCATTCAGTGATGAGAAGGGGCATAAATTTGGGGCGTAAATTTGTGTAATTTGCCAATATTCCAGACATATATGGCCGATATATCATCTATAAATATCTGCAAAAATTTCAATAACAGCTGATACTCAACTTTTTAGGCTGATATCAGCCGATATCAATATCAAGCCCATGATATCGTGGATTCCTATTAAAAACAGACAGTCATTTACAAGCCCCGAGATTCATTATGAAGAAAAAGGGAAAAGCTCAGTAGTGTAGTTTTTGAGTCTCTAAAAACATTCATGCATACGAAAGCCATGATAAGCATTGGCCTGCCCATTTTAATGTATTTATGAAGGACACATATACAGTGCTTCCCTATATGCATTCTGCGGCAGCATGCTGACGCTGCTGGGTTTTCAGCACCACTGCCACAAAAAAAAGACATGATTTAATTTATTTGCGCACAGTGAAAGCACTACCACATAAGCTATCTTAACATCAATTATTATTGTCATTGCTGCTATTTGTATAATTTCTACAAGTCACTGTTTAAGTTGAGTGACTAAAATCTTCGTCATCCTACTGAAAAGCTGCAACAGGTGACGCACTGAAGAAGAAAACATTTGTATACTTAGACAGCCTAACTTACGATATAATAAAAACATGTATCAAATAAATATCCTTTAGATTCTTTATTAACAGTCTCTAATTGTACTGTTTACCCCATATCCTGAGCAAACTACTGCACTTGTTGGATTAACATAACATTCATTTGACCCCAGGCGCTAGCTTGCTTTAAAAGTTGCTGGCTAGGTAAGCTTGACAGAGCTATCTGAAGCCCCCTCAGACCTGCTGTCCACACTCCCAGGCAAAACGCTATTCTACTTAAAATTTTTAGGTTGAATATTCGATGGATATTCACTCAGGTCCCAGCCATGACTTTAATAGGGTTTGCCCAGTCTTAGCAGCTGGAGGACGGTTAGCTCACCTCTCAGAGCCTTACGCTGAATCGACAGCCCTCTTAGATATGAAGGGTCTCGTTTGAAGCTACAGACTTACCTGGTCCAAAGTGTCCATGATGTGTACAGTCTTTTGTTGCTCCTTCTTTAGCATGGATGACTTTGATCAGCTGACTTGATGCATGTCTAATTGGGTCACGAACTTCTCCTTAAGAAGAACAGCCACAAGCCTCTGGAGCTCTGTGTTAATCTAAAAAAACACAAATGACAGTAGATATTGTATTATGGAAAAAATGCAACTTGTCTCATCCTGTAAACAAACTCAGGACACATAAAGTAACGACTGAAGCATGCCTGTCAAAATGTCATACCACAGAAGGTATAGTATATGTGGAAATTAAAAATGTATACTCAACAAAAATATAAGCTCAAAAGGTTAAGTTAGTTAAGTTAAAATGACCTTTCCCTTAACATGCCCAAAAATGTTATTTTCTCTGTGTACAGATTGCTTTGCTTTGCTCAAATCAAATGCTCTAGTTTCAGTTGATCACTCCTAGTGAGTACAGTCCATCCATGAGTCTCATGTCACGTGACACTGTGGTGGTCAGTCGACGCGACCAGTACACTGTCACTTCTTACAGTTGGAACAATAAAAGGCCACCCCAGAATGTGGACTTTTGTCACTTGTCAACATGCCACAAATGACGCAAAACATGAGGGAGAATGCCATTGGCAAGATGAGTATATATATATATATATATATATATATATATATATATATATATATATATATATATACATATATATACATATATATGTATAGAGAAAGAGAGAGAGAGAGATACGTACATATATATATATATATATATATGTACGAGAGATGATCGCTGTTCTGTGTAAAACTGAATTAAAAGGTATAGTAGATGAAAAAGTGCATCCATGAACTTCGGGGGTGGAGCCCCGGAGCAGCGAGGGGACTTGGGTTTTGGTTTTCACTCAAATATTGACAACCCTTCTCTTCCTTTTCTGCCACATCACTAACTACACCTTTAAGATAAAGTTTAAATGAGACATTACTATTTTTACTATTTCGGGATTACATACCTTTGTTGTTGATGAAGCAAATGTACGCCAGAGATGTAACAAACTGCCTGGCATGCCTCCACACAGGACTGTCCCACTTGAGGTAGAAGTAGAGAGCTGAGAATACAGTTTAGGCCGGGTGGGGGGAGCTGTCACATTGGATACCAAGCCAAACGTTGTGGAGCTGATCAGGGTCCCAACCAGAGGTTGTGTAATCTTGCTGCCATTAGCAGACACCTCTCTGGAGGGATTGACAGGAATGAAAGGAAGCTCTGGAGTACAGAAGTCCTGAGGGCTAAAGAAGCTGCGTAATGTAAACACACCGTGTTTACATTACTCATCTGCATCAATGTACTAAAATATAGGTATTCAGACTCATGCTGGAAGTGTGCTGGGTCTACAAGAAATGATAGCTCTATTTTCTGTGTTAGACAGTGTAATACTTTTTTCTATAATTTCTCTGTTTGATTTTCAGGAATTTGTCCTCTTTTCTACAAAAACTGAGTTGTGGTGTCTATACTAGTGTGTGTATGATGTGTTTATTGATTTGTTTCTGTATATTTTTTATTGTTGTACTACAAAATTGTACAGTTTTCATCCCAGTGTTAAGTTTGATATGTACATGGTTAAGGACGATAAATAAATGTCATTGCTCAATACCCTACCTGGTAACTGATTTAGGACAGGAAAGACCCAGAGTAGCAGACATAAACTGACACTGGTGCTTATTAACACTCTGGCACAACAGCACTGAGCTGGGAAACTCTTCACACAGCAAACATTTATCACCACTACCTTGATAATATCCAGTGTAAATGCTAAACCAGCCCACTGCACACCATCTACTCACTCCCCCACAGCCGATCCGTGTGTCTATGAGCGCAGCACACATCCTCTCTCCTCTCCCTTTTTATGTCAAGCACATTGAAAATAACGGAGGCGCCAGAATATTCATGCTTCCCAGAAGCACCACCATTGAAGCATAATTAACCTTACCTCCCACATCACCCGTGACCGTGAGGACGATCCAAAACGTGTGACCCCTCATGAACTTTGTGCACCTACAGGCATGTGAATCACCACTCTATGAGCGAGCCTAAAGTAGTCTGAAGAGCCCAGCTAGCTGCAATTATATGCTAATGGTAATGAATAACTAACACACTAAGCCGACCCCAATGTGCTACAATATTAAACAAAGAGAGTCCCGGCCGCTACCTACTAACCTACCTGTCCAAGCGCAAACTACCAACTGGTCTGATATTTAGGTTAAGTGTAGAGTTAGTTTTACTCTAAGCCCACTAGCAGAATGCTAATGTTAGCAGGACTGAATATAATGGCTGGTTTGGTTTTGTCAGTTTACCAAAAACTTAACAAATTTAACAATACTGTTGGACCTTTTTATATCTAACTTATTGAAATACTTGTTTTATCTTTGTCTTACCTTCAAAGACGATTCAGTGTCTTTGTGTCTTTCTTCCGTTGTCGAGCAGAGAAAATAGCATCTCAACTGCATGTAGAAAATTCTGGAGAAGGCAGAGACGTCATGACGTCAGACGCACAGCATCACGAGGAACCTAACTGATGCAGGTTCACTCAAGTGAGAATAGCAGGTTACATGTGTACTGAGGGAACAACATGTAATTCAAGTTGAAATACTCCACAAATGTAGACTGCCTTCACTAAAGTAGAAATCTGAAAGAAACTCACTCTGTTACTTCAGCTACTATTAAATGATATTATATGTACATACACTATATTGCCAAAAGTATTCGCTCAACCATCCAAATAATCAGAAATCAGGTGTTCCAATCACTTCCATGTCCACAGGTGTATAAAATCCAGCACCTAAGCATGCAGACTGTTTCTACAAACATTAGTGAAAGAATGGGTCACTCTCAGGAGCTCAGTGAATTCTAGCGTGGTACTGTGATAGGACGCCACCTGTGCAACAAGTCCAGGGGTGAAATTTTTTTTTTTTCACATTTTCCACATCAACTGTAAGTATATTATGACAAAGTGGAAAGTGATTAGGAACAACTGCAATTCGCATGTCATAATGGTAGGCCACTTCGGAGCATGTCAGCAGAGGCTGTGGCACAGTAGGCGCTGAAGTCACATATAAATTTTCTGCAGAGCCACTGGCTACAGACCTCCAAACATCATGCAAGCTTCAGATTAGCTCAAAAACAGTGAATAGAGAGCTTCATGGAATGGGTTTCCATGGCCGAGCACTGCATCCAAGCCAACCATCCACTTAGTGCAATGCGAAGAGTTGGATGCAGTGTGTAAAGCACCCTGCCACTGGACTCTAGAGCAGTGGAGACTCATTCTTTGAGTGACTCAATCGTGCTTCTCTATCTGGCAATCTGAAAAGTCTGGGTTTGGTGGTTGCCAGGAGAACAGTACTTGTCTGACTGCATTGTGCCAAGTGTAAAGTTTGGTGGAGGGGGATTATGGTGTGGGGTTGTTTTTCAGGAGCTGGGCTTGGCCCTTAGTTCCAGTGAAAGGAACTCTGAATGCTTCAGCATACCAAGAGATTTTGGACAATTCCATGCTCCCAACTTTGTGGGAACAGTTTGGAGCTGGCCCCTTCCTCTTCCAACATGACTGTGCACCAGTGCACAAAGCAAGGTCCATAACCACATGGATGAGAGAGTCTGGTGTGGATGAACTTGACTGGCCTGCACAGAGTCCTGAACTCAACCCAATAGAACACCTTTGGAGATGAATCTAGTAGACAGGCCTTTTCTCGTCAGACATCCAGTGTATTGACCCTCAAATGTGCCTTCTTAATGAATCAGGTCGAATATTCCATTAACACACTCACAACAAACCTTGTGGGACCAAGCTTCCCAGAAGAGTTGATACTGTTGTAGCAGCAAAGGGTGGACCATCGTCCAGTAATTAAGCCCATGGATTAGAATGGGTGTCACTTAAGTTTCATATGCGAGTCAAGGCAGGTGAGCGAATGCTTTTGTCAATATAGTGTATATATGTATATATATATATATATATATATATATATATTTTTTTTTTTTTTAAAGTATCAACGCTACCAGGAGGCAGTTCTAAAGCTAAAGCAGATCTAAAGCTACTGGCAGACTGTTTTTTTTGTTTTGTTTTTTTCTCAAAAAAATGCTACCAAGACTCAGTTACATCAGCTTTTCAAGGGAGGAACTACTGGCTCTAAATCCAAAAAGGTGAGCTAGGATTTGACACCATATCCCGGCAGAAGTGAGGAGGAGATCCGGCTCTGGTTGCCATGAGGCTTGACTCTCTGGTGACTGTGGCAGAGGAAGGAGCTCTGGACAGGCTGCTGGACATTTTAGACGATGCCTGTCACCCTCTGCACGCAGTCAGCGGCGACCAAAGGAGCCTGTTCGGCCCAGGACTGCTGCTTCCCAGGTGTTGGGCCAGCAGGCTGGGGGAATCTTTTGTCCCTCTGGCCATCGGGCTGTGCGGCTCCTCGTTCGGAGGAGGAGCAGTGGTTGGTAGCCAGTAGCCACATTTTATTTATTTTATTTTTTTTAATTCTATTCTATTATTATTATTAATAATAATATTTATTTATTTTATTTTGTTTTTGTTTATATCTGTTTATACTTCTATTTTTTTTTTAACTTTTTTATGTATTGTTTTATCTACTTTTTGTAACTGCTATTGGAATTCTAATTTCCCTGAGATTTCCAAAAGGTATAACCTAATCTAATCTAATCTAATCCAATCTAATCTGTTAAAATCTAATCTAATCTACTGCTGAAATACCCTTTTTAGAGTGTACATGAAATTTTTTTTTTCCACAGATATAATGTGTTATTTGAACAACATTCCTCAGCACCCCCCCCCCCCCCCCCCCGTCACAAATTGTGTGATCTAAAAGGCTTACCTTCCACAATTTTGAGGCTGCATGACTGCAAGACCTCCCTAAACCAGCAATGCAGGAACAGCCCATTGTCTCTACAGATCCTTGGTCAGCTAACCACGCCGAGTGGTTAGCTGACTGGCTAGGACTCGCGTCTGCCTTCAAAAAAGTGAATTCTCCGTCTCTGTGTGACAGCAGATGACCCACCTTTCCGCTATGCAAGTACAGGTATGCCTCGGTACTTTTATAGTTTTCCAACACCCATCACTGCTCCACCAACCCTAAACGACAGCACAAAATAATTCAAGATGTCACCGTAGGTTTCCACTGGCCACTTCCTCATGTCGTCCTCCCATGTCACAATTGATGCTGGATGCGCCAATACGATGCCGTCCGACCTTTTTAGCTCAGTTTAAGTGTGTTCCTATTTTAAATGACCTGTAGCAGCGTTGTTTGTCATATTTCATTGAAATGTGGACGAGATTAAAACAGCGCTAATGTTCACTGGAAGCTAGTTCGTATTTCAATGGAAGTCGAAAGACAAAATATGGTAGTAGCGGAGAACAGAAAGTGGGCGGGGCGGAATAAGGTGAATATAAAGACACGCAGTGCCTGTATGTGACGTCACAGCGCGCTGCAAAAATGACAGAAGCAACCAAATGTCACCATGGTGGCAGAATGCGCACTTCTGCCTGGTCTACTTTGTCGTGGGGGCAGAGGCAGCTTCTAAGCCAAGTGCTACTTTGCTGACAAACAGCTAGTAGCTAATAATAATGCGGCTGATGGTAAAGTTGAACAGTTGACTTACTAGGGAGGCAACTGAAACACCAAAAAGTATGACAAAACAAATTAAACTGAGATAAAAAGCTAAGCTAGCTATATATTTTGCCATTCACATCAGTCATGAACTTACCTGAAATTGTGAAAATGCTTAACGATGCAGGTGACACATTCCTCAGTCGTGTGCAAGCTAATTAAGGTTCCTCCATGCACCTTATATTGTTATGGTTCTTTGAAGCACCTGTTTTCATACTGGTGATTCTTATGGGTTCTTCCTGGCACCTGTGGGTGCATTGATGAACTCATGGGGTTCTTGGAGTAGCCTATAAGCTCTAAAACGAACCTAGAAGTTCCTTAAGGACCTACCTAGTTTTTACAGTGTACTTCATTTCAACACTTGGGGACAACAGAAGAGTCTCGCTGGTGATCTCGATCCATGCTGAGATGGGAGCACCAGGGGCTCTAATTTTGTAGACCAGGCGCAGGCAGGGCGCACCTGCCCTGCGCCACGCTTGTGCCGCGCCAACGGGGTGTGTCCAGGGCATTTTGCAAGTTTCGTGCACGTCGCAATCTGGCGCAGGGAGGCGCACCCACGCCTCCATCCCTCCTACCGGCGCAAGTAGCACAGAGGGAGGAGAGGAGGCGTGAGTGGGTTTAACACAGCCGAGTGTAATCTTCACCAATCAAATGAATGCCTCTCCTCGCCTTTAAATGCGCCACGGGCGAGGCGCAGCGACAATTTCACCTTGGTTGAGAAGAAGGTCAGAGCCGCTTTCACTTTTGAAGCAACTGGAGGAGTGCAGGGGCCACCGGGCCGCGCATCGGAGGACACGATGCACGTCACCATGTGGACCACCTCGCAGGACAGATGTAATCTGTTCCTGTGTCGTAATAGGAAGACAAAATTAAGTGATAATTACATTTAAACACAGCAGCAGGCTAATCCATTCATCATGCTTGTGATCCACCTGCATTCCTGGTCTGTCATTGCCAAATAGCAACGCCTTAGGTGAAAATATATCTCCTCCTCATCCTCCTTGCAACAATGTACTCCATCTTTTTAGATCACGTTATGAATAAAGATTAAAACAGAGAAATATGGACAATCACAGGTAAATCCTTAAGACACCGAGTGACTTACATTTATTCAGTGAGCGTCTCTCTCTTTTTTCTATTCTTTTGAATTTCATGAGATGAGAGAAGCCGGATACTCCATATCGGATGATGTGGCTGTTAGTGGTTGGCTGAGAGATGTGAACTCGTTAGTTATGACAAACGTCTCTGATCTGACATCAGATGTGATGGGACAATTAATATAAATACAAATGTATATGCTGGTTCAGACGGTTACATTAAATAGTGGTTGTTGTGATTGTTTATTGCATTGAAATGTGCCTGACACTCTGGATACATGCCTGTGAGGTTTTGATGACATGTGCGCACTATGCGCCTGTCAGCCAAATTACCACTGCCCTGGGTGCGCCTCGCCTGCGCCGAAAATAGACCAGGTTGGAGCTGGCAAGCTTTCAGCGCACCTTCCGCGCGTTTTTTTGGCACAAAATTGTCACTGCGCCAAGCTGAATCTGTCGACAACTCTCCCTGGTGTGCCGTCACACCCATCTCGGCTCAGCCGGTCTACCAAATTGCCAAATTGGCTGCGCACAGCAGTGCGCCAGACAAAATTACCACTGCCCGGGGTGCGCCAGGCTGCGCCACCCTGAGTTGCGCCAGTAAATTAGAGCCCCAGGTGTCCTTCACTGGCAGAGCGTGGTGGGAGAGAGGGGGTGTAGACCTGGATGAGGGATTCCATGTGAGTAGGTTTGATTGTCTTCAACAATGTCCCCAAGCCTCCTCTGGTCATCAAACAGCTGACATCTCAGGACTTTGTCCCTGTTTCTACAGTCAGAGGTCCTTTCTCACTCCCTGTTCCCCTCCCCGGCTCTCTCCTCTGTCCTCCCCTTTTTTCAAGGCTATAAGCTTCAAAAATGATGTTGAAAAAAGGATCCACCAAAACATCACATCCACCAGCAGCCCTGTTGCCCAGGCCAAACATGCATTTAAGGAACCAAAACGTGACTTTGGTGATTTGGCCTAAAGCAGAGTCCTGGATCTGAGGTGGGTGCTCTGGACCTTTCTGTTCTAGATCAGCATGTCAGATACAACTGGGGGGACCATATTCTGAAAACCCAAAAAGAGGACCCTCAGCAGCATGTATTGCATCCTCTGACAAAGAAGTGCTTCAGCTTGGAGGAGCTCTCACCTCTGTTCTTATCAGGGGCCATGTGGTTTTCCACGTCTCCAGTTTATTTAAATCTGACACAGGTGCAGACCGCACACAGAGCTTCAGGGGACCTCAAACATTAAACAGGAACGCCTCACGTGTAGGCAACAGTCACAACATTCACTTTATTAAATAAACTATGATAAGGTTGCATCAAAGGGGCGGAGTCAGCAGGTTTCTGTCAGGTACACCTGCAGAGTAAACCAGTTTAACTGCTCATCCAATGATCGACTTCACCTCCCTCCTCTCTCATCACACTGCTTTGGAGTCATCAACCTGCAGGTCCATAATCCAGGTGACTGTTTCAGCACAGCGTCCAACTCCAAGAACAGGTGAGTGCTAAAGGGGGGGAAGGTCACGTGGGGGAGGGGGGTCCGTCATAAAACTGAAGCCTTTAACCCTCTGTTTAGAGCAAATGATGATTTGTAATCAATCAATCCATCATCAATCAATTAATCTTTATTTTTACAGCGCAAGTTCATAACAGGTGTTATCTCAATACACATATATATCTATATCTATATATATATATATGTACATATTTGTATAAATATCTATCTATATATATCTGTCTATGTATATATACATATATATATAGATAAATATATATATATATATATATATATATATATATATATATATGTGTGTGTGTGTGTGTGTGTGTGTGTATTTAGGGCTAAAGGACTAAAGATAAGAATTTATCACAGTGACAAACTTATGGATGCCCAGACCATAAATCTGTCCTCATCATATTTGTCTCTGTTGAATATCAATTTAAATTAATATAGAGATCAGTCTAATATTAGCATTAATACTCTATCGAGTATTCTGGTGATTAATCGAGTAATCGGATAACAGGTACATTGCACTCACTGTGGTTTTTACACTGAATCACTTCGGCTTTATTAAAAGCATAAGTAACACACAAAACAGAAAATAAACCAGGTCTCTGAAATTAACAACTTGTTTTTCTGTTTTTTTAACATTTTGAGCAGAAATAGGATCCCAAAATCAAAATATATAGTTTTCTATTGGAAAAAAGTAGTTCCTACATGAAACTGCTCACAACAAGGTCTGCAGATTATTTAGAGCAACCAGGTACTGATTTTTAGAATGAGACACTGGTTTTGTCTTTTTCAAATGTATTTTTGGTGCTTGGAGCATCACGGCTCAATCAGTATCATTTGATTAGTTGTAACTGGTTTAATGCTCACTGCAGAGTGAGCATTAAACTGTTTTGTATGACTACATGGTTTGTATATGAGAAATGCAATGTAACTGCATAATTTTCAAACCTTTACAGTGTGGACACACAAATATTTTTTTTGTTCTTTTGTAATTTATAAAAACAAATAAATTAACTGTGATGGAAGATATCTTTTGCCATTTAGTCCAATTATACCAGAGGGAAGGCAGACATCTCTACAGCTGATATCTCAAAAATGTACAACTCTTACATACAGTAAAAACCTAAATGGATAACGGGCCCTTTTAATTATAATGATAACTGTCTCTGCAGTGAGCATTAAACCAGTTACAACTAATCAAATGATATTGATATTTACCTCTGTGCGATGGTGAAAATATTTTTGAACTTTTAAATTTGTTTTGTTTACATTGTTCTTGTAGTTTTATTTTTTTCTGGGTAATATCTTGCTTTTTTAGTACTTTTTTTTTTTAGTCTGGTTATTTTTATTTTATTTGTTTTTATTCATGCTTATCTCTTTTTGCTTAATTACTGCCTTTACTGCTGTAACGATGCTAATTATCATATTGAGGATCTTATTAGTCTTATTTTATTACTAGGCCAAAAATCATACTTAGATACTGAGACAATTCAATTAGCTAATGTACATTTATTTAATTTATGAAAATATGCCCTACACCTGTTCATTTACTCACTGTCAGTGTGTCCTGTTCTACTCACTGCAATCAAATTAAAAGGAAAGTTATTGGATGTGAACAAAATATACATAATTCAAGGCAAGTAGCCACCACATACATTCTGAACCAGTCTTTAGACAGAGCCATAATCAAAGTACGTTATTTACTGGACCTAATCTCAGGTTTTGATCACATTAACTGCTACTGCTAATGTATCATGAGTGTTATCTTGTTGTGTCCGGTCCGTGGACTCGACGCACAGACTGGATGTTTACTCCTGACGTGCTGCAGCATTGACAACGTGCTATCATGCTAAGCTAACTCCGTTTAACAACAGACACACTGCACTGTGTTTTCTTTTCGTTTCAACTTGTAGTGATCACACACTTGGGATACTTTCTGCTGTTTCTTCTACAGACTCTCTTATTTCTGCTCCTCTCTTTTGTCTTCCTGCATGACTTTACAATACACGCCGCACGTCTACAGCCGCGCAGCAGCAGAAGCAGCACGCGTGTTGTGCTACAGAAATGACTGTCTGTGTCAAACACTGTGAGCTGTATAGTGGTCCAGATTTAAACGAATCCCCGAGGCACATAATTTGCCCCGAGGATTTTTTGTAATCGAATTACCCGAATTATCCGAGGAATCGTTTCAGCCCTATAATGAATATAATCTGGAGAGGAATGATGTTGATATTATAGCAGCATCATGCTGAACTGCCACTAAAATGGGTTAAACTGGTCTAAAAGTAAGAATTTATGTTAAATGATGTCATTTCTGTTGATGGTTGATGCAGGATAGAGCACATGGAGTGGAGCAGGTCCACAGCAGCAGTTCATCCATGATTGTTTGTCAAGGTCATACTAATATATGTGTGCTGTTAGCAGGAACTTCCATGTATTTAATTCAGTTGATCTGTCTGAAGTTAAAATCAGAAGTCTGCACATGCTCAGTCGTGCACAGGTTGGTGTTTTATACATTGAAGGTGACTCATGTGTGTTCCCTGTGAGCTGGCAGAGAAAATGTGAATGAGTCAGAGACAGGGCTGTAACCAGGATTTTGTCACGTGGATCATGTTTCTAATCTCTGATATCATATTAATTGGCCTGAATGGCCAATGGCCTAATACACACCATCCATTACAAAAATTAAAGACCTTAAATAAATGTTTCTGAGATTATCTAGTACAGACGTTACTTACCTTTTCATTGCAAGTGCTTGAGGAAACCCCTTTCATGGAGAATCACTTTATTTTCTCTGCTTCCAAGCCATTTTTTTTTCTTTCCAAAAACTTTATTTCAAAACTATGTATAGCAATAGAATCCATCAGGGGCACAGATAGGAGTTTTGAACTTGGGGGTGGAGGGGACCAAGCTGTCAGCTAATGATTTCAACTCAATAAGCTATTGCTGTGTAATTTGGACTTCACACTCAAGCTGTTACTTTTGTAATAGCCTATTGGCCCATAATTTGCACTAAAAAGCCATTGGAGAACTCTTATTTGAAATCATGGATAAACAACAATGAACATTGTCAAACAAAGGCCTACCTCAACACTAGGCATACATGATGAAACTGTTATTTGTCTGGAATGCCAATCACCCATCAAAACTTCATGCCTTAAGCAAAATGTTTTATTGAAACATTTGTGTATGAACTCAGAAGAACAACAAGGTATTTTCATAAATAAAGATAAAGGGCCCTAATTTCCTGGCGCAGCGCAGGATGGCTGTTTCATCACATCACCATATGCAGCCCTTTGGTAGACTGGTTGCACCGAGATGGGTGTGGCAGCGCACCAGGGGGAGGTGTCGACAGACTCGGCTTGGCACAGTGACAATAGGCTCACCCCGCGCAGTGGTAATGTGGTCCAGCGCACCAACGTGTGCAGCCAATCTGACACATTTGGTAGACCGTCTGCGCCGAGATGGGTGTGGCGGTGCACCAGGGGGAGTTGTTGACAGATTCAGTTGGAGCACTGACAATGCCGAGCCAAAACATTGCGTGGAAGGTGCGCTGAAAGCTCGCCAGCTCCAACTTGGTCTATTCTCGGCGCAGGCGAAGCGCACCTGGTGCAGTGGTAATTTGGCTGACAGGCGCACAGTGCGCACACGTCACCAAAACCTCACAGGCAGGTTTTCCAGAGTGTCAGACACATTGCAATGCAATAAACAATCACAGCAACCACTATTTAATGTAACCATTTGAACTAGCACATACATTTGTATCTATATTAATTGTCCCGTCACATCTGATGTCAGATCAGAGACATTTGTCATAATGGAAAGCAGCTGGAAGTGTGACGCAAACTAATGAGTTCAAATCTCTCAGCCAACCACAAACAGCCACATCATCCGATACGGAGTATCCGGCTTCTCTCATCTCATGAAATTCAAAAGAAAAGAAAAAAAAGAGACGCTCGCTGAATAGATGTAAGTCACTTGGTGTCTTAAGGATTTACCTGTGATTGTCCATATTTCTCTGTTTTAATCTTTATTCATAACGTGATCTAAAAAGATGGAGTACATTGTTGCAAGGAGGATGAGGAGGAGATATATTTTCACCAAAGGTTCTGCTATTTGGCGATGACAGACCATGAATGCAGGTGGGTCACAAGCATGATGAATGGATTAGCCTGCTGCTGTGTTTAAATGTAATTGTCACTTAATTTTGTACTCATATTTATGACACAGGAACAGATTACATCTGCCCCGTGAGGTGGTCCACACCCTGCACTCTCCCAGTTGCTGTTAAAGGGACAGTGGCTTTGACCACTGGGTCTTTCCAGCACACCGTGTCCACGGTGGCGGGGATCAGTCAGACCGCTGTTGGTTTTGGACATACATGCATTGTCCTCTAGTCTAGTCCGACATGCAAATGCGCACATAATTTTTCCATCAACACCCGACAGGCAGCTGGAAACGAAGCTGGTTATGTTGCCAATAAACAGTTAATCAAATGTATTCACATCTTTGGTTTTGTGTAATCAGGAGTTATATGCCAAAACGATCATGATTCAATTGGGTAAAACAAGTGAATTTCACATGCAAACAATGAAAATGTGTCAATTCAGCACAGATGCTACTGATTCATGTTGTGATCTGTTCACACCACTCATCTTTATTATGCGGGTTTAAAATATATGTTCCTAAATGTGAGTGTCTTCATTAGTAGAACAATATTTTTGCCTTAACCATAATCCCAACTTCTATCCCACCAAAGCCCTCAATGCTTTTCAAGGAGAGTGTGGAGGACGCAATCTCCTCCGCTGAGCTCAAAGTCCGACTGTACATTACATCGTGTGTGTCTGTATTTGTCCATAATTTATTTATTCATTAACTGTATAACCTACTTCTGGGTTGCCTATGGTGCACCATAGATACAATTACAAGCTCTAATAACTCTGATTACGTGCATTCCTTTTAATTTGGATACCAACAAACCCGAGTGATTGATCACTGTAACAGTGCACTGCAATCATTTTTTAGCTAATTTATATATATGTGATTTTAAACTGCTTTCAACCAAAAGAAATGCGGATGTGTTGCCATAACAACGCTGAGACGCCAGGCCACCAGCTGCTGTTAATCGTTTTTTTTCTCATGTAACGATGGAGACTGATTAGCTGAAAGCTAAAAAAATAAAAATCTTCACCATAACTTAACTTTGCCTTACTCAGATATTTTGTTGACCAGATGCAGTTGGCAGTGACACAACTTGAAACCACTCGTAACTTACAACTGATGCCCAAAAACAAGCAGATTCGAAGCATATTTGAACTAGGCTGTTTTTTTTTTTTGAACAAGGTCACCAATGTATTATCTTTGTTAATATTTTACATGCAAGAACAAGGCTGTCAAATGTGTAGCACTTCTTTGTTTTCGCCTGGCGCCAGACCAGACCAGACAGCACAGCGCCATCAAGTGTGCCGTGGAGGTCATGAACTCGAAGGTGGAAGAGGATTTCAGAGGAGCTTTTAATGTTAATATTTAATTTGCTTTTTCAGTGCAATGCATTTCAGTCAGACGAAAAATAAATAAATGAAGTGCTATTTATTGTGTGTTCAATTTTTTAGCTTATTTAGCTCATTTATTTTGAGCTGTAAGAACAAAGTTTGGAAACAACCAAGAATTATGTGTACTATTTCTGTTGATGCATGCAATTAAAATGGACAACACTCAGTTCTTACAATTGTTAAATGATTAATTAATAATGCACAATGCAATATACAATAGTTACACTGTCAAAATAAATCACAAAAACTCACAAGTCAGCTGGTGATTTCACTGTCAGAGTCACTGACAAAATCAGAGTCCAAAATAATGTCAGACAACTTGTACTTTTCCTCATGATGCAAACTTGCCTTTGCCACGAGGGTTCTGTAGACAGACTGCACTTCTGTCATTTGTTTTTTAGTTTCATAAAGATGGCTCTTCAAAATGCAGCACAGTCCCTTGTAGACTTCATGTGTGGATATAAGAGGGTGAGCTGATTAAAAGAAAGATGGGAAAGGATTTTCTAATAAAAAATGTAATACTTTTTAAACCCTATTGTCAAGACTTGAAACATATTGAGACCAGGCTATCATTTCAAAAATGAAATCTTTCATAAAAATACTCGAATTTTAGTAATAACTTAATAAGAAGAATAATAAGAATGCTCTTCTTCCTTTAGCCGCTTTACAAGCATTAAGTTGTTGAAGGCCAACTTCTTGATTTTTAAAGGAATATCAGATTCTGTAATAAAAAGACATACATATACAGTATAATAAAGTATTGATATAGGACGGTGTTTTTTAAGTAAAGCTAATATATATATATATATATATATATATATATATATATATATATATATAAATATAATTTTTTTTATAAAATAATATGATTATAAAGAACATGTACAAGTTCCTACTGTTGTGCGCTATCAATCAATCAATCAAACTTTATTTGTATAGCACTTTTCATACAAAAAATTTGTAGTACAAAGTGCTTCACACAAGGAATAAAATGAAAGGACATAAAAAGTAGAAAACTGCATACAAAGAAAATAAAAGACCCCACCCACTCTCGCAATTCACATACAACACCTACACTAAATTAATCAAATGCACAGCGACATAAAAGGAAATTCTAAACAGAACAGAATTAAAATACTGAGGAGACTGAAGAAACGCTATCTTTACTTAAAAATGAGAAAACACAGGAGCTAATACTTAAATTATAATTAAAAATCAAAAGAGATAAGATAAAAATACTATAGGGAAAGGAAGGTAAATAAATAATTGAACTAACATAATGAAATTTAAATAAATAATATGATAAAATGAAATAACCTAAAAGCATATGTGTAATAAAATCAGCTTAAGTAGGATGGTAAAAAGAAAAGCAGTTAACGGAGAATAAAATTCCAGATAAGAAATCTGAACTGAAATATGGAAATAAAACAGATTAAGAGGATTAAAAATAAATAAAAAGGTAATAAGAAATAATAATAACTATAATCATCTAAAAGCTAGAGTAAAAATGTAGGTCTTGAGTTTGCTTTTAAAAATATGAACAGTAGGTGCTGCTCTCAGGTCGTCAGGTAGGCTGATCCACAGACGGGGGCCGTAATAACAAAAAGAGGCTTCACCGTATGTTTTAGTTCTGACTTTGGGTACAGTTAAAAGACCCGTACCTGAAGACCTGAGGGCTCTACTGGGCTCATAGGGTAAAAGCAAATCTGACAAATACGAAGGACCAAGACCATTAGGGGGGCAATTTGGCTATTGGCTATTGATATTAATAATAATATAAAATTAATTATTAATATTAATAATTATCAAAATTAATTATTAAAATTATAAATATTGATCAGAATCAATATCTTGAGGGGCACCACCCTGTTACCATTGACCGATAACCCAATTGACAAAACCAGAATGAAGTCTCAGAAGGTGTGAAAACCAAAGAATATTGTTTGAGCACTGACTGTTATGATTCCAGCAAATATCACAATTATATAATCACAATAAGCACAAACAATGACAGATTAAATTATAATAAGGTTTATTCAAAGTAATATTTATTTAGAATAACATTACTTATAACAAAACTATTATTATTTAACTAATAAAAGCAAAACATTAATTACTAACTGCAACTAATAAATGTGTAACAACAACAACATCAATGAGAACAATGACTGCATTCGTCACCAACAATTGATACTTTGAATATCACTGTACAATAGCAGAGCCAGTAAAACCGAAGTCTAACTGGTCTGGTATTGGTCCTTTAACCAGTAATATTCTGCTTATGGACTGGTCACGTTAGACGATCGGCAATAAAGGAAAAGAATGCAGCACAAATCAAAAACAGGTCTCACAAGCACGAAAAGATAAACTGCATGCTAAACTAATTGTCTCTGCCCAGACATAAGGCTCTTACTTTTGTTGCTCCGGTCCTCTGGAGTTTCGACAAAGAAGAGATGGAATAAAAAGAGAATCCGCTCTGAGTGTCCGTGGCGCACTGCGTCCGCTGCTGCGTGCTGGGTCTGCCGTGTGCTCCCGCTGCGCTCTGGGTCCGCCGCGCGCTCCCGCTGCGCTCTGGGTCTGCAGTGAACTCCTCGGCTGGGCTCAGGCGGTCCGCCTCACGTCCCTCTGCTGGTGGAGAGGTGATGGTTTGTCCGGTGGCAGCGGACAAAAACCGTAGACGGAGGACAAGGTGCTTTGTTAGGCCTCTAACAAAGTTCACAGCGATCTTTGTCGCTGTGAAATTGTCGCAGAGTTCACAGCGCCAAAGATCACTGTGAAATCAGCCGATCAGCCGATTTCACAGCAATCTACATCGAGTCCAAATGGAGGTGAAAAAGGGGAAAAACAAAACAAAACAAACAGCAGTCTGTGTGCTCGTCCCGCGAGTTGAAGACTGTGACCTAGGTTTAAGTTGCGAAGAAAAGAAAAAGCGAACCAAACGTTTGGGGTTTGCTTCCTTTTTGGCAGCCGGGTCACGGAGAAAGCCTGCAAGAGCTCTCTACTGTACAGATGTGCCTGGAGAAAGCCCCGGGCTCTAGTTGCGTTGTTCCCTTTATCGCCTTAGTGATGTCATCGGGGATCCCAGCAGGGTTTACCTGGCTGGGGCCAATGTCCATGCAGAGTTTTGATTTGAACTGAAATTCACACCTAGGTGGGGAAAGCTGGGGGTTGTGGCACCTTTTCCCAAAGGTCAGAAAAACTCTAGGTCAGGCTTTTAAAGTTCCATATAGGCCTCTCCTTTGTTCTCAGGCCCACATGGAGTATTGATCCCAACACTACCCTTGTCCCATGGCCACAAAAGACATTGTGCAGCCAGTATGATATCAACAGATGAAACAGCCTCCTCCTCTGGGACTAGCATGTTATAAAAGCTGATGACCTCACCCAATTTCTGTTTTTCCCTTTATGTTCTTGGATTTATGTGATGCCTGGTCTTGCTGCTGTCTGTGATGTTTAGATATGATGTTTAAACACACAACAAACATTACTTTTCTTTGACTACATGATTACCACCAGGTTTCACATAACATCCCTAAAACAAACATGCGATCAAAACGCACCATTTTGACAGCATTTGTCTTGTTTTTTTTGCTGGCTGCTTAATGCCCAGTCTTCCATGACACACTGAAGCCCAGGAGCATCTTCTGGACTGATGTCTGTTGGAGCTGTGTTGTATTTGTTACAGATTAAAAAAAAAACAACAACATGTTTTTGGTAGTCCTAAAATATACACACGTATATTTATATATATTCTATTCACTATAAAATTCATACTTGCTGCAGCCCATGCCTTAACATCTTCAACCTACTGTGCAGGAGTTCCACGTCTGTAGTCACCAGATCCCTCTTTAAAGTGTCAAGATCATTTTCCTCCTCTATTGTCTTTTCCAGTATCTGCATGAAGACTGATTAATTGAAACTTTCTCATTTCAAAATACTCCATGTTTTCACAGGAGGGAAAAATATATAACTAATGTAAATTAATAATGCTGAGATGAAATGAATAAGCAGTTCTCCTTGACTACATTTCTTGTGAGGTTTGTATAAGATATGTATACAACATGCTGAATTCCTAAGGATTTCAGATTTTAAACTGACATTCAGAAGTTGTGAAACAATTCTTCTATTGGCATGCAAAGTGGCCAAGAAACAGGTCTTCCACATTTTGTGCGATCACTAAACAAACGCAACACATTTTAGAAGTGTTTTTGCCTCAACTTACAGATCCAAAATGCCGAACAGTAGGTGTGCCTTTACGTATCTTTGAGAGAGGTATTTGTGTAGGATTTTCTTCTTTCTTACATTCCAGCCCCGGGATTGTGTTGTTATTATATCACTGCGTGCTACAAGTAAAGAGAAGAAGTAAATTAACATTCAAAATGCTGCAACAATATAGTAAAAAACTCTTTGACATTAGTTGATTCTTCAAACTGTTAAAGTCTGGATTTCAATGAGAATGTGCGGATAACTAAAATCTTACAGTTACATAAAGGGGCAAACATTTCATACTTGTTCTTTGTGTTTTAGGGTACATTAATTAAGTTGGACTTACTAGATTTAGGGCCCGATCGACTAAAGGTTTGCGTGTATAAAAACACGTGCAAACTTGATAGTGCGTGCAAAGCGGATCTACTAACAGGGTGCAGCAAGGATTGCGTCTGTCAAATGAGTAAAATAGCACGCACAGTACATTTAGCGTGTTTGCCTTCATAAATATGCAGAATACATGCAGATGATCAGAACAAGCAAAATACTGGGAGGAGGAGATGCAAATGTAATCATTTAGCACCCGCAATGTGATTTATCAAACCCGCAACTGATTGCCCTTGGTGTTTTTGTGTCTATATTTTGCACATTTGAAAGGCAGGTGCAAAACAGGCACAGCGTTACGCACAGAGGGCTGCCGTCATTGTGACGAGAAACAGGGGTCACATTAACTGAATATTTTCCATCATTGACTGAATTTTTTGATGAATGACAGAGAGATTTGGAGGCTGTCTGTCATTATGATGGACTGGAAAAAGAGGGAGGATCCAGTGTGCCATCATACTCATGCAGACACATACGTAAAGTAAACCCTCTCTGTCTTGCGCTCCACATCACGGAGGAGGTAATTTGATCTGTGTAAAAAAAAAATGATCTCCATAGCTGGCTATGAAGGAGAATCACCCCGTTTGTCACTCTGAGCTGACAGCGTCACACTCTCCACGCACTGACAACGAGTTTAGAGGCTGTCAGTGCGTGAAAGGCAAGAGTACCTGCAGTGTCTGTGGGTGTGTAACTGTAAGACTGCTCTTCACATGAGAGGTTATTGATAATGAAGCTGTGTAACTGTGAATGCTGTCATTTAGATTATGTTTAATTGGAATCAAAAAAGGAAAATTAAATATGGCAAGTGAAAGTCAAAATGACAGACAGCAAAAAGGTTACTGCAAGTGTGTTTATTTGCCTCCAACTCCATGGCTTCAAACTTTGTTTTTCATTTCTGGCCACTCTGCTCTCCCAAACTCTCCATGGTGACAGCCGGTAGCACACGCAAAATCCTCCTTTAAAGGGGGCGGTCCGCACCACTTTTGCGCCTGTTATCAATTGTGCATGCAGTCACAGCAGATCACCCGCAACACGCCCACTAATTGCATGTGCAATTTTTCAGTTTGCACATGCAATTTAGCACTCGTTATTTTGGATCTTAGTAGATCAAGTCCTTAGTCGTGTATTTTGTTGCCAATGCAACACGTGACAAAAAAGAATTCACCTCTAGAACCTCCTCACCAACAGTCATACCTAATGCCATAGGAAACACATGATGGACATGGAACACAGGACATGATATTCAGAAATTATCTAACAAGGACTACAACCTGATGTAAATTCAAAACGATTGGTATGTATGTAACTGTTTGCTTTGTAGGATAGGCACTTGTCATTATATAAAAGAACACACCCAAACTTTGTTGGCAGCAATCCCACACAGCAGCGTTACAAGTCTGGTCACACACACGCACACATATATGTATAAGTACATTGTAGTTAAATGCATATAAAAATAGAGTTGTGTTAGATTGAAAGAGAAGAAAGAAGCCTAAAGACAGTAGGTAGACCTACTTAACAATTGTTGTTCATGTTTTCACATACTCAAAGCCTGCTGATGTAGAGGAACTAACCTGCTTCTTCCTGATTCAGACCACCCCACTGCACCTGAAGTTCAGAACTCTATTTAGAACCCTTTTTTAGATGCTTTAACAAAAACATGTTACCACTCAAGATACTGAGTTAAGCACGATTTATAGCTTGTGGACTTGCTTTTCAGATGTTGCTAATGTTTTGAATATGACAGCATTACCTGTATTCAAAATGCACATTAAATTAGCAATACATAGGTCAAGATACACTTCCCTCGCATTTCCCTGAGTGTTCCTTTGCATGCTTCACAGACAAGAAGGGCTTATTCTTTAGGAGCAGGTGAAGATCTGGGAAGGACTCACACACCCTCTGTAGGTATGGATAGTACTAGCACATGATGTCTGTACAAACAACAGTGACAGTGATGTCTACAGCATCACAACTGCAAATGCTACTTGGCTAAGCAATAGGCAACAGACACATACAAAAATCAGAGGGAAAACAGAGAAAGACAGTGAGTCTGCAAGATAATCAGCGAAGCAGGTAAAAAAAAAATCTTTAAACATACCTTGTTCACATAAGGTATGTGCTCCATTTTCATTAACTGATATAAAGCATGTAGGTGGAATTGCTTTATAAATTCTTCCACTGGAGAGTCTCTATTGTGTAAAACACAATGCTGATGAATGGACACATCACATTTGCTACAAAACAGCTCCTTGGGCAGGCAGTCCCTCCATCTGATTACAGCTTGTTCCGAGTTGCAGTGGTCACATGGCTCAAGTGGAGTTTTCTAAGTGCTGTCTGTTAAAAATGCTTTTTGTCCAAAGATTAGGACAAAACCCAAAATAGTCTTTTATTACCTCCGCCAAGGAGGTTATGTTTTTGCCAGGGTCTGTCTGTTTGTCTGTTAGCAAGATTACACAAAAAACTTCTGGATGGATCCACATGAAATTTTTACCAGAGGTGTGGTTTGGTCCAAGGAAGAAGCCATTACATTTTGGTGCTGATCCGATCCAGATTGACATCACAGAAAAACATTGAAGTTTATAATGAAGTCCCATAACTTAACACTGGGCCGTATTTTGTCCCACCCACAGCACCATCCAATTGATTACACGCTTTAATTTAATGCCGCTGCTAATTGTAATCCTATGTGCCCATTTGAGGGATCCAACTTATTATGACAAAAGCATAATGTACCATGATCTCGAGGAGTGTACAATAAAAGTCAGGGATCATTTAACAATATACTGTGTAGCTGTAAGAGTGCTACAAAGAGAGAGGAAAGCAATGTTTCAAACAGTTGAAAAACATTTCGTCTATTGAGCCTGAATATGGGCCTACCCATTTTGTGAAAAGCCTGAAATAAGGCTTAACATACAAATGAGCCATAAATAAGCTTTTTCATAATGTCATACATTTTAAATATTGATAAGATATTTGGAAATAATTTCATCAAGACATGAAACTCGTGATATTTTTGATATTCTAATCCCCCCTTTTCCCAACATGGATTTCAGGCCTAAATGAATCCAGCCTACTTCCATATGCAGGAAAAGATGCTTCTCATCTTTGAAGCCAAAAATCTTGCTAAAACCCAAAAAGTAAAGTGAAGCATGCCTTCACTTTTTTTCCAAAGGTCTCTTCTTTGTCTGTGAATAGAAGGTGGGAGTAAAGTTAATTATGTGACAGAGAAAGACTCAAATTCAGATTTTTTATTAGGAATAACCCCTTGAGATGTGTCATCTCGTTTTCGAGGGGATCCTAAAAAAAAAAAAAAAATGCACTTTTGAAACACGTTTACAACCATTGAATAGTGCACAAACAAACAAAACATTACATGACAAAGGCGACGCAATACAACACAATACAAGAATAAGAAAAAAACAAGCAAAACAATCAAAAATAGATAAATAAAATAAATCAGAAAGTAGCAGAGCTATCAATTAATGATCCTGTATAAGTTCTGGATAACCTTCGTGTGGCAAATTTGAGGCAGTCAAACAGTGTAGTCTGTAGTGAACATTCAGGTCAGTAATAGTCACATTGAAGGTAATAACTTGACAAGTAGAGCATGGTTAAAGTTAAACAGGTGAAACTGCAGTATTGTAAAAAACAAGTACAATTAGTTCTAAGATAAGAAGACAGGACATTTTTAAAAGAATGGAAATAGACCTAATATTTGCTTGAAGATTGTTCCAATGTGAGGGAGCTTTGAACATAAATGCTTCCTTAGCCATCGATTTAGAAACCTTGGGAACAGAAAAAAATAGCTGTGTTGAATGTCTCAGTTGATAACTAGAGGAGAATCGAACCAAAAGTTGTTAAGATAGAGGGGATAACTAAGATGTATACATTTGTGGATAAACCGTAACCAGTGAGACTGAAATGATTGAGAAGATGAGGAAATCATGTATTTTGTATCTTTGATTGTGAAATCATGTATATTGTATCTTAGTACTGTTAAAATGTTTCTCACTGCTATGTCAATTACATTCAAGTGTCCTATTAAACCTCAAAATGTCTAACTTGTCTTCTCTACTTAACCCTTACATACTGTTTGGGCCAAATTTGACCCGTTTTGACATTTGACAGCAGTAAAAATACCCTATAATCATCATCATTCTTTTAACCTGAAATTTGATTAATTTTCCTAAAATTTTCCAAAATACACAAAAGTGAAAACATTTTATTATTGTACAGCTTTGTTCAGGTGATACAAATTTTTGTGCACTGAGGCTGTTTCAGGTCAAATTTTAACAGCATCTATTTAGGTGAATTTTTGATCTACCAGTGTGGGCCCAGTCAAGGAAAATGGTTGTTTTAGGGTGTCCTGAAACTGTGAAACTGTACAGGTCATGTTTGTGTGCATTATTGATGGGATAGGGTGACAGAGTTAGACACGGTTAGCGGAACTGTCTGTGTTCCCCCCACATTTGCCCAAGTTTCCGCAGAGACAGACACCTGCTGGTCTTTGAAGGGGCACGAGGGAATTTCAAAACAGTGAAGAGTAAAACAGCATAGGAGTGACACATATATGGTGCACAAAGGGAACAGAAGTCATCGAGAGGTCAGAGGGGGCCTTGACATATACATGAGATCTGCACCTGCAAATGCATGAACCTGCATCGTGATAAATAATCTATTCTCTAATCTCAGTGACTGGCATCATGGCAGAAAGACCTGGTGTGCAGCAGGCCCCTGATCTGATCTTCAGAGATGAGGCAGATGATAGTGATTTGGAGGTGCAGATCAATTTCTGAATCCAGTATAAGACTTTTGTGATAGTGTTTAGAGTTGCATGGTCAAGCACATGCCTTTAAGTAACTTAGCCGTTGAAGCAGTACAACATCGACAGTCTTTGGAGCTGGGTTTTTAGTTTTTTTAAAAGGCTCAAGATGTGATCCCGCTGGTTGACCTTTTAACCTCTCACTGTGAGGCGCTTGTAAAGTATGCTCCTATAAAGAGTTGTATAAAGAAACTCTGCTTATGGAACTTTACTATAAGTGTAGATTCACTAGATGGTCTGATGGTTATGGGTTGTAATTATGTTAATAAGTGTACAGTATCCCCAAGTCATTATCTACAGGCTCTGTTGGTTTGAAAAATGAAGGCCTCTATGCATCCTTTTTGTGTATAAATTGAGTTCAAACATCAGGATAATGTCACTTGCCTCAAACAGTCTATTAAACTATTTAATTTTTTTTTTTTTCACACCTTTTATGTCAATAATTTTCCTATAATGCATAGTTGTTACCAGGTCAGGAAACAGTTTTTCCCCATACACTGTGGGTCAAACATGTGCTGGACTAACCATTAAACTCTAGTGTTTCTGTCACAGTAGCATATTTTGATATCACAGTAAACGTGCAGGCCTATCTGCAATAATATGTCAACCTAATTATGTAATTAATGGGGATAGGTAAACTTAAAAAAAAAAAAAAAAAAAAAAAAAAATTGGTTGATACTAATCAAGATAAACAGATATGCAAGTATTTTGATAGGACTTTTATTTTGAACATTTTGTTTGGGCGCTTACCTATTTGGCACCAGGATAAGGAATTAAGCAAAACTGCGAAGTATCATTCAGAACCGAAGAGCCTGGAGACAAGTGAGTAACAGTTTGATTAATGTTACAAGTGTTTCACATTTTTACTTAAAATCTGCTCTTGCTCTTAATCAGGTAATTGCAGGATAACTTCCTGCAAAGGTCAGTCTTCATTTACCCTAAGAAGTTATCAAGTTTAAAATAATAATAGCCTGAATAAGAAAATATCAGTGTGTTGTCTCTTTCAAATTAAGAATACAACCATGGAAATGACCAAAGATAATTGTTTAGATAGTTGTAGCCGTTAATGCTAAATACCTTGCCAACTTTGACAATTGTGTTTATTTTCTCAATTCATTAGCAGCTTATTTATTGTTGCTTCTGTTTTCTCAGAGATGCCTGGTAGCATATTTAAAGAGTGCCCTGGCTGCAACGCTAAGTTTGGGGTGGCATGTAAAAAGTGCCCCCAATGCCCCCAAAAAGAGACTGACTGATGCCAGGGAGAAGTTTGCCCAGGAAAAAAACGCCTGGAGGACCAAAAATAAAAAGCACCACAACGCCAACAAAGAACATGATGATACCTACAAGCTGGTAAGCACATCATCACTTAGGTACACTTGTTATTATTTCCCTTGAGTGACTAACTCTAATGTTTGCATGAAAGAGGCACACCCAGAGAGCCGTATTATTAAAGACAACAGTTAAAAGTAAATATGCATAGTGTATTTTCCTTGAACAAAAACGAGAACTGAGACAATTGTAAGATGTGGGAGGATGTATAAAGAAACTTTGCTTGGGGAACTTTACCATAAAAACTTTTCAGTATTATGTTAACCATGCTCATAAAAACATCATCACTGTGACCACTTCAAAAAAAAAGCACCACAACGCCAACAAAGAACATGATGAAGCCTACGAGCTGGTAAGAACATCATCACTTAGGTACACATGGTATGATTTTCCTTCAGTGATTAACTCTAATGTTTGCATGAAAGAGGCACACCCAGAGAGCCGTATTATTATAGACACCTGTTAAAAAGTAAATATGCATAGTGTATTTTCCTTGAACAAAAACAAGAACTGAGACAACTGCAAGATGTGAGAGGAATACTGAATACAGATACAAAGACTGTGTAGTCTTAAGTCTGAAGAAACGTTTGTAAATCAGATTGTTGGAATCATTAGCCTTGTTTAGGCGTGTTTATGTGAGATTCACTCTAACCAGCCCATAACCAAGACTGGGATTAAAAAGAGAGATAAAATGACACATGCGGGCCTTAACAAGGGCATAACAAGATATTACTGTTACTCCACTACACTGGATGTTTAATTATTGTACTATTTACTTCACGACATTTCTGTGAGGACTGACCTAAATTGTGGCTCTTGTGAATATTTTCATATTAGTCTTTATTGCATTTTTTTCTTTTCTTAAATCCACCCACAAAAATTTCTTCCATCTCTGAGAGAAAACCCAATGCTTTTTCCTGCTTCACCCTGAGTCAAGATCAGATTATGATTTTTTTTTTGTCAAGTTGTAAATATTTGCAACTTCTCCAATAGTTTAAGTCAAATGTATATTTTCCTTTGATGAGTAATAGTGTCATGATTTGCTTCTGTTTTAGTTTTGCACATTTCTAGCTGTGTTTCTAGTGTCTGGTTCTCTTGTGTATTTCAGTTGTTCCCTGTCTTTTACCCCTTTTGCTCTTGTGTAAATTCCCCTTGTGTTCACTCTCTTGTGTTTCCTGTTTTATTTGTGTTGTTATTGCTCCCTGAGTTTAGTTTTATTTCCTTTGTAGACATTTTACAATATACTTTGTACCACTAGCTTGTGAATACAAGTTGAAATAGTTGCTAAAAACTGACCTGAATAAGTGCATATGAACAAAGTAGTTTAACAATTAACCCCTGATCTGCAGATAACATCTAGCCTGAATTACTTGCACTGGGCCTAAGATGATGTAACTAATAATGATGTGTTATGTTCCTTTCAGTTGAACTGTTTCTCCAGCCTGGGCTACTTCCCGGTGCTCCTCATGGGAAAGGAGTTTGAGGGTTTTCAGCTGCCACCCAGCCAGATGGATGCCTTTGAGACCATTCTGAAAAGTAAGTAGCGACTGCGTTTAGAAACTAGTTGTCTCCCACTTTTAGTAAGTAACTTTACATATATATATATATATATATATATATATATATATATGTATATATATATGTATATATATATATGTATATATATATATATGTACAAAGTAACTAAGGAAGTAATGATGCACATTCTTGCTGTGCTGTGTTATTTGTGTTTATAACATCATAGTACCACTCAATGCATTTTTCAAAAAGGTTCTCTGACTGAATAATACCAAAATGTAAGCTGCTGGTAGTAGGCCATTGCAATAGAAAAAATGACAGGCCAAATACTTAAAGTAAAGATCAAAGTTCACATTGTGGCTGTACTGTATATGAACAACCACCTGCTAAATGGTGGCTGTTACTTGGCTAGGCTTGAGGTGAATTAGTGTTAAAAAGGGTATATTCTCACACATTATTGATTTAGAGTTTTTTTAAATACGTAAAATGATATTTTCTTTTTGTTCATCCTTTACAGCAAATATGTATGGAAGCCAAATTGGGAGCCACGCTCATTCCTGAATCCCATTCCCTGTTTCTGTTTTATTATAATGTGTATACATTTTTTTTTAATAAATGTGTTTTAATGTTCCTGAGAGTTTGTACTTATTTACACTAATATCACTAACATCACAACAGACTCTACAATAGTGTCCACCCACACACTCCATAGCACGGTTGATAATTTGAGGTTCTTATGCTAGTCTCTACATAATATCTTCATTAATGAAACAAACTTTAAAATCTGGTCTCTACATAAACAGATGTCCATTTTATTTGCATACATCAACAGAAACAGCACTTAATTTATTTATTTTTCATCTGACTGAAATGCATTGTACTGAAAAAGCAAATTAAATATTTACATTAAAAGCTCCTCTGAAATCCTCTTCCACCTTCGAGGTCATGACCTCCGCGGCACACTTGATGGCACCAGGCTAAAACAAAGAAGTGCTACGAGTTTGAAAGCCTTTTTCTTGAATGTAAAATATTAACAAAGATAATACACTGGTGACCCTGTTTGCACCCTTCCTGAGGACTCTCAGGAAGTGTAGACACTGCTGGGCCTTTTCATGATGGCTGAGATCTGGACTCCCGGGAACCTGAATGTGTGGACCCATTCCCCCCACTCGCCATTGATGTGGGGGGGGGTCAGTTCTGTTCCTCCTGAAGTCCACGATGATCTCCTTTGTTTTCCTGGTGTTCAGTGCCAGGTTGCTGTCTGAGCACCAGGTCATCGGCTTCTGGACCTCCTCTCTGTAGGCTGCATCACCTCCCTTTGTGATCAGTTCGACCACTGTGTTGTTGTCAGCAAATTTGACGATGGTGTTGTTCCTGGAGGAGGGGGCTCAGCATGCAGCCCTGTGGGGAACCGGTGCTCAGAGTGTGGGTGGAGGAAAGGTGGGGGCCAAGTCTCACAGTCTGGGGTCTGTTGGTCAAACAGTCCTTAAACCAACACTAAGTAACTTTTCAGCCTTCATAAAATATTTTCATAACTTTTGTGATGAAACATCGACTTACAACTAGTTGAATGACACCTCTGTCATGGCCTGGGGGGGTCCGTATCGCTTTCACTGGCACTAAGCAACTTTGAGGAGGGTTGCAGGAAACCTGCCACACAAAAAGACTACAAATGTGCTCACTGCTTTACGGCATACGTCACTTCCCCCTTTCCCCATTTGCTACAAAGACGGAAGTCGAGTGGAACGCCTACGCGCAACTAGTGCTATCATGGCAGAAGCTGCAAAACAAACGAAGAAACGAAAAGTTTTGTCTGAGGAGACAAAAAAAAAGAAAGAGGGAGGCTACCCGGATAAAAGGACAGTCAAGGATTAACATTGGCCCAGCTTTCAGTCGCTGGCGTGAGCTCAAAGACGAGGAGGGATTTCCGACCGACGCTGCCTTGGCTCTGTTCCTGCTGGACTAGAAAGTAGCTTCCTCCTGCCGGGATCTGTACGTGTGTTTACTGTGAAATTAGTCAACATAGCGTTTTATTTATCGGTTTCAAGGCTCTAGAACTCGTCAGCGCGTCAGTCGCTGACGAGTCAGGTAAGGGGGGGGCGGTGGGGGGATACGGTACAAAACAAAGTTACACATTTATTTTCAACATCGTCATATGATATTGTTTAGCCACAATTAGATTCACTACCTCGTCGCTATTCATCCTTCACACAGCCGCTGGAAACAGAAATGTAGTTCAGTCCAACTGCAGGCGACCGGGAGATCAGGATTTTACGGCGCTACGCGCTGGGCCTCATGGGAAATGTGGTCTTCCTTCAGGCAAAACACTACCGCCTTTGTCCACCGGCGCCGCCATAATTAACGAAAACTGAAAGTTCTTAAGTGTTGCTTTAATCCAGGTACGTGTTGGGGTGGGGGGTGGGGGCCGTTTGGTGGTCAGAATGTCCAGGATGATGGTGCTGAATGCCGAGCTGTAATCCACAAAGACCATCCTGGCAAAGCTCTGCTGTTGTTCCAGGTGGTTCAGCACAGTGTACAGGGCTATGGCGATGGCGTCCTCCATGGATCTGTCTACTCGGTATGCAAACTGGGGGTGGAATTTCGGGAGCACAGTCTTTAAATTGGTCTTATTAAAGTCCCCAGCTATAATGTGAACACCGTCAGGGTGGGCCAGCTGCCGTTCATTTATGGCGTTCAGCAGGAGAGAGGGTGCCGTGCTAGCTTTAGCATCCAGTGGGATGATAACAATGATAGCTACTTCTCTCTGGAAAAAATAAGGCCAGCATCTAACAGAGATGTCCTCAATGTCAGGGGAACAGTGCTTCTCTAGGATCATGCTGTTGTTGCATCAGTCCTCATGCATATAAATACAGAGCCCCCCACCTCTGCTCTTACTGGAGTCCTCAGTCCGATCTCAGCAGTGCAGAGAGCGACCTGCTAGCTGCACGCTAGCATCGGGGATCCTTAGGTTAAGCCAGGTCTCCATGATGATTAGGACACAGCAATTTCGAACATAGTGATTTCCTGTAAGTTATAACTCCAGGTCATCCGTTTTGTGAGTGATGGATCTGGCATTGGTGAGATACAGGCTTGGCAAAGGTGGCTTGTTTCTTAGCCTTAGCAGTAGGCCTCACTTTTGCTTCCTCTCCCTCCGCTGCCTGTCTCTTTCCAGACCTGACAACAATCCACGGAGCCACCGGTGGTCTCGCTAGTTCATCTGGGATGTTGTGGCTATTGTGAAAGTCTCTTGAAACTGTCAGTTTGTGTCGGTAGCTGATGTCCACAAGGTCCTGATGGGTGTAGTGGCAGATCGCCGAAGCTAACATGCACAGAGTCCACAAACAAACAACAATAAAACGCAAAAAAGAGCCTTGAAAGGGAGAGCTGTGAGCTGCTGCATCTGAATGCGCTGCCATCTTTGATTAAGTTATTTTGCTGGTCCAAGTCTTGATATTATTGTCCAATCAGCAGCCTGAAAATCATTGTGATGTCAGTGTCTAACCAGCAGCCCCGCCCCCTTGGGGCGATTTCGGTCGGATTGAAAATTGTCCCCAGTGCTCTAATAGACTAACATGTTGAGACACTTTTTTTCAAAGTTTGGACCCTACAATGCATTTCTATGGGCTCCTGGAGGGCTTGCCCCAACATGATTTCATCAGACGCACTGATCAGTGCTCAGACGGGAGACTGCAAGATCAACTCCATCGTTTCATTGAGGGAATTACCGCTCAGTCGTCGCTCATAATAAGAAACTGTCGCCGGTGACAAAGGCTGGATTGCCTATGGTGGAGGGGCTGGAAGTGAGCTGAACCAGAGAGTGAGAGCAGAGTGAAAAAATCAAAGCCAAATGCGGGTGATTTATTGCTGCTTTATCAGTATTTTCGGTGTAAATAGTGTAAAAATATTGTAAATAATAGCATCAGTATCATTCTGGAGTGTTTCACAAAAAAAGGTCAGGTAGCCTGTTATAATTGTATGAGGGGTTATAGAACTGGGACCACCCAATAAGTAAGTGTTTTACCAAATTTATTGTATTTGAGACATTTAACTTGATAAAGCTATAGAAAAACACTGTATAGTATGTACATTTTATGTCTGGAGTTGCCATCTAGTGGTTTAACAGGAAAACCAAATTAAACAATGCAATGTAACACTGTAAAGTTAGCTATCTGACTTTAATTTATTATAATTTTACCCACTGAATGGGTCATCTTAGCCATCACCGCAACTGTTGTCCCCCCTGAGAAGTTTGTTAAGAGTTGCCATTGGTGAAAATTCTATGCTTGACTTCCTCATAAGTTTTCATCTGAAGCTGTTTTTACATTTGGCGTGAAGTTTGCACATGCATCTTCCCTGATTCGATCAGTAAATCTGTGATCCACGCTGCGGTCTTTTAAAGAAGCCGTGATCGCGCAGCTATCCAAAACAGTTTCATCTGGCTTGACCAAGCTGCTCCTTATCAGCCTGGATCGGCCTTCATGAAACACATTAGGACAGCGTGCTCAGAAGGGACTTGGTCAAGCCTGGCTTAAGTTGATAATCCTCGATGTCTGAGTTTCACTTTGGTGAAATACCCCTCGAGTGTCTATCACTCCTTCACCCTGCCACGGTCCTCCCACAGAATTTCACAATAAAATGTTTTGGGGATCTTTTTAGGTCAGAAAAAAAATCCTCAATGGTAGCTACGGCCATGGTCAGAGATGCCCTGATCAACCCAAAATGTTCATTAAACAGAGGAAGACTGAAGAGTGTCGACATTATTAACTCAAAACAGGTTTATGAAACAGGATTATTCCAGACCAGTTAACACGAACCACACAAGCCTGATCACCAGGACTCTGTTTCAGACCAAAAATGAATAAAAATGAATGCTCAGATGTTAAATAATTTAAAAAGCAAAAATCCACATATTCATTCAGTTAATGTGAAGATAACAGAAACTAGATATAAAATTATTCATTCATGTGAAACACCATGAATATCTGGGATGGTCTGGGACTTGACCGGTGTGAATGCATGAGAGCACAAGCAGCCTGTTGAGGTCGCTCCAGCTGGTTTTCATACTTTCTGGATGAAAAAAAGACTTTTTTTTTTTTTCTCTTCTTGTTCGCTTGTCCTTTTGATGTTTTTTTTTAAACTGACGATGAAGGCTCATGAAGAGGAGTTATAAGGCCTGTCTGCCCTCTCTCATTGGGGTAAATGTGAGGTCAGTATAAGATAGAGGCGATGCTCCACAAATGCTCACTCTCACTGCACCTCCGTCTCTGTGACAAAGGGGACTTGAGCCTATGGAGCGGTTTTCTGGTCTTTTGACCCTGAAGAGCTCTTTCACACTGCAGGTCACGTCTACACCTTCAGACCCAGTCACTCTCTGAGGGCTGGAGCCAGACGTGAACATGCAACCTTCTGATGACTGACAGAGCGACTGTCCGACTGAGCCCCTGTAGCCTTCAGAGGACCACCATGATGTAGGTTAGCTGCTGCCTGCTTGCTGTGTTTGTAAGCTCTTCTTGTACCCTGCCCAGGTTCACTGTTGGTGGGTTGACGTGGATCAGGGTTCCAGAAGATTTCTCTGTGTGTCTGCAGCAATGCGTCGTTCCCGCTTGTACAATTGGTTTCGCGTCCTGTTGGCTGTTGGACTTCTGCCACTGCTGTTCAAAGGTCAGTGGTAATGATCAAATATGATTGGTCAACCCAGGTGTCACCCTAAAATCCAAGTCAGTGATTGGTAATTGAATCAAAGATGACAAAGTTAAAATCAAGAATTAAGACATTTTACTCAAGCTGCTCGAGGTTTCTTTGTTTTCAGGTGTCAAGTAATTTTCAACATTTATCTATGAAAAGAGAGGTGGAGCTAACAGCAGGGAGATGATAAAGAGGTGGAGCTAACAGCAGGGAGATGTTGGAGAGGTGGAGCTAACAGCAGGGAGATGAAGGAGAGGTGGAGCTGAGACAGCAGAGAGATGATGGAGAGGTGGAGCTAAAAGCAGGGAGATGATGGAGAGGTGGAGCTAACAGCAGGGAGATGTTGGACAGGTGGAGCTAACAGCAGGGAGATGAAGGAGAGGTGGAGCTGAGACAGCAGAGAGATGATGGACAGGTGGAGCTAAAAGCAGGGAGATGATGGAGAGGTGGAGCTGAGACAGCAGGGAGATGTTGGAGAGGTGGAGCTAACAGCAGGGAGATGATAAAGAGGTGGAGCTGAGACAGCAGAGAGATGATGGAGAGGTGGAGCTAAAAGCAGAGAGATGTTGGACAGGTGGAGCTAAAAGCAGGTAGATGATGGAGAGGTGGAGCTAACAGCAGGGAGATGATGGAGAGGTGGAGCTGAGACAGCAGAGAGATGATGGACAGGTGGAGCTAAAAGCAGGGAGATGATGAAGAGGTGGAGCTAACAGCAGGGAGATGATGAAGAGGTGGAGCTAACAGCAGGGAGATGTTAGAGAGGTGGAGCTGAGACAGCAGGGAGATGTTGGAGAGGTGGAGGCCCTTGCTTGGTTTAAGTTTAGCCTTGAGGCTTTAGCTTGGTTTAAGTTTAGCCTTGAGGCCCTTGCTTGGTTTAAGTTTAGCCTTGAGGCTTTAGCTTGGTTTAAGTTTAGCCTTGAGGCTTTAGCTTGGTTTAAGTTTAGCCTTGAGGCCCTTGCTTGGTTTAAGTTTAGCCTTGAGGCTTTAGCTTGGTTTAAGTTTAGCCTTGAGGCTTTGGCTTGGTTTAAGTTTAGCCTTGAGGCCCTTGCTTGGTTTCAGGTGAGCCTTGAGGCTTTGGCTTGGTTTCAGGTGTTATCTGGAACAGGATTACTCCCTGTTCATGGTCAGAATTAAACAGCTGATATTTGATGGATAGATATTTTAGGAGAACACCAGATAACACATATAACTTGAACTGATCTCTAACTTTAATTGATCTCTAAATGTCCTTGACTCCTCCCCTTTTTAAACCCCACCCACCCCTGGACCTCCTCCGTCTTCTTCTTGTGTGCTTCTCTGCAGGTTTGCTCCACCAGTGGTCTCCAACAAAGGTGAGTCAGACCACACACAGAAATACACAACTACACACTCTGGAAACACTTCTCAGGTGCAGACTGAATCCTATTCAGAGCTGCTGCTCATGTAGATGTCATGGACCAGAGAATCAATGATGATCTTCATGTAGACATAATGGAGCAGAGCATCATCTAATGATCTTCATGTAGACATCACAGACCAGAGAACCATCTGATGATCTTCATGTAGACATCATGAAACTGAGAATCATCTGATGGTCTTCATGTTGACATCATGGACCAGAGCATTTTGTGATGATCTTCATGTACATACCCCTACCATATAGCAGTAAAAGCTCTGATAAACAATGAAACTGTCAGTGGTGTTGAAGCATTTTGTATGGTGGCTGAGAGGTGCAACAAACTTTTATAAACACTTTTACAAAGTCGGACCTGTGGCAGAAGGGGAACGTCCACATGTGCGAAGTCACCCAGAAGTGATTGTGTCGAGGTCGATTACTTTGTTTTGGCGGAATGGGTGGTGAGCAGAGAGAGAAGTTTGTATTCGGAATTAAATGTTAATTCTGAGCGATGTTTTGTCAGTTTTGTGGAACGCAACCAGGCGAAATCACCCAATTTTGCTTTTTTCTGTGGACGGTCACTAGAGCTTGTACATGGCACGGATGAGATGGATGGATCTGACATTATGGATTACTGCATAAAATATTTCAACAAGGGCCACTCGTACAGTATGATTGTGGACATGATGGCAACTTTGCATGGTGTCAAGAAAAACTTAAGGACTGCCAAAAGTAAGCTAAATGGTGCGAGATTATATCACAGAAAGGGATACTCATCAGCTAATGCAGTAATTAATGCCATCAGAGCTGAACTTCCTGGGCCTGGTCAATTGTTTGGGTACAGGACAATGTGGCAGATCCTACATCAGAAGCGCCATCTGTGAGTGAGGAGAGACGATGTAATGAAATTGCTGCGGTAGCTGAACCCCCGGGGTTGTGAGAGGAGAGCAAGAAGAAGATTTGTGAGACGACCCTACCACTCTATAGGACCAAATTGTGTTTGACATGCTGATGGGTATGATAAAATTAAGCCATTCGGTTTGGCCATTTCGGGCTGCATGGATGGATTTTCCCATAAAATACTATGGCTTTGATGTAGACCTACGAACAATGACCTGACATTGATTGCGCACTACTTTTTATCATGTTATCCAATGAGACTGAGGACTGATTGCGGCACGGAGAACGATGTCATGACCGCGATTCAGTGTGCACTCTGCCACCACCACAGTGACTACTACTCAGGAGCCTCCAGCCACATGTATGGCTCATCCACGACCAACCAGCGAATTGAGTCCTGGTGGTCCATGTTCAGAAAGGGAAGGTAAGTGTCTTTAATTATCCAAAATCTTGATTTAAACACAAATACATACTCACTTGTACAAACAAATCTATAGTATGTACATTTAATGGGATACACTTTTTCATGCCTCGCCTCATTTCTGAGTCTATGGCAAGCAGATAGACACCATTCTTTAGACTGTGCGTGCAGTAAGAAGAAAGAGACAGGCAGAGCTCATCACCGCCAATAGCTTAGTTCAAACACTGGGACTCAGTAGTGTTAGCCTGCCTCTGCCTACAGTCATCAGATAAATTCTTCAGCTACTCTAAACAGTCCTGTGTGCTTGCTGTGACTTATCTTGACTTTATCTGTACCAAGTTATGTTACATTTTCTTTTATCTTCATATTATCTACTTCTTCTCTTAAACAGAGGCTTTGTTTTGTTTACCTACTGCCACAGTGGTTTGAATGAGTCGAGTCTTTTGAATGAGTCTTTTGAAAAGTTAACAATAAGAACTGACTCACAGTTGTGAGTGAGCCGTTTGTTTGTGAGCCCTTAAATTTGCAGGCAATTTTCATTTAATAAGACCTATTGTTATCTGATCCTGGTAACCCTTCATCTGAAAAAGCCATTAAAAAAATAAGTTAATTCAGAGATCACCAAATCTTACATTTCCATCAGCTGGTAAAAGAAACAAAGAACTCACCACTTATGCACATATTAAAGTACCATAATGTGTATTTATTAATCGTTTTGTAAGTGCAGGAAAGCATGCTTATTTGTTTTGTTACTCTGTCCAGAATAAAATGGTCTGTGAGGTATAATTAATGCTCACTTTTTTTTTCCCCACAGCATTATAAACAAATTTAACACCTTCAACCTGTTAAATAATAGCAACCACACTCTGAAAACTCAGGTTGTGTCTCAAGAAACTCTAAACAAATTTAGGGTAACAATAGTAAGTTTAAAGGAAAACTCCTAAAAAATTTAGATAAACTTAAAAAAGGGGCTCTTAACTCAAAGTTAGCTCTGGCCTGATCTACAGGTTTTCAGTGTCATGGCTTAAAAACAGCCAAATCCAGGGGAATTCTGGATTCTAAAGTCCATTTGTGACTTAAACACAGTGTATGAATCTAGGATCGGAAGTTTCCAGGTGTTTGAACATGTATTTGCCATTGGGAATGGAGAGCCATCCAGAAACTCTATCCTTGGCAATGGTTCCAATCCAGCTGGAGGAAGTGAGGTCAGGCCTGTTGCAAACA
The DNA here is from genome assembly GCA_037902135.1 of Cetoscarus ocellatus. Taxonomy (NCBI): domain Eukaryota; kingdom Metazoa; phylum Chordata; class Actinopteri; order Labriformes; family Labridae; genus Cetoscarus; species Cetoscarus ocellatus. The sequence goes on along the minus strand of JBAMNC010000121.1, from coordinate 61,176 downwards.
TCAGAATGTCCTCAACAGACACAGCAGCCTGGCCCTCTGAAGAAAAAAACACAGTTGGATCCAGATCCAAGTAAAGTGTTTTCTTGTTACAACTGGATATGAAAATGAGTTATGTACACACCTTCACAGTCAAGAATGTAGTCTGCCCAGAAGCCCAAAGTTTGACTTTCTTGACATTTTCTGTTACTGCCTAATGGACTGAGGTCAGGTTCAAAGAGTCTCTCAACTTCAAGTGTTGCTGTAGTGCAGTCAAAAACTGAAGGGCTGAAAGACCACTTTTGAATCCAAAGAATAAATAACATTATGTCAGATCAATTTTATATAAACAAATTTGAGTTTAAACAAATGTAAAGAAAAATCCGATGCCTGGCTTTACAAATGGGTATGTTTTACCCTCCAGGCTATGAGAAATGTGCACAAAACATGTCAGGGAAAGAAGACACAAGCATCAAATTTCAGTTCTACGAAAACAGGTCAGAAATTCTGATGGACCAGTCAAGTTTACACATGCCTGCATAAAATTAAAAGGATGTAAAATTCTTGTGTACTAGATGTACGCAAACCAACAAAGCAAACATCCCCCATTGTTCATACCATTCCGAGACTGGCGCTACACAGGGGCAAGAGGGGGCACTGCCCCCTCAAATCAAAATTTTAGAAGTTGACAAATCACATTTCAATATACCTACAAAAGTAATATATGATAAGTTGACAAAAGTAAATGCAGTAGCGGAAAAATCTGTCGAAAAATGGACAAGATACAGTATCTGCTTCCTCTCATTTCTCTGTCCCTCCGCTGTATCTTCCCAGGCTGCAGGCCCCGCCCCAACACACGCACACACACACAGCCCTCAGTAATCATCCAATCAGGTGTCAGTATGCAAATGAGCTCACACGCAGCCTGACTGGTGTCAGGTTTCAGCACGGAGCGGTGAGACTCTGAAGAAACAACGAAGCTCTGCCAAATTCCTCTTAGTGACCGTCAGATAATTGATACATAATAATTAACAACAACAATAACAAATAAAACAAAATTAACGTTAAATCTGTATTTGTTCAGTCCTTTCTCCAGTTAAGGGGGCGTTTCTCAGTCACACAGGCACAGAGATGAGTGTCCACGTCCACTGCCTGTAACAGACTGAGGACAGATGACCTGTCTGACAGACCCCGACTGGACTAAAGCTGAGCTGTAAAGTTAAAAAAAAAAAAAAAACAAGCTAAAAAAACAGAAAAACATTAAAGAAAAACGTCATAAAATGTTCTGCCCTATATGTTGTTTTTTATAAATTAGTTGAGAAGTGTTTTTTATTATTTACCTTCAGTTTTGTAAATACTGACTTTAGTGTGTGAAGTCTTATTCTAGGTTCACATTTATTACCTCTGCCAAGGAGGTTATGTTTTTGCCGGTGTTGGTTAGTTTGTCTGTTTGTCTGCTTGTGTTTAAGATAACTTGAAAAGTTATGGATGGATTTGGATGAAATTTTTAGGGAATGTGTGGAATGGGATAAGGAACAAATCATTAGATTTTGGGACTGATCCGGATCACCATCCGGATCCAGGAATTTTTTAAAGGATTCTTTAACATTGTGAGATGGGACCATTTTCGGCATTCATGCAAATAACTCAAAAAAATCTACCTTGGCGGAGGTTTGCGCTCTCATAGTGCTTTCTAGCTGGAGAATAAGACCATCCAGTTCAGGTGAATGTTATGTTGTTGGTTGTAAAAACCTTCATATTTTATTTTGTTTTACATTTTTATTTTTCAGTCCCCCAGCCACCTTATTGTGGTCAGGGGGGTTTGCGTGCTGCAGCTAAAGCTATACCAGCAGGAGCTCAGTCTTCAGGCAGGACACCCAAGTTGGACAGGTCTGAAGGCAGAGGCCTGACAGTGCAGTCCACTTCCAGGTTGGGGTTGGACACATAGCTTACAACCCAATTCCAGGAAGAAAACACTGTTACTAAAAGCACAGAAATAAAGTGCTCAAGCATGATGTTCACACACTATGCATGATGCCCCCACATTTCTGACTACCCCCTCATATATGCCTGCCTAGAACCGGCCCTGTACCAGTCAATAACAGATGAATGGCTTTCAATAAAATACCATCAAAGGTAGTCTGTCACAATGGCCTCCTTTTCTTCAAGGGTAGCCACACGTCTCAGGCAACCTGCTGTCTGTAACATGGTGCTGTGTTTCATGACCGATGCTTGCAGATTATCCAGTGATGCAGCGTTTTCAATCTGAAAGACATAAAAAAGGACATACACACTCAAATGAATAACTGTTTGTATTGCATTTCCTTTACATGGGTAGACATCTTTAATTCATTGAAATCCTTACATAATGTGTGTGTGTGTGTGTGTGAGAGAGAGAGAAAACATTTCTGAGGCAAATGCTGTGTAATACAGTTAGTACCTCTGTTTCAAAATACTGCAGTAACTTAGTAAAAATTATGTCCAGGCAGCCCATGACCTTATACTATCTCACCTCTTGCAAAGCTTTCTCTATTTCTTCATCAGTTATTAAATTAGCTGTTGCTTTGAATGAAGTCTGGCCAACAAGATAGTGTACAAGATCTCCTGACAGGAAATGGGGTCCTGGACCTCCATGCACAACCGACACTGCAATCATCTGTCCTGCAAGGAAGTATTCATCCTCCCTAACAGCTGTGAGTGAATTCATATTGTACCATGAAAACATAATATGTCATACACTATAACATATGGATAAGAAACTCAAGCTGGTAAAAATAGCTCATGCAACCAAGAATAAGCCATGTGATGTAATATAATCTATATATATCGACTGGTATACTACACATCTAACCCTATGCATACCTTTTGCATTGTAGACCAAATACCAATGTTTCATTAGTAGAGTTAAAAACTCTCTTCTTGGACCACCTGTGTCAATCCCTTCCTCTAAAACACCAGCATCATCAGTAAATTTAACTAGCATGTCACAGGTTGCAGAGTATGTTGTTCGTCTGAAACCTCTTACGACACCATCCCACACATTAGCCCTTGATATGTTAAATCTACTGATTCTTGTGTGATCAATCGGGTGTGACAGGTTTGCACTGATGTCACGCAGTGTGATGTCAGTCTCTTCCCTGTGATGACAAAAAGTGACAAATGGTAGACATTCCAGAGAGTCTGCACTTTACAATGTTTACAAAAATATTTTAGGGTTACATTTCTGACATAATGGGCAGGGGACACATGGATTGCTGTGTGTTGGGAATTATTCAAGTTGACTGACACCAGGTCATCCTCTTCTTCTTCAACCAATGGTGCAAACACTTCTGTGTATTTACTGTTGGGAAATTACCATTCAGATGATAAAACATATAAAAAACACAATATATATTTCCCAATGTAATCAACACTGATCATCAGTGTCAGATATCTATATATATATATTGCATATATATATTGTATATATATATATATATATATATGTACAATAACTGATTTAACACCACACTGAACGTAAGAAACATCAGGCTGCTATGATGTGCCTGAATACCAGCTCAGGCTGAATCAAAGATGACTTTACTTTGATGCAGTGGTTCAAAGACCTAAGTGGAAAATGTGTATTTATCAACCATTCAAGACTACTTGTATTATTGTTCCTTTCCATCCCTGTGGGTGCATTTGTTAACTGTAATAACCTGTTAGTATTTTTTGATAGACGTAACTGACAAATAAGTACACAAACTTGAGGTCCTCTAAAATGTTGTCATAAGAATAGATTAATGAAATGCATGTTATCAAAAGTTCATCTTATAAATACATACATTAACCAAAATTAATCAGAGAATTAAAAACCAGTGTACCACAGTGTCTGCCTCATCCAAGTCAGGGTTTCTCCTAAATGTAATAATCTCAGAACCTGAATCTGAGGCATCACCTCCTGTGGAAAAATCAAAAGAATCAACACATTATTAGACATGTTAGAGCCAAGTGTGTCAAAATATTAGATTATGACACTAACAGACCGCCTCTAAAGTGTGCTTCCAAGCAAATGAAAAGTGAGATCCTGTTGTATGCCTTTCCTATTTCTTTTTTGTACTCTGCCAATTGGAATGGCCTCTTTGGACCACCTCAGAGGAATCTGGATACAACAGGACGAATGGCCCATCATCCATGTCCTTGTTGAAAGCTTTCATTTTCTGGACAGCTTGTTTAAGTTGATCCAATGCTGATACCTCTGGGTCGGTATATAGCGGAAGTGTTTTACCTCGAAGAGGCTTGAAATCAGCTCCGTGTGGCAATCGTACATTGCTCCTACATTGATCTAGCAAAATACCAGAAAGGTATAATTAATTGTATTTACGTTCACAAATGAGACAAGGACGGAGAAACCAATGCCAAGGCGACTTACTTGTACGTGTTTCTTTGATTGCTTTTGTCTTCCTTGAGATCCACAGTTGAATGACTGTCGTTGTGTGGATTTTAGACCCCCTGTACTCCATGAACTGTTTGAATGTTGGACATGGCTGTTCTCCTGGAGTAAAACATGGATCACGTACGGAACTGTTATAAATTTTTGAAGTTAGCGGCAGCAGCTTAAATATAGGCTACGTCATTAAAAATATGCATATAAAATACAATAACACTGTTCAATGTTGTTCACTAAATGTAGAACATTGAGTTCAGCTAACTAGCACTATCACTTACTTTGTTCTGCATTTTCAGGTGGCTTCGATGGCCCCGGGACGCTTCCATCCGTCTCGTCCGTTCCTATAGAAGCTCTATCGACCGTCCACAGGAAAAGTAAAATCGGGTGATTTTGCCTAGCTGCGTTCCACAAAACTGACAAAACATCGCTCAGAGTTAACATTTAATTCCGAATACAAACTTCTCTCTCTGCTCACCGCTCATTCTGCCAAAACAAACTAATCGACCCTGACACAATCACTTCTGGGTGACTTCGCACATGTGGATGTTCCCCTTCCGCCACAGGTCTGACTTTGTAAAAGTGTTTCACACTTTGTAAATGTTAATTTGTTTTGTCTTAATGTAATTTTTTTTTTATTGTTAATTTGTTTTGTCCCTTGTAAAAGTGTTTTGCACCTCTCAGCCACCTTAGTTTTGTCCTTAAAGACAAAAAAACTTGTCAGCGGTGTTTAAGTGTTTTGCCTTCAATGAGGGAAAAACTTATCAGTGGTGTGGAAAGAGTGAATGATCCAGGGATGTCTTTTTGTTGGTCATCGGTTTGAGTTTTCTGAAGGACATGAACGACATGAGTTACACATTGTTAGGGATGTGGAAAGCTTTCCTCAAGCGCCAGCTGCCAGCCAATCAGCTGACCTCCTCAGTTCCAGCCATCCACGATGAGCTGCTTTAACCAAACCTTTCCATGGACATATATGAACATACATTTTAGATCATTTTACTTCATTCCAGGGTGTGACGGGAAAACATCCACAGGAGAGCAGATTAGGTTGACAAATGATGGGACTCCATCCATTAAACATTAGTATTCGGGTAAATTCATCAACCCCAACTTGTTTGGTTCAGATCACCCCAAGTCCCACCTCTGCTTCACCTCTTTTCCTATTTTAAGGTTGATCATAAGTTAGTTTGGGACATTTTCAACATGGCAGAAGCCTCAGGTTGGCGTGCTAAGCCCCCTTCAGTTTCCACACAGTTGATGTCACTCTGTCTTTAATTATTATTTCCTTGTTTGTGCTTGATGTTTTGTATTTCATCACAGATCTTACACAGGAGTCTTAAAAAGGTCAAAGATCCTAAAGCCTTTCTTTCTGTCTCTGTAGAGGCATGTCTCTGCTGACATCATCTCTCTCCCCTTGGCCTCCATCGGCCTCTCCAACTCATCCACCAGTGAACCTCTGAAAGATGCTGCAGCAGATATCAGGGCTCCTGCTGCATGGGAGATAAAGATGCAGCAGCAGATGGAGGTGCAGAAAATGAGGCTTAATAATCTGGCTAAAGTCTGCTCCCAGTTCTATCCAGACCTTCAGCAGATAACCATGTCAAAGAAGCATCTCTCCTTCATTATGGTGGAGGACCGGACCAGGCTGCTGTTCTGCTTGGTGCCTAAAGTTGGCTGCACTAACTGGAAGATGTTGCTGACAGTCCTGTCAGGAAAAGTCAACTCACTAAAGGATCTTAATCCCTGGGGAATACACGGAAATCATGGTCTGGGGGAACTGAAAAACAACAGCCCTGAAGAAGTCGAGCAGTTGTTAAACAACTACACCTTGGTGATGTTTGCCAGAGAACCCTTTGAGCGGCTGGTGTCAGGGTTTCGGAACAAGTTTGAGGATGAAAATAAGTACTACCGCCAAGGTGTAGGGCGGCGCATCATTGCCAAGTACCGCCCCAATGCCACAGAAGAGGCCCTGAAAACTGGCAGTGACATCACCTTCAGGGAGTTCGTGCGTTTCCTGCTGGATGAGCAACATACCTCAGAGTTAGACATACACTGGAGGCCAGTGAACAGGATGTGCCACCCCTGCTTGTTTAAGTACAACTTTGTCGGCAAAGCAGAGAACATGAACAATGAATCCGAGTTCCTGCTGTGGAGCATTGGAGCCCCGCAGAACGTCAGCTTGCCCCAGGAGAAGTATGGATACAGGTCCCAGGACGTGAGGACAGGCGACACCGTCATGAGAAAATACTTCTCTCAGCTGAATGCAACTGAGAGGCAGGGAATCTATGACCTCTTCCGTATGGACTACATGCTGTTTGACTACCCTAAACCCTTCCCAGACCTGCACTGAGGGAGGGGGGCATCTTAGCATCTAAGTGGACTCTACCTGGAGCTTGCATGTACAGGGCCAGGGTCTGTTAAAGATGGTGTGGTGGCTTAGTAATCAGTAGTACATCAGGGGGGTTAGGGGTCTCTTCACATCCTTTGATTCAGTCCATGCTCATAATCTGCTCTTTCTGGGCCTGTGTCCACAGCCACTGATTTTTGTGTTCCTGGTCTTTAGCTGCCATCAGTGGGTGGGTGTGGTGTATAAATATGTATTGATCATGCTTTAGTCAGTGTCAATCACACACTGAATGTAATCCATTTACAAATCACTGTATTTAATAATCACACACACTGAATAGAGTCTAGGCCTCATAAAGGTCTGAGAAAGGAAGGGGTTTGGTATGGAGCCAAGGTTTTATAAAGCTTTAAGTGCTGCTCCAAACTACGGAGCCCCTAAAGGGACATCAGCAGAAAAAAAATAAATTATGAGTTTCTTGTATGCACGCAAACCTATCTTGTGAAAATAGGTTTTAATTTATATGGGCTCTTTTTATTGAATTATGTTAATTAATAGGTAATGACCATAATACCTGAAATAACTGAGATCAACATTTATATTTTATGATCATTTTGTCAGTAGACCTCATAAATATGATGGCATTGGCTTTATTTTAAATCAAAAAATCCTGTAAGATATTTTTTATGAGTTACATGTAGTATGAATAGCATAAGGTAATTTATGTGTACTTTGTTTCTAAAGACGTTACATCTCTTCGTGGTAGAGTTAACTTTTCTTTCACAGTATTCCTTTGCTACAGTAATTTTTTTTAAGCCGCCGAGCCATCACCAGCAGCATATTCAGACAGATTGAGGTTGTCTGGCTCAGTGGACGTCCGTTTGGAGGAAAACGAGGTAGTAGCTCACAGTCTTCATGACAATGCTTAAAAAGAGGGGTCAGGTTAGGAGCTACGTTCTGTCATTGATGAGTTATTGACATGGAAAGTCCAAGTTAATGACATGGAATCTCACGTACGCATGCACTGTCAGTTTCCAGTGAGCAGGAGAAACTCATAATTTATTTTTTTTCTGCCTTTGTCCCTTTAGGAGCTCCATAGTTTGTAGCAGCACTTAAAGCTTTATAAAAGCTCATGAAATAATCATGGTAATCACACAAAATATATTCTTTGCATCACTAAGAGTCTTAATTCTGATAACATAGTTCATTAAAGTTATTATTTTTAAAGCATCACAAGTCAGGCAGAAATAATGGTGTAATGAGCTGAAGGTATGAGGACTGACATGATTTATGGGGGTTACTACTGGACAATGAAGGACAATGGTAATCCCCAGGCTTTCCATAGAAAGCATGAGGTCATGACATGAAGTGTTGGACATATTTGGAAAAGCATGAGGTCATGACAGGAAGTGTTGGACATATTTGGAAAAGCATGAGGTCATGACAGGAAGTGTTGGACATATTTGGAAAAGCATGAGGTCATGACAGAAAGTGTCAGACATATTTGGAAATGATGAAGAAAAGTCATTTGGCTGCATGTATGCATACCTATATAGAGAAGGATGGGCATTAATAGACACCATTAGAAAAAGGAAAAACAGCAAATGAGAGGAAATGACATCTTTAAAACTAGAAGCTGTCTAAAGTGAGTTTTTAAAAAGGAGATGGATCTTTCCAGAAACAGGGAGGAGCTTCAGCATTTCATGTTTATAAGGCAGAGCATTTTGGAGAGCGAGTCAGTCCTGACTGTTAACAGCCAAACTTACCTGTTAGTTACTGTTTTCACTTTGCTGAATCTTGAATAAACTTTATTGCACTGGAAGCTGCCTGTCCCTGCTTTTTTCTGAAGAAGCACTCTTTTTGGGAGAGACAATTTTTACATTTAGATCAACTTTTTTCAGCCTTTTCAAGCTGATGGAGCCAACTCATTGAATCTTTGATAACTTTTTGAGACACGAATGGGACATGATATCATGATGTTGTTTTGATGTTTCCCCAATAAAAGGATAACATGAAGCACATGCAGTGATATTTTTTATAGCATTGCAAAGAGTATAGGGTTGCCAACTTTTCAAAAAACTTTGGAGGGAGATTTTGTGGAGCCAACCAAAATGTTGCCGCATACATGGTAGGACAACATTCGACACAGTATGTCTCATTTTGTGTAGGTTTAATCATACTATATAGAACCCATAAGTAACAAAATGGTGCAAGTGCAATTAACTCAGGTACAGGTAAAAAAATAAACAACAAATACATGCTATATTGTTTTTCTATGTTGTCTGATACTTCGTCAAATGTAATAGTGATATTAAACAGTCACTGTAATCATGTCATTGCTTCCTACAAGTCTATATCCTACCTGTCTACAGGTCTGTTTATGCACAACCAGCAATTCCAAGACCAGTATTTTGTTCACCAAAAACACCGGTATGATCACCACTACAGCAGCTTTACAAGAACTGAAAGCTCAATACAAGTTCTAAAACAAGGAGAAATACTTTAATGAATAACCAAACTAAATTAAACTAAACTTCATGTTTTATCAATGTTTTTTTTTATCAAACTGTCAACAAGCAGCAAGAAAACATAATCTGAATATGTCACAAAACTTAAAAATGCACAAACCTTTACACAATTAAATTATGAAACGCAATTGAATATGCATAATTAGCCTAGATTTGATTTTCCTTTAGTAAATGAAATTTTTTTGGCATCAATGTGTAGGCTACAAGTCCACAAAACTAAGAACTATCCAGTATAAAAGCATCTTACTTGAAAATTAATGTAAACAGAGGTGATTTTCAGTGGAGGACAATAAGGAGTGGACATTAACAGTCAGAATGTCATTAGAAACTGGATCTGCTCAAGTTAACATTTAAGTCAAAGTTATCACTACTTTTTTTTTAAATTAATAAATCTATACTAGAACATCAAACTCAAAGTAATAATAGCCTACATAAGTGAATTTATAAATATGGACAGGAATATCTGAGTAGAGAAATGTAAAACAGTGTAATATTTGTGTGTAGTCTGGTTAATTCTAGTGGCTATACTCTGACGTACTCTGATGGATGTTTGTCCTCTTAGGGCCTCCATACACTGAAGACATTTTTGCCACATTTTTACCAGATGTATACACCGTCCACTGAATACAGCTCTGAGACCAGTTATGGGCCTCCACCTACAGGTTGGGAACCGCTCCACTAGTAGACTGTATTTGAAGCTTGATCCTTCAAAGATTGTTCTGATATCATGGAGAATAAGTGATGGAGGATCCCTCAGGATGAATTTATTATTTAGAAATCAGTGAGTGAGTGAAAACAAGAGCTGGACTGATGAAGAATGTAGAGTTTTGATTAATGAAAGGCTGACTCGTCAGTTTTTGAAGTCTTTGTGTTCACTTAAACCGGGCACATGAGCTGTCAAGACACCGTGTGAATGGTAAAATCACACAGAGTGACTGATGATCCCTCACTGTCCCTGCGATGCGCGTCTATCTGCGTCTTTACGCTCACCGGCAGACGGAGGAGCGCACACACACACACTGAGAGAAAGTGAAAGTCACACAAGCATGCTGCTATATGTATCCTTGCACATTTTGTTATGGTTATATGGTATTTCGGGGCGTTTTTTGTGGCCTACATTTCCCACAATCCTTGCGCATTGTTTTCCATTTCTCTGTCATGACGCTGTACACTGAGGACGAGGGAGAGGAGCTGCTCTGCCTGCTGACTTTGCAAAGCACTAAAATTAAGAGATGGAGCAGTGTTTTTTGTGTGACTAGAAGTGCGCTGAGCGGGATCCGCGCAGTCCTAAAGTTTGAGCTTTGCGCGCACTGGGTTTGCGGACGTCCGCTTTGAGTCCGCTCCCCCCGAGTATGTTTGGGCACACGATCCCTGCGTCCTCCTGGGATTTGTGCCTTCAGCGTGAGAAATCGGAGGTGTGGCGTGAGAGTGTGTGAAACCAATGAAATGTGTGAGTCTCATGGCCAATGCGTGAGAGTTGGCAGCCCTGAGAGTAGTGAAGCAGAAGTCAAAACTCATGGCCAAAAGGCATAAAGTTCAGGGAAAGGTGCTCTGAGACTGAGGGGGAGATCCCAAAGAGGTGCACCATCCAAGGAGCAGCCACATCAAACACGTCTGTAGGTGAGTAAGAGCAGGGGGCACATGAAGAGAAGGTCTGCATCCACATCCATGCAGCCATTAAATGAGTGAAACAAACATTTTAACGAACGTGGAGCCTTGACCTCGGCTTGGCCATCACTGGTTGGTCTGATACAGACTCTTCTCTGTCCTCTCTGTTATCGGGATGATTCATCAATCAATCAATCAATCAACCTTTATTCAAACAAATTCAATTGTAGTTCAAAGTACTTTACAAAGAAACAGAAAAGTGACTGACAGGAGATTAAAAATGATTATGCAGCATCTCCCGAGGTTCTGGTCCTGCTCTGTGGGTCAGAGGACCTGAGGGGGCTGTCCTGGTTCATGAACTTAAACCATCTTAGAGGTGGTCTGGAGCCAGGCCAAAGAGCTTTATGAAATGATACAATTTAAAAATCAATGGGATAACTAACAGGCGAGTGTAGAGACTTTAAAACACCGTGATGTGGGCTCTCCTGCTCTGCTTTTAGGTGGACCAGAGAGGAGAACGTTACAGCAGTCCAGCCTGCTTGTCAGAAAAGCATCAGTCATGCTCAGAGAGAGAGACTGGCCAGACTGTCCATGTTCTTAAGGTGATAAAAAGTTGTTTTCGTGATACCCTGAACAGGAACTATGAAGTTAAAATTAGCACCAAAGACCACCCCAAGATTTGGTGCTTCTTAGCAGGGGGCTATGTTCTGGTTTGTGGAGTTTGTGGAGTTTGAAGTGTTTATTAAAACCTCTGTCTTGTCCTGGTTGAGCTGCAAGAGTCTGACCAGCTGGTGCCATCAGGAGACATGGACACATAGAGCTGAGTGTTATCTGCGTAAATGTGTGAAGAGATGCTGTGTCCCCTGGAACCATCATGTGGGGCTAACGTACACATTAAACACACTGTAATTGTAACTTGTTGTTTCAACGTGAAATAATGAGTGCAAGGGATGCCTTCAAATTTTAAGTCAAGTCAACTGAACCAGTTAGTTTTTGTAACAAAACCAGATGTTATATTAACAAAAATCTGCATGTTGAGTTGATTTTTGTTTGTTTATTTGATTGAGATTTTTATATTTGTTCAACAACTTTGGTAATTCTCTCAACTTACAAATATATTTCAGAGCAAATAAAGTGGTCTATCGTATGAACTCTTGTGTTAGTGTGGTTGACTTACATTTTTTAGCTAATTGAACTTGAAAATCATTCATTCATTCATTTTCTACACCACTTGTCCCTTTTGGGGTTGCGGGGGGGCTGGAGCCTATCCCAGCTGTCATTGGGTGAGAGGTGGGGTACACCCTGAACTGGTCGCAAACCGGCGCATGCACGGGAAGAACATGCAAACTTCACATAGAAAGGCCCTGCCCTACCTGGGGATCAAACCGGCTACCTTCTTGCTGTGAGGCAAGTGCATTATCTCCTGTGATAAGGGAATCGCCAGTTTGTTGAGGTACACTCACCATAATTCGCCATAATTTGCCATGGCACAAGCCAGTTCGAAACCTGTGTTTCCGAAGACACTTTTCAATTCAAACTTGAAAACTACGAGTGGATAGATACTTTTCCTCCACAGAAAACAATTGCAATGTACAATGTACACGAGTGTTATTAAAATTACTCATTGAAATTGACTCAGGAAGTCAGTTATATTTAAGTTCTATAATTGAATGATTCCCCGTTGTTATTCCAGATGGCCTGTAATCAATGCCGTCGAAGTGACAGGCTAATATAGTCCGTTGCCGTTAAGTAATAATGATAATAATAACTGAGATTGGGATGTTTGCTGTATCTACACATTACCAATTAAGAACAGTGATTATATCTATAACTTAAAAGGTATAAACATAGTTTATTATTGTATCTATTATATATATTTTAGTCTATCTTATCATCTTCTTATTGTGTCTGTATTGCCTGCTTATAGCCTTTGCCTTTTACCCCATTTCTGCTTTTTTTTATTTATTTTCAACTGTTTTATTTACTTAGGCTTTAGTCTCTTTTAAGTGAAATGACTGTTTTATCTTAATGTTGTGTCTATATTTATTCACCATTTTCATTATTTTTTTTCATAACTTGTTTACTAGTTTTCTGTTTAATTTACTAACATTATCATTGCTATTTTAACTTTCAGCTTTCACTGTGCACTTTGTTTCTCATTCACTTCCACTATTCACAACTTTTATCTACTTTGATTTATTTATCTATCTATATACTTTATTATTTGAGTTGTTTTTATCTTTCTTAAGGTTTCCATCTCATTCTTTCACTTCCGTCTTATTGAGGGGGCGGGGGCAATTGATGGTGTCATCCAGCGACTCCATTGGTCAAATCTTGTCAGGCTAAATGGGTGGTAATTTGTTCTTGCGATTCTTGGTAGCAGTGCCACCCGTGATTGGTCAAATCTTGGTTGAATCTTGGTAGCAATAAGCCACCTGATTGGCTCTTATGTGACGGGCTTTGCTCGACTTACAGGTGACAGGGAGCGCCACCATGCCGACCACTTGCAAATCAATTTCTTCTTATAAATAAAAATAACCTGCTGTTTTAATTGTCATCATAACTTTACCCAATGTAGTTTTATTAATCTTTGAAAAGGTTAAAATTGCGTACTGTCCGATACCGATACCTGGTTGTTCATGCGTCTTCATCATTTGACTTCCCACGATGCACCTTGGAGGTAGGGATGTGACGTCATTGCATAGATACGTTCGATCTCCACACCCATACAACTAGTGTGAGTTTTAATTGACATACATTGTTGATTTGTATGGACATAGTTTTTTAAGTTAGGTGTCTCTGGGGTAGTTAAGACACTGTCAACTAAAAATTCCATGTCATTTCAAAAACATGTTATCTTTTGCCAAACCAACATGGAATATTATGTCCTAGTAACAAAGGTGAAGAATTACATTTTATAGAGCAGTAATGGTCCTAAACTTGATCCCTGTGGTATCCCACTGGTAACCTCACAGCGTGGTCATCAGCCAAAACAAATAACTCTGTCACAAAGATAAACCGTTTCAAATCCTCTCCCTTCTCTATGACTCAATTTGGTGCTTCAGGATCAGAATCAGTGGCGGCTGGTGCCAAAAATTTTAAGGGGGGCACAGCCTTGGAGGAAACAAACCAAAGAAGCGCTCCATACTACAGTGAAAAGAAACTAAAGACAAAACATAATCACAATACAACCTACTTTGAACAATGCACTATTTGAACAGAAACTTTGCCCTCCTTTCCTTCTGGGCTGCAAATTTCTCAGTGACCCTCTGACTGAAGTCCATCATCTCCGTCACCAGTCTCTTTTCCATTGACAGCATGGCCAGTGCATTCAGCCTGTCTTGGTTCATGGTCTCAGGAAAGTTCTGAGAAGCACCTCAGCTTCTGCAGTGGTCATGGGTGTGGTGATGAGGATCTTTAGCAGAGTGACAGTCTCTGAAAATACCTCTCCAAGATTATTTTCCATTAACAACTGGATAAGATCCACAGCTCCACAGCAGGCCTTGAACTCCTCCTTGCTGTAGATTCAGACTGAGCTCTGTCTTCAGCTTTAGTTGAGCACTGTGTCGGCCTTCAAGGTGCTGCTGAGGGAATCTTCAGGAAACATGGTGTGGTACTGTGTGAATCTGTCATTAAAAAATACATAGGAAAGCACATTTTATTACCAAAAGTTGACATCAATATTTACTGAAAAAAAATCATAAAAGAGCCAAAGTTTAACCTGCTCCCAGAAAATAAAGCTGTAATTTATGTCATTTTCACCATTTTATGAACATTTCTTGTGTCACCTGAACAGTGTCTTATCTTATACATGATGTCTCATGGCTCAAGATTGTAAACACAAACAGAATCTTATGTACCACTAAACTGATGCTTTAAAACTAAAGGTAAAACTATGTGATACAGTTTTAATATAGATTAACTGTAAAAAGTATGAACAAAACAAAACAAAACAAATAAGAAAAAAAAACAGATACAAGCATGCAGCACAAAGGGCAGACGGCTCACACCAGCTGACTGATTCTCACAGCTGAAATGGAGGCTGTCAGTGTTTGGATGACATTTATAGTTTTCAGCAAAACTACTTCAAATTTTAAAAAGTCAAAAAAATAAACTTTACATTACTGGAGTCTGTTTCAATCTGCTGGAGCTTTGAATACTTTAACTTTGTACCGTTATGTGCAGTATTCAGTCAGCAAAAAACACCAACAGAATGTATAATTTTTGTATCCAAATAGAACATTTTATTATAGCAGCTAAACATATGGTATACAATTATATAAAATAACAATATTGTATATATTTATATTGATCGTTATTATTTTATATCACATGTTTAGTTGCCATAATAAAACTACAAAATTTAGAGACAAGAGATACGTTTGTTGGTCTGTTTTTATTGATTTTATACTGTGCACAATGGTACAAGCTGGAAAGGTACAAGTTAAGTGTCAAATCTAAAAGCTCCAGTAGATTAAAAAATAATTCTGTAATGGACATACACCTAAGAGGTAAAGAATAGTGTTGTTTACACTTTTGGGACTGATAAAACCCCACTGTTTTCACCAGTAAACTGCAACACATAACTTGATAGCATTATCAAGTCTTCTTTTTGTAATTTTTCAAAGGCCTTCACACAATGTAACAGTAATATTTAATGAACTTGAAAATCACTGCGATAAACCTCTGCAATAATCTGCATGCACTTGTTATATTAAAATTACAATTACTCCTATCTTTAATATGTTTCATTAAAGTTAAGACTTTGTGTGTATGTTTTAACTCTTCATTAGTGTGCATTGTTCCTGCTTTGCCATGATTTTTAAAAATATATTTTTATAGGTCCCTTTATATAATATTTTAATCAAAATAATGAATAAATTTTGTCAATTAAATTTAAAATGAACTTCTAGTGGGGTAAAATCAACCTTAGCCACCCATTAAAAGCCCCAAGTCCTCCTAAAAGTATGTTGTTTTTGTAAAAATATGCAAGAATTAAAAACTGTATAGATTTTATAGAACTTAAGTCTGCAAAACGATAATGTTTTACTTTACAAAGAATTTATATCCCCTTGGCAAACTCATTTTGTGGCTCCTAATCTATAGTTTAGTGCCATGTGTGACATAAAATGGATAATTTTGTCCCTGAATTAAATTATGTCTACTAGGAAAGACACATCCTAATCTAATCTTGAATGTAGCATAGCCTCTTACTGATTTTTTTTCTCAAATGCAATCTCACCTCTCCTGCGATCCTCTGATGGTTCTCTGGACCGAGTACCCGATGCCTCTTTAGTTCATGGGAGCGTTGGTCGGACGCATGAGATGGTTGCGCATGAGTAAATCATATCTGCTGCAGTGACGTGTTGATATGATTGACAGCGCTCGTTGTCCAGTCACAGGAGGAAAAGAAACACCAGAACAATACTGATTCGCTGCCAGTCAAAGTGGGAGTGTCCGGGGCGCACTTCTCTGCGCCCCGCAGGCAAAGTTGATGCGGCCAATCACAAAGACGCCTCAGGTCACATTCTGGGCAAAAGTTTAGGGACTTACATTGACTCTTATTAGACCGGCGCCCCTCTGTACGTAAAATATGTATTCACAACATAGTTATTACGTAAAACATTGTGAAACCCCTTTTATTGAATGGTGACAGGTGCTGCTGACAGACTATTACTATGTGGTAAAAATAAATGTTTTTATCCGTTTTTTTGTATAATTTAATGACAAATTATGTTGTGTTTAAGTGGACTTTCTCTTTTCAATTTTGGAGGGGGCGGTGCCCCAGTGCCCCCTAATGACAAACTGCCACTGATCAGAATCATTGATAGTCACTCACTCATCAGTGATCATCCACACCTCCGTCCTGATTTTCTTCCTGGTTTCAATCTGTCTGATTTGACCATCAGAGACATTAACAAGTGCTGTGACTCAAGTGTTTAGTAGAAAAGTTGAAACATTAATGACTTCGAGGCACTTTGGAAGACTATGTTCTGCCTGTCAGTCAAGCCGTTACAGACGAAATCAACAGTTTTACTGGTGATGCTTTTTCAGTGACGCTTCCCCCGTGTGATCGGCCCCTGAGGCTGAGAGTGCAGACCTGCTGTGGACCCAGGCCCTCTTGAAGCATTCCTACAGCTGAGCTAGAATTTTATTTCCTTTTTCTTTTTGCTATTTTCTTAAAATTCAATTCAATCAAAAAGCAAATGAATGTCAGCAGAACTGAGATGTTCTTACTCTGACCAATAAAAACACATTAGGGACTAACTTCTTTATCCAACATTTGCATCTCCTTTCCTGCTCTCTCCCTCTCTGTCGTTTACATGTTGATGACATACTGCCACCTACTGGTCACTCCTCAGTGAAATAAATGCATTCACATGTAGTTACAAGGGCACCGTTCAAATCCAATGGAAGTGAACTTGTGATGTGTCGGTCTCTTCTGCTGGCTCCTGATTGGCAGCTGCTTTCTTTTTGTCTCTTCACACGCACGTGATTGGTCAGTCTGTGTGGTGTCGTCTCTGTGTAACTCCTCCCCCTCCTGCCCTGTACCTGAGCAGGAGGGGGAGGAGTTATACTCACAGCACAGGTACAGGAGAAGGGGGCAGGGCTGAGAAGGAGGACAGCCACACGATGGTGACACCAAAGAAGCTCAGAGAAAGAGTGACAGCAGGAAGAGAGTAACATTAGGACTCAGTTTAATGATGTCGACCGTACAACAGCAGAGTGTGGGGTCTGCAAGATTAACACCTCATACTGAGCCAGCTCCAAGACAACATAAAACTTACCTGATGCTGATTTTTTCTTTTCTTTTACATATTTAGTTTATTTTTGTTGTGTGATACTATAAGTTTTGTTGTTTTTTCACTTTAAATTTGCTTATTTGTAAAAAGCTTAAAGTTTAAAATAATAAAAATTCAAAGTAAATAGTTAAAAGCTTGTCTTTGTTTTTCACAATTTATTTCTTTGCAGCACTTTATAGAGTTTATAAATAAAGGCACATTAACATTATACACATTTGATGTAATGCATGCTCCTATACATTGTTAATTCATTTTGCACATCATTTTACATATTTGTTTGTAATAAATTAAAGCAAAAAAAAAAAAAAAAAAGTAAAGAGCCGCTTGGGACCTGAAAGAGCCGGCACTCTGAAACGAGAACTTCCCATCACTATTTGTTTGGTTGTTGTTCGGTGTCCAAATGAAAATCAGCCCCAGAGTTTGATGGATTTGCTTTTTCTTTTTTTTTTATTTAATTTTTTTTAAACTTTAATTAGCTTGTAATTTTTTTTTTTATTATCATGTTTTTGATTTTTGTGATTTATCATAGTTCAGGGTTTAGATTTAGAGGAGTACATGTCGAAACACTAGGGCCCTCCCCATGATGGTAGGGGTTAGGGGAGGAGCTGGGTGGTCTGGGTGAGGTGGGTGGTGATGTGTGGTGCCAGGCTGAGGTTGGGGAGGAGATGGGGCATCGGGGTGAGGTTGATTTGGGAGGTGATGTTGGTTGTCTGTTGCCTGACTGGGGGGGAGCTGATAAAATGGTACATTAATATGAATGGAAGATTTCTGCAGTTCTGCTGGAAACTACTTCAACTTTGATGTTCTACAGATTCTACATACTTCCACCTACAGACTTCATTCTTGCTTTAAAATGTTCACACGTCTTTCAACCATTTTTACATGTGTTCAGCTTTTTGCTCCATCCTGTTGCATGAGCATGTCACTGCCCCGTGGCTTAGAGGTAACATCGCTGACTCTCCCCCCAGAGGCCCAGGTTTGACTCCCAGCTAAGGTAGTTATACTGCTTTTCTGTGTTTTCAGTAAAGACTCTTAATTACCCATCTGGCTGCATTCCTGTCAGTCTGGAAGTCACAGGTTGTCACTCATTCAACCTTTCACTTCCATACGACTTTTATTTTTTCTTTCTTTAGAGTGCATATCGGCTAACAAATTTAAGACTTCTGCTACTGATTACAGTCTTTGTCATTTTAGGCCTTACAAATTTAACTCTTTTAAACATGGATTATAACTTCTTCAGTGTGTGCAAACATTTCTGTAGCTTTCTGCAATTTTATTTCACAATTATTTATTTTAAGCTTTGTTTCACTACTTTAAACATTTTTATTCCACATTTTCAGCTTTGCTTTTCTGCTTTGAACTATTTTATGTCACATTTTGACATTTTGAGATTTGTTTGCACTGCTTTTAGCTATTTCATTTCACATTTTCTGCATTCAGGCTCAACATTTCAATGAATTTGCTGCAAGGAACTGCATTTTTTCTAGTTAGTTCTGATCTAACATACTTGACTGCTCCTTGTTTTTAGATAAACTTTGGGCACAGAGTGCATGTTCATTTGC
Source organism: Cetoscarus ocellatus (assembly GCA_037902135.1). NCBI lineage: Eukaryota > Metazoa > Chordata > Actinopteri > Labriformes > Labridae > Cetoscarus > Cetoscarus ocellatus. The sequence goes on along the minus strand of JBAMNC010000121.1, from coordinate 41,929 downwards.
TCTTCCATCAGCGTAAGTTAGCTGATCTTAACATGACAGCCATGACAGGTGGGAGCTATTCAACACCTGTGTCAGGTGGGAACTATATTAGCCTGTGACAGGTGGGAACTATATGACACCTGCGTTAGGTGGGAACTGTATGACACCTGTGTCAGGTGGGAACTATATGACACCTGTGTCAGGTGGGAACTATATTAGCCTGTGACAGGTGGGAACTATATGACACCTGTGTCAGGTGGGAACTATATGACACCTGTGTCAGGTGGGGACTACATGTCACCTGTGCCAGGTGGGAACTATATTAGCCTGTGACAGGTGGGAACTATATGACACCTGTGCCAGGTGGGAACTATATTAGCCTGTGACAGGTGGGAACTATATGACACCTGTGTCAGGTGGGAACTATATGACACCTGTGTCAGGTGGGAACTATATTAGCCTGTGACAGGTGGGAACTATATGACACCTGTGTCAAGTGGGAACTATATGACACCTGTGTCAGGTGGGGACTACATGTCACCTGTGTCAGGTGGGAACTATATTAGCCTGTGACAGGTGGGAACTATATGACACCTGTGTCAGGTGGGAACTATATGACACCTGTGCCAGGTGGGAACTATATGACACCTGTGTCAGGTGGGAACTATATGACTCCTGTGCCAGGTGGGGACTACACCACCACAGAGTCCACAGGAGAGCTGCCTCCATCCTCAGAGACCCCACCCATCCCCAAGATGGACTGTTCACACTCCTAACCTCAGGCCATAGGTACAGGAGTGTGAAATGCAGAACCTCAAGGATGAAAAACTCTTTCTTACCAACTGCCATCTGGCTCATGAACAGCTGACAGGAGTCTGAAATTTACCTCAACCAAACAGCTCAATTTGCACATGTAAAACTTTTCTTGCACTTTATTTCAGATCTTACACGATATAACATGTTTACAGAAATGTACAGAAAGTTATCAGCTGCTTAATACTTTATTCCTTAATAGTGATAACATCTTCATACATGTACATACTGGAATCCATCTTCGTCTTGTTTTGTGATGTGCCCCTGTCCCTATAGTGGCCTTGACATGCTGTGAATTGAAATGGTCCCTGTCCCGGGATTGAGTTCAAGGCACACATGTCGCACTGATGGGTCAAAACAGTCATGTTATCTTCACAGTATTTCTTTTTTGGTGCTATTATTAGTATTATTTAGTATTTTTTGTGCTTCTATTTGAACCTATTGTTATTTTTGTCTATTTGTTATGTTGTTTGGCATTCGTTGTGGACAGCAGAGTAGAAATTTCATTTTGCAGGGAAACATGTTTCTCAATGTGCAAATGACCATAAACTCTTTGAATCCTGAATCATATATATGGAGAAGAGAATTGGACCTAGCACTAGTGGGGCAGATAACTGTAATAATCGTTCATTTGCGGAAACAAGCACCAAAATTGGCACACATAGTCCTTGGGGATTGCTCTTTTGATAAAACCCATTAGCCACCTAAAAATTCATGATGGCATTGTAGTATAGGCCTACTAATCCAGGCAGCAAGACAATGAGTGAAAAACAAGTATAGGCCTCCTGCCTACATGTGAAAAAAAATTATAAAAGGAAAAGACAAAAAAATTAAACAGGGACAAGACAAAAAAAAAAAAAAAAACTTCCTCAACAGGATCATCACCTTATCGTGGTGTGGCAGGTTGCGTTGTCTCCATGACCCCTAGAGCTATGTCGGCGGGAGTCTTGTACTCCTGGCAGGGTTTCCCAAGCCAAACAGGTCAAAGGGTAGAGACTAGACAAAGAGTGATCCCACAGTGCTATTACTACATGTAATCTACACTAGCTAACTGATGCTGGTCTTATTAGACAGCATTGATATATGGTACAAGGAAGCCTGTGAGTAAGTCGATGGGTCCAAATTCGGATTCTACATAGTAAAAATGTATGATTTGACACCGATATCATTCAAGTTGGACGTCTGTGCGATTTTATTGTGAAATGAAATATTACTGTATATTCAATGGCGGCCATCTTGAAAAATGGCCGCCATCATGAGTTTTTAGGTGGCTAACGGGTTTTATCAAAAGAGCAATCCCCAAGGACTATGTGTGCCAATTTTGGTGCTTGTTTCCACAAATGAACAATTCTCCTGTAATTTGCAGTTACCTGCCCCACTATACAGCACCTTGAGGAACTCCATAACTTAATTAAGTGTACACAGAAGACTTATTGTTCACATGTGCTAAGTGGTATCCATCAAATGAGTGAGACTTAAACCAATATAGGGCAGTCCCTGTAATCCAAGTAATACCTCTAATCTCTGTAGAAGAACACTGTGATCAATGGTGTCGAAAGCAGCACTAAGATCTAACAAAACAAGTACAGAGAGAAGTCCCTTATGTAAAGCTGAGAGTAGATCATTAGTCACTTTAACTAGAGTAGTCTCCGTGCTGTGATGAGCTCTAAATCCTGACTGAAAGGCCTCAAACAGGCTGTTGTTTTAAAGAAAGTCAGAGATGTTGAGACATAAATTCATTTTCTCACCAGTTGCCCCAAATACAAAGAAATTAGAGAACATTTCTTCCCAAAATTTAGTCAGAAAATCCTTGACTTTCTCACCCTCCAAAACTAAAAACTCTTGCAAACCCTTCTGCGAGAAGAAAAAAGTACAGTAGACCTGGCAGAAGAATATGTTACTGCATGTCACAAAGAAAATAGTTGTAATTGTAGTTTTTTTTGTGTGTTTTTTTTTCTTTTCTTTTCTTTTTCTTAAGCATTATTTGTACTATTTACTATATATTTAATTGACCACACTGTGTATATATGATTTCTTGCTTTGGCAACATGTTTTGATCCAAAATGTCATGCCAATAAAGCTTTATAAATCGAAAATCGAAATAGAAAGACAGAAAATGTCAGAGAGACAGAGAGACAGGTGAGCCCTTATTACAGTTATTATGGTATATTTTATTTCTTATGAACATAAAGGTGAGCCCTTATTACAGTTATTATGGTATATTTTATTTCTTATGAACATAAAGGTGAGCCCTTATTACAGTTATGATGGAATATTTTATTTCTTTTGAACAAAAAGGTGAGCCTTTAATACAGTTATTATGGTATATTTTATTCCTTCTGAACATAAAGGTGAGCCCTTATTACAGTTATTATGGTATATTTTATTTCTTATGAACATAAAGATGAGCCCTTAATACAGTTATTATGGTATATTTTATTTCTTATTAACCTAAAGGCAGCAGCTCTTTTGCTGATGAGAGATCGCTGCAGAAGAGAAATTATGAGCACAGAGTCATAACATATGGAATGATCCACAGAGCAGAACAGGTGAAAGAAGAGACAAAAACTTTGTTTCTTTATCTGTTCTGATGTTTCTGAGTTTATCTGAGAGCAGATCAGACAGGAGCAGACTGTTCACTGACTCTGTCTCAGAAACATACAGATGAGATGTTCATCAGAGGACCATCAGTGATCTGTTCATCATAAAAAGCTCAGGAACACGTCTGGATGAACCTTCACTGTGAACTGTCTGTTTTTATGGAGAGCTGCCTTCAGCATGAATTGTCCTCAATATTTCAATACATTTACAAAAACATCTGACTTTTGGTGTCCTGAAAACTGTTATTTCTGCCTAAAAACATTAAAGAAGTTGGTGCAGTGTTAATAAACTGAGTTTATCGGATATCAGAATACTAACAGAGTAATAACCTATGATACATGTTTTTTGAAGACACCAGGGGCCTCATGTACAAAGGGTGTGTATGCACAAAAATGTGGCGTACGCTCTTTTTCACTGCAAAGTTCAGATGTATCAAGAGTGAAATGACCATGGAAATGTGCGGTGCCTCACAACAACTTCATGGCTTGCGTACGCACGTTTCTACAACATTTGTTCCTTTGGTGACACTTAAAGGTGATGCTGGGAAACTGTTACAATAAATAAATGTGAAAACAATAAGTCCTCAGACTGAGCGATGTGCACATCAGAGACAAAACAGTTAAAACTGATGAACAATTAACACACCCACATGTCTGCAGTTACATGAAAGTATATAAAAGCACGTGCAAAGAGATGCAAAAACCGTTAAACACAATGGCTGCTTTAGCAGTATGAGAAGACACTGTAAATGGTGCAATATGAAGAGAGCGTGTGTTCAGAGATAGAAAAGATTTACTGGCCCATGATGACGACTGGATCATCAGCCGCTTTATGTTCCCGAGGGCGATCCTCCTGAAATTGTGTGCAGAGCTGCAGCCGCATTCAACATTAAAGCACAATTTGCAGTAAGAGCCAGTTTTCCTAATGTGATCAGAGCTATCGACTGCACACACATTGTTAAAAAAGCGCAATCACATGATGAATTTGTGCCAACAGGACACACTTGATCAATATTCAGAGCATATGCTCAAATGTAGGTAACCAACATTGTGGCGAGGTGGCCTGGTTCAGCACATGATTCATGCATTCTGAGTAACAGTGTGAGAGGAAACAAACTACAAGCTGGCACTGTGCATGATAGGGGCTTCTTGGTCAGTAAATTTATTTGTGTAATTGTCCTAAAATAATCCCTGTGATGCGCATTGAGCATGTGCGCCCCCAATTCTATCCCGTCTTCACAGCATCATTAATAATCAGTGGTTGAAGTTAGTGACTTGCTGTTTTTTGCTGATTAAACTACAGCTTAAGATCTTTTTAACAAACCCCTGATTGTCTCTGTGTGTAGTGTAGTCATCTTAATAACCCTGTGTGTGAAATGTCTTTATCAGCCTTTTCCCTGACGCACTTCTGTGCTGATTCACAACAGTGTTTGATCCATGTTAGCAGTGTATAAAATTAACAAATGGAAACTGTAAGTCAAGTTTACTGTGATATCCTCTTTGATATGCTGGTATATTTAAATTTCAATTCAGAAGATGTCAAACCAAATAAAACCACACATACAGCATTTACACATGAACCTCTGCCCAAGGGGTCGGATATTAAGTTTGGCCTTGGGCCAGATTTATTAGTCACCTAATGTTGGTCCAGAACATAATCAGAGGTTAATGTATAGAGATTATAATCGTCAGTTAATGCGTAAACAGGAGAGTGAGGAGAGAAAGTAGATCGCTGGGGCGATCGACTGGACACCCCATTACACACAGAATAAGAGACAAAAAGCATGAAACATGTTTCTTTACGCTGTTTTTATTATAATATCTGATAAATTTTGTTTATTAACACGGCACCAACATCTTTAATGGGATTTATCAGGCAGAAAGAACAGTTTTCAGGACAAGGGAAGTCAAATATTTTATTCATTAATTGAAATATTGATGCTGAGAGCAGCTTTTAACGACTCTCCATAAAAATCAGACAAATAATTCACAGCCAACGTTCATACAGACGTGTTCCTGAGCTTTTCCTGAGTAACAGATCACTGATGATCCGTGTGCATTTCAGCTCTACATTATGTTTCTGAGACAGCGTGAGTCAGTGAACAGTCTGCTCCTGTCTGATCTGCTCTCAGATAAACTAACAAACATCAGAACAGATGATTAAAGTTTTTGTCTCTTTTTCACCTGCTCTGTGGCTCACTCCATGCTTTATGGCTCTGTGATGTCTTTTTTCTCTTCTGCAGCATCCCTCATCGGGAAAGAGTGGCCGCCTTTAGGTTCATAAGAAATAAATAGCCTGGGGGCCGTTATTTACCGACCCCTGCTCTGTCTTATAGGGCTGTGAGCAGCTACTATACACAAATACACAGGTATTTACCTCGGGGTTAATCAGAGTCACCCACATGTGCTCCCACCACACCTGAGAGAGCAGTGTTTGGGGGGGGGGAGGCAGTCATCCTCTGCTTCACATCCACCTTGATGTCGGACCACTTCTTTTTAGTCTCTGCTTGTGTGCCCTCTGACCCCCTGGCACTGACAGCCTCACACACTCTCCCACTCACCCCTCTTGTGTTTGTTGTTCATGTCGGAGGACAGCGTGCCAAAGAGCACGTTTTTACGCACCTCCACGTCAGCGAGTAGTGCCTCAAATGCGCTTTTCATAAAAATTTTTTTTTTAAACCATCTCACTCATTCTTTTTTAATTTTCTGATCGCACAGAGAGGGGAACCTCAGGCGCAGGGCTCATTTGAATATGACTTGCGTATGTAAATGGGGTGTGGACGCTGATTGGGATGTACTAAGGAAATGTGCTTGGATTCATGCGTGCGCACAGATTCGTACATCTGGATATTTTTGTGCGTACAATGTTTTAGTAGGAAATCCATGCAAGTCTTTGTCCATGAGGCCCCAGGTGTCTATCGGCCCAGTTCTCTCTCTCTCTCTCTCTGTCCTTTATACATCGTTTAATGCTTGTCAAGGCAAAATCATCTAAAACTCTTTATTATAGGAAAACAAGGGTAGCATCTATTTGATAATCATCGCTATATTAACTTCTGATTGTGTACGTAATATGGCTTTGGAAAATATTGCCAAACTTGAAGGTAGACTGTGCGACTTTTTTGGCCAGCAGGTGTCGCGCTAGAGCACCTGAGCAAAATCAAAACAAAGGGGCTGTTCAGAGTATAATGAGAGGCTGTTGACCTCACGCCCCCCACTACTCCCTCCACTTCCAGCAGAACAACAAGGTAAAGCAGAAACAGACGTGACTGCCCGCAGGACGATGCTTTTCATGAACATGTGTAACGGAGAGGTAAGTTACAGAGCATGTTCTGATAAATGCTGTTGTGTCGTATGTCTTCATATTTCTGATAAAAGTTTACCTATTTGTGGTCTTTGTTATTGATTTATACCTCTGCTCAAGCAGCTACAGCTAGTTAGCCTACACTTTAGTAAAATATACCCTGGGTGGTGTGATACAGAGAGCAGAAACAGAGCTGGAGTCTTTACACAGACGAAGCCACGCTGAAGGCTGCAGAGGCCGCTAAACGACAATACACGCCAACGGACGAGCTAACTAGCAGCTAATAGCTGTTGTCTGTGTTGTTTTCTATGTGATATGACTTTAAGGAGTCAGCTAAGTTTCCTTAGAGTAAATATGTTTGTATGTGACCCGCTGAGTCATCAAATCTATATTCACTTCCTTGTTGACTCTTATGCTAAAGTCAGCTGCCAAAGTAAATAAGAATGAAACCATGTCTGAGGTCTATAATGCTGTAAAGTTGGTGTCACTCAGTGGTCTTAAAAGACTTGAAACTTCATTCACAGCTCTCTTCTCTCTCCATGTTCACGACAGGCCTTCATAGAGCAGCTCTGACCCACTGATGAGGCCGGGAAAGAGGCTACCAGAGCCGGAGAGGAGACCCTCAGTGCAGACAGGTAACTGACCCCAGGAGGAGACCCTCTGTACAGACAGGTAACTGATCAGAGGAGGAGACCCTCAGTACAGACAGGTAACTGACCCGAGGAGGAGACCCTCTGTGCAGACAGGTAACTGATCAGAGGAGGAGACACTCTGTGCTGACAGGTAACTGACCCCAGGAGGAGACCCTCTGTACAGACAGGTAACTGACCCGAGGAGGAGACCCTCTGTGCAGACAGGTAACTGACCCGAGGAGAAGACCCTCTGTGCAGACAGGTAACTGACCCGAGGAGGAGACACTCTGTGCTGACAGGTAACTGACCCGAGGAGGAGACACTCTGTGCAGACAGGTAACTGACCCGAGGAGAAGACCCTCTGTGCAGACAGGTAACTGACCCGAGGAGGAGACACTCTGTACAGACAGGTAACTGACCCGAGGAGGAGACCCTCTGTACAGACAGGTAACTGACCCGAGGAGAAGACCCTCTGTGCAGACAGGTAACTGACCCTAGGAGAAGACCCTCTGTGCAGACAGGTAACTGACCCCAGGAGGAGACACTCTGTGCAGACAGGTAACTGACCCGAGGAGGAGACACTCTGTACAGACAGGTAACTGACCCGAGGAGGAGACCCTCAGTGCAGACAGGTAACTGACCCGAGGAGGAGACACTCTGTGCTGACAGGTAACTGACCCGAGGAGGAGACACTCTGTGCAGACAGGTAACTGACCCGAGGAGAAGACCCTCTGTGCAGACAGGTAACTGACCCGAGGAGGAGACCCTCTGTACAGACAGGTAACTGGCCCGAGGAGGAGACCCTCTGTACAGACAGGTAACTGACCCGAGGAGGAGACCCTCTGTAAAGACAGGTAACTGACCCCAGGAGGAGACCCTCAGTACAGACATGTAACTGACCCGAGGAGGAGACCCTCTGTGCAGACAGGTAACTGACCCGAGGAGAAGACCCTCTGTGCAGACAGGTAACTGACCCCAGGAGGAGACCCTCAGTACAGACATGTAACTGACCCGAGGAGGAGACCCTCTGTGCAGACAGGTAACTGACCCCAGGAGGAGACCCTCAGTACAGACATGTAACTGACCCGAGGAGGAGACCCTCAGTGCAGACAGGTAACTGACCCGAGGAGGAGACACTCTGTGCTGACAGGTAACTGACCCGAGGAGGAGACACTCTGTGCAGACAGGTAACTGACCCGAGGAGAAGACCCTCAGTACAGACATGTAACTGACCCGAGGAGGAGACCCTCTGTGCAGACAGGTAACTGACCCGAGGAGGAGACCCTCAGTGCAGACAGGTAACTGACCCGAGGAGGAGACACTCTGTGCTGACAGGTAACTGACCCGAGGAGGAGACACTCTGTGCAGACAGGTAACTGACCCGAGGAGGAGACCCTCAGTGCAGACAGGTAACTGACCCGAGGAGGAGACACTCTGTGCTGACAGGTAACTGACCCGAGGAGGAGACACTCTGTGCAGACAGGTAACTGACCCAAGGAGGTGACCCTCTGTGCAGACAGGTAACTGACCCGAGGAGGAGACCCTCTGTACAGACAGGTAACTGACCCGAGGAGGAGACCCTCTGTAAAGACAGGTAACTGACCCGAGGAGAAGACCCTCTGTGCAGACAGGTAACTGACCCAAGGAGAAGACCCTCTGTGCAGACAGGTAACTGACCCTAGGAGAAGACCCTCTGTGCAGACAGGTAACTGACCCCAGGAGGAGACACTCTGTGCTGACAGGTAACTGACCCGAGCAGGAGACACTCTGTGCAGACAGGTAACTGACCCGAGGAGAAGACCCTCTGTGCAGACAGGTAACTGACCCGAGGAGGAGACCCTCTGTACAGACAGGTAACTGACCCGAGGAGGAGACCCTCTGTAAAGACAGGTAACTGACCCGAGGAGAAGACCCTATGTGCAGACAGGTAACTGACCCAAGGAGAAGACCCTCTGTGCAGACAGGTAACTGACCCTAGGAGAAGACCCTCTGTGCAGACAGGTAACTGACCCGAGGAGAAGACCCTCTGTGCAGACAGGTAACTGACCCCAGGAGGAGACCCTCAGTACAGACATGTAACTGACCCGAGGAGGAGACCCTCTGTGCAGACAGGTAACTGACCCGAGGAGAAGACCCTCTGTGCAGACAGGTAACTGACCCGAGGAGGAGACACTCTGTACAGACAGGTAACTGACCCGAGGAGGAGACCCTCAGTGCAGACAGGTAACTGACCCGAGGAGGAGACACTCTGTGCTGACAGGTAACTGACCCGAGGAGGAGACACTCTGTGCAGACAGGTAACTGACCCGAGGAGAAGACCCTCTGTGCAGACAGGTAACTGACCCGAGGAGGAGACCCTCTGTACAGACAGGTAACTGACCCGAGGAGGAGACCCTCTGTAAAGACAGGTAACTGACCCGAGGAGAAGACCCTCTGTGCAGACAGGTAACTGACCCAAGGAGGAGACCCTCTGTGCAGACAGGTAACTGACCCTAGGAGAAGACCCTCTGTGCAGACAGTTAACTGATCAGAGGAGGAGACCCTCAGTACAGACAGGTAACTGACCCGAAGAGGACACCCTCTGTACAGACAGGTAACTGATCAGAGGAGGAGACCCTCAGTACAGACAGGTAACTGACCCGAGGAGGAGACCCTCTGTGCAGACAGGTAACTGATCAGAGGAGGAGACACTCTGTGCTGACAGGTAACTGACCCCAGCAGGAGACCCTCTGTACAGACAGGTAACTGACCCGAGGAGGAGACCCTCAGTGCAGACAGGTAACTGACCCGAGGAGGAGACACTCTGTGCAGACAGGTAACTGACCCGAGGAGAAGACCCTCTGTGCAGACAGGTAACTGACCCGAGGAGGAGACCCTCTGTACAGACAGGTAACTGACCCGAGGAGGAGACCCTCTGTAAAGACAGGTAACTGACCCGAGGAGAAGACCCTCTGTGCAGACAGGTAACTGACCCAAGGAGAAGACCCTCTGTGCAGACAGGTAACTGACCCTAGGAGAAGACCCTCTGTGCAGACAGGTAACTGACCCGAGGAGAAGACCCTCTGTGCAGACAGGTAACTGACCCCAGGAGGAGACCCTCAGTACAGACATGTAACTGACCCGAGGAGGAGACCCTCTGTGCAGACAGGTAACTGACCCGAGGAGAAGACCCTCTGTGCAGACAGGTAACTGACCCCAGGAGGAGACCCTCAGTACAGACATGTAACTGACCCGAGGAGGAGACCCTCAGTGCAGACAGGTAACTGACCCGAGGAGAAGACCCTCTGTGCAGACAGGTAACTGACCCCAGGAGGAGACCCTCAGTACAGACATGTAACTGACCCGAGGAGGAGACCCTCTGTGCAGACAGGTAACTGACCCGAGGAGAAGACCCTCTGTGCAGACAGGTAACTGACCCCAGGAGGAGACCCTCAGTACAGACATGTAACTGACCCGAGGAGGAGACCCTCTGTGCAGACAGGTAACTGACCCCAGGAGGCGACCCTCAGTACAGACATGTAACTGACCCGAGGAGGAGACCCTCTGTACAGACAGGTAACTGACCCGAGGAGGAGACCCTCTGTACAGACAGGTAACTGACCCGAGGAGAAGACCCTCTGTAAAGACAGGTAACTGACCCGAGGAGAAGACCCTCTGTGCAGACAGGTAACTGACCCAAGGAGAAGACCCTCTGTGCAGACAGGTAACTGACCCTAGGAGAAGACCCTCTGTGCAGACAGGTAACTGACCCGAGGAGAAGACCCTCTATGCAGACAGGTAACTGACCCCAGGAGGAGACCCTCAGTACAGACATGTAACTGACCCGAGGAGGAGACCCTCTGTGCAGACAGGTAACTGACCCCAGCAGGAGACCCTCTGTACAAACAGGTAACTGACCCCAGGAGGAGACCCTCTGTGCAGACAGGTAACTGATCAGAGGAGGAGACCCTCAGTACAGACAGGTAACTGACCGGAAGAGGAGACCCTCTGTACAGACAGGTAACTGATCAGAGGAGGAGACCCTCAGTACAGACAGGTAACTAACCCGAGGAGGAGACCCTCTGTGCAGACAGGTAACTGATCAGAGGAGGAGACCCTCAGTGCAGACAGGTAACTGACCCCAGGAGGAGACCCTCTGTACAGACAGGTAACTGACCCGAGGAGGAGACCCTCAGTGCAGACAGGTAACTGACCCGAGGAGGAGACCTTCTGTGCAGACATGTAACTGACCCGAGGAGGAGACCCTCTGTACAGACAGGTAACTGACCCGAGGAGGAGACCTTCTGTGCAGACAGGTAACTGACCCGAGGAGGAGACCCTCTGTGCAGACAGGTAACTGATCAGAGGAGGAGACCCTCAGTGCAGACAGGTAACTGACCCGAGGAGGAGACCCTCTGTACAGACAGGTAACTGACCCGAGGAGGAGACCCTCAGTGCAGACAGGTAACTGACCCGAGGAGGAGACCTTCTGTGCAGACAGGTAACTGACCCGAGGAGGAGACCCTCTGTACAGACAGGTAACTGACCCGAGGAGGAGACCCTCTGTACAGACAGGTAACTGAGGTGTGTAATTACTCAGTGTTCTGAGGACATCACATTTCCTACAGTGAAAACATGATGAAACTGTAGTTAGAGACAAAAGTTTTAATTATTTCAGTTTTATTAGCTGGAGTAGAATGAAAAAAACATTTGTATTCTAGTAAAAGTACTGATGTTTATCAAACCCAAAAGTGCAGGTAAAAGAAGAACTTTAAGTATCTTCTATTCATGAGTCTGTGAGGATTCATCTCTGCCTTCAGTCTCTCTCCCCCTCCCTCCCTGGGCGTGGTTACCTCTCTCCTCGCTCTGCTGCTGCCTGCACACCTGAACTGAATCACCTATCACAGAGAGCCTCTTGGATTCACCTTTTCCTCGCCGGTGGATTCTCTCATCCAGAGTGGTTTGTTGGCCGTATCTTTTCTAAAAGATTACCTACTAGTTCCTGGCTCTCAGCCTTTTGTTCTCCCCTTTTGTTATTTTTTCCTTGTGCCTTTGCTGGAAGTCTGTGGTTTAATTGTTCTTCAGCTTTTTGGACTGCTGGATTTAACCTGTTTCTCCTCTTCTTTTTCAGTGTCTCCAAGAGCCCTCACCCCGCCACCTTTGTATATATTCACCTTGGTGTTTTGAACTGTTTTTTCCTGTTTTGGTGGGACTTCAGCTTTGGGTCCAACATTACAAACTTTTGGGGACAATTCCTAACAGAATCTACTGAAGTAAAAGTTAAAAGTATTATATAAACAATGCAATCAGAGTATTTAGTATTCTTCCATGTGCAAATAGAATTTAAGCTGGAGTGTCAGGAGTTAGTTATTTATTACATACTAATACTTTAGTGGATAAAAAACATTTAATCAAAATAACATGATATGATGCAACAAAGGTAGTGATTTATCCGTTACCTATGAAATTAGATCAGAAAGATGTCAATGATTTTTTGTCAGGGATCGTGAGCAGAGTGAACCAGTAAAAAAAAAAAGCAGGAGACCCAATTACAGAACAATAACAAAAACATTTATTTAACCTAACCAAAACACAGGGACCCAAGAGTCCAAAAGTACAAACAAAACTTTTTAACAAAGTAACAAACCAGGCAAACAAAAGCAGACTAACTGGGAAAACTCAAAACTTACTCGTAGGCAGTGACTGTGGAATGAGGAAGACGAGGATACGAAGGAGTTTGCACCCACAAAGACAAGACAGGAAGCAAAACTTACGGCAATACAGGGAGACTGGAGAACTTTCAAAATAAAACAGGAAACACAAAGACAAGACATGAAACGTGAACAAAACGGGTAACTTGACAAGGACCAAGAGTGGAAACACAAGAGACACAAGACAAGAGGTCAAAACCGGAAATACAAGCAGCAGATAATACAAAATAAAACAGAACTAAATGAATCATGACATTTTTATAAACCATGATTTTTAATTTTTATTAAGCAACCTCTATTTCACCCCCTAAAAAGTAACTTAAACATAAATATTGGCTTAAGGTTTGTCCTTGGGAATATGAAATAAAAACTGAGTTGACATTTTTTGTTGCCAAGCTGTATTTTCTTCACATATTGTAAATAACTGCTGACTCTGTGGTGTGACTGATGCTAGAGTACTGTATGTTTCTGATCATCAGACCTCAAGCTGCCCTTGTAACCAGTAGTGTTTAGGTACTGAGAGTTAGGATATTACATTTTTAGAAGTGTAACACCAGTTGATGGAAAGTTTTGCTTCGTTTAGCTTTTCATGGTATTTTTTAATTCATTACTCGGGTTTTGTGTCATAGGTAATCAAGAGCAGCGCCTCCAACAGACATTAATCAGTTAAAGTTATGATTTCAGAAACCTTAAACTCCATAAAGAACTTCTCAATCACAGAAACCTGAGTTAATGTAGTCATTTGTTATTTCATATCTATAAATATACTTCACCTAACCATCAGACAACATTTGCTGTGTTCATGTTTTTCACGCTGCTACATAAGACGACCACAGAAGTGAGAGCTATCAGCGGCTGCTTTGAACCAGCAGGCCTGGAGTCTGATGCCCTGATGAAGCAGCAGCAGAGAAACAGAAACAGAGGGCTGCTCAGTAAAATGATGTTTTTAGGAATTACAAGACAAATACTGAGCAGTTTTTTAAAGTCATTTCTCAGTTTATGTGACTACTGGCTAAAAGTACTTATAACTTCATTACACACAGAAAGTGTTTTATTAGAGAATGTGTTTTTATTGTTCTTTCTTATGACCAATAAGTGCATCCTCTGTGGATGAAACACCTGAGAAACGTATCTGTTTGTCATCACAAAGGCTTTGTATCTTTTTTTCTAAATAAATCTTATTTGGAGAAGAGATATACTGATCTTTTGTTATTCACAAATGATTTGAAATCGGTTCATCCTTTTTGAATAACCCTGTAGTATTCATTTGTCCCCAGTGCAGCAGAAGCCAGTGGCCAAGAGGTCCGACTATCAACAACGCTGCACATGTCGTGGCCCCGCCCCCTTCTCTGTGATTGGTCAGTTGAAATACGAGATAGCCAGAGCTTTATACCCAGAGGGAGGGGGGTTGGAGAGAGGGAGAGAGAGAGCCCCTCCCCAGCCCGGTCCAGATGATGTTTACAGAGGCCCCAGATCAGCACAGCCAGAGGGGGGTGGGCTTAGCTTTCACTGTGGGGAGCATGTACTCAGAGAGTTATTATGATGCCTTTGAATCTGATATAAAAATGTGCCAAATGTCACATTTTCTACCTTTAACTAAGAAACAAAGAACAACGCAGACCATCTCTCCATGATGAAGATACTTCCACCACCCCACCCAACAGGTTGAGAGTCCATCATTATTTAATGATTTATGTAATGTTTATCTGTATTGGGACAGTATGAAACAAGACAATGTTGCTGCATATTACAGCATTTATAGCCTGAGCTAAGTTGTAATGCCCGTCCCTAGTTGGCCTTTTAAGATTAGATTAGATTAGATTAGGTTAGATTAGATTAGTCAGTACTTTATTAATCCCTTAGGGAAAAACTCCCTCAGGGAAATTAGGATTCAGTAGCAGTTCAGTATAACAGATTAAAAAGCACACTACAGGGTAAAAGAGGAGGTGGATAATAATCTACAAATAAATAAATAAATAATAATAATAATAATAAATACTGTTAAAAGAAAGAAACAGAAAAAAATATAATTTGTGATTTGTTTTTCCAGTTCACTATCAAAATCATTTGCCTTTTTTTTTTTTTTTTTTTTTTTTTTAAACTTGGAAAAAAAAAATCCAAATTTTCATACATTTTTTATGTCATGGTGACCTATCTGTTTTTTATTGTATTATTAGAATAACAAAAAAAAAAAAAACCTGGAGAACACATTTTACATCTTCCAACATTAAACTATCAGAAGCCTTGTGTTTGATACCTGTCATCATTTCACTATTTTTGTAAACTCAAAACAGAACTAGAAAAATTGCATTTCCTTGCAGCAAATGTGTGAAATGCTGAGTCTGAATGCTGAAAATGTGAAAAGAGATATCTAAAAGCAATGCAAACAAAGCTGAAAATGTGAAAATGTGACAAAAAAAAACACTTGGAAGCAGTGAAGCACAGCTGCAAACGTGGGAAATGTGTAATAAAATGGTTACAGTTGTGAAAGAAAGCTGAAAATGAATAAATGTGAAAGGAAATTGCAGAAAGCTTTATAAATGTTTGGCCACCATGAAGAAATTGTAATCTATGATTAAAAGAGTAAAATTTGTTAGTGCTAAAATGACAGAGATGGTAATCAGTAGCAGAAGTGTGAAATATGTTATCAAATGTGCATTGTAAAGACAGGAAAAGACTAAAGTTGTACGGAAGTGAAAGGTTGAATGACTGACAGCCTGTGACATCCAGACTGAGAGGACAGCAGCCAGATGCATACAGCAAGGAGCTGTAGTAATCAGCAGTCTGTATTGGACACACAGTTGAAAAGTACAACTGCCTTCACCAGAATTTGAACCCGGGCCGCCGGAGGGAGAGTCAGTCTGCAGGTTGTGGTTCATGTACAGGTGTTTATAATCAGATCAAGAAATAGAGAAACAAAACAGTCATTATGATTATTTTACTTGAATTAATGCAGCATTTCTATGTGCATAAACAATCGGCTGTGTGTAAGTGGTGGATGATCAGACGTCACCCTGATCACAAACAGACGTCTCATGTCTTGTAATCTGATTTTTCTTCTGTTTCCGGTCCTTTCTGTTTTTTCCTGCGTCTCTCCCACATGCTCTGGTGGGAGGAACTGAGACAGCGGAAAAGACTGAAGTGAAAACCCCATGAAATCAATCTGACTTACTTATGTGTACTAACCCCATTCCCTGCCAGCCAGGGCAGAGGAAGTCAAGACTTGACTACTACCACTATGTCCACTAGATGGCGTAACAGACCGACATCACAGTGGCAGCCTCTCTACTTGTGAAGCTTTTTTGTCTGTAGCACTCACAGGCCTTTGAAAGTCATTAGTGAAATCATCAGAGGCCACATGTACAAAAGGCACCCAAACTGTATGCACAAAGAGGTGCCATTCACTCTTTTTCATGGCAGACTTCAGATGTAGTAAGAGCAGGGTTCCCACGCGTCCTGGAAAACCTGGAAAGGATTGACCAATTTTCCAGTTATGGAAAAAAAAAATGGAAAATGTGGAAAAAATAAAATGTCCTGGAAAAGCTTGAATTGTCCTGGAAAATTATTTACCTTCTTCTATCTTGTTAGTGAACAAAAATCAAACATAGGAAATGAAGTAAACATGTACTTGGTAACTAATGTACACTTAGCCATAAAATATGAATAGATAAAATAATGCAAGTTAAGGAATAAAATATAAAAACTCAAAACAATTGAGACAAAAAGAAATAATAAAAAAATGGCAAAATAAAATTTAGGCTACTTGAACAGTAAATCAACAAAATAAATTCATAAAAAGCAGAGTGAATAACACAAATAATAAGTATAAACCATACATTTATAATAGTGAGACACTACATAAAAGCCAGATTAAAAATATAGCTAGCAGCCAATGTTCATGCCCGAGAGTTTTGAAATAAATACATCTTAAGTTAATATGATGCAGTGGAGCTAGCTAGAGATATTGGTCATCAATCTTTAATCTTGTTTTGAAGAAGGCCAGATTAACCTGAGAATTACCCACAACAATATTGTAACTTCAGTTGGTTATGTAACACTGGAATCTGTGGGCGTGATTTTGCTATTCTATGATAAATTTGTCATAATTTCTGAGAATGTTAGAGAATGTCTGATATTTCATAGATTTGTTGCAGCCATAGATTGCACAGTTTATAAATCAGACCTCTGGGGTGGAAGAGGCGTAAACATACCAATCTGGGTAAATGTATAAAATGTAAGGTACAACTCTAGAAAAGGACACTTCAAGTCCTGGAAAATGATTTCTAGAAAAAAGTGGGACTGTGCAGCACAGTGAGGAGCCATGCGCTGCCTGTGCCCACACAGGTGCTGACTGTAGCAACCAGGGCATCCCAGAGGGAGCTGGTCGACCGATGGGGACTGTGCCAGTCGACCCTGAGCCGAGCCACGCCAGCCATGTGGGACGGATTTATCTGTATGACAGCCAGGTATATCAAATTCCCACAATGCAGCTGAACAGGTCGACATTAAAGAGCAATTTGCAGGAAACATTTTCATTCGATCAATGTACAGATCGTATGTGATGCACAAATGCAGTTAACCAACACTGTGGCGAGCTGGCCTGGCTCAGCTCACATTACATTCTGAGTAACAGTATGGTCGGGAACAGACTACAAGCTAGCACTGTGTGCGATGGGGGCTTCTTGGTGAATAAAATTATTCATGTAATTGTCCTAATATTAATCTCTGTGGTACGAATTGAGCATGTGCGCCCCCTATTCTGTCTTCACAGCATTATTACTAATCAGTGGTTAAAGTTAGTGACTTGCTGTGTTTTGCTGGTTAAACTACAGCTTAAGATCTTTCTAATAAGCCCCTGATTGTCTCTGTGTGCAAAGTACTCATCTTAATAACCCCGTGCGTAAAGTGTGAAATGTCTTAATCAGCCTCACCTTTTTTTACGCTGCAACATGACTTGGAAGCATGGCTCTTGCCCCCACGTACACACAAAAGCCTAATTCATATTACTGTTTAAGGGCGTAATATGTACCTCTCTGTGATGTTTCGCCTCCACTGTGAATGTCCTGGAAGCAGATTGGGGGGGAAACGAGTTGATCCCCTCTTTGTTCCGTCTTCAGAGGTAGTAATAGAGGTGGGCGCAAATATTACGCCCTGAGACTGCCATGTGAATTTGGCCATTGTCCAGTAGTTGCAGTGTTCTAAGGAGGAACAGGCAGATTTTGGAAGACTTAGTTTTAGATCTAATCAAATTTTTGCACATTAAAAGAAAAAGCACATACCAATCCATCAATCAATCAATCTTTATTTGTATAGCGCCAATTCATAACAAGTGTTATCTCAAAACACTTTACAATAGAGCAGGAAACTCTTTGTTTTATGGATACACATATATGCATAGATACATATATACATCAATAAAATACACATATACACTTATCTGGAAAGTAATCTTAGAAATCACAGTAAATATCGCAGAAGGAGAAATATTTCAGGACAATTTTTCCCCCAATATTGTTGAGCTGTATGTTGCCCAGTTGAATAAAATACAATAATAAGTTATGAGTAAGTTCATCGTTCAGTGAATAAATGGATAATTACATATGGTAATTCAGTAAAGTTCATGTTTCTGTGTATAGAGAAATAAAGCCAGGAAAAATAGTAGTTGATGATAATTATGTAATAATGTTGTCTGTTAGTATTCTATTTCTGACAGACTAATGCTGGAGTATTGTCATGGTGCCAGGATAAATGCAGAGTTTGTCTACAGTGCACGGATAAATGAACGCATACAGAAGGTAAATGTTAAGTTGTGGTGATCATGAACTGTGTTACTGTGGAAACAGTGAATGTCAATATGAATGCTAAACCTGATTAGCAATTAGCTTGTGCCAGCATGCTAGCAGCGACGTACACATGTCTAACAGTAGTAGTTTAATGTTGCTTGTGTGAATGTATGCTGATGTAGTATGCCACGTGAACTCAGAATAAGATCATGAGATGAAGAGATTGTTGATATGCCTGCTCGAGGTATGCACGTATGTTTGCCAGAGGACACGACCAGAATAAACTTCTTGGACCTTTCTTTGCTCTCAGAGTTGTGAGCGGTGCGTATCGGCAGAGAGTTGAGAGCCACGTGTGTCAGAGCAGAAGACACTGGATCTCTTCTTTTCCTTCCTCCATCATCATCCATCAGCTCCCCTCTCATCATATTCACATGGTGACTGAAGACAGTGAGAGTACAGAGAAAACCCAGTTGTATGTGCACATATTCATTTTATTTTGCTTTTCGAGGCCTAGTGGTGGCTGCGTTTCTGACCTCACTGGTCCTGAGCATCGAATCAGGTCTGCATTTGAAGAAATGCTGGAAGTTAAAATTAGAATAAACATTTTCTTTCATTGAAAAATTTAATTTTGTTTATTTCAATGTCTTGAGATTTTTGTTTATGTAAATTTATGTGATTTAATACACAATGACCTTATTTTTGAGGTACTGTGTGATGAATAGAAGGTCTTACAATATTATTAATAGGTTAAATAGACTGGAGTCAACAAATAAATAGAGCAAACCAAAGTAAGGGTCCAGCCCAGATTAATCTGTTTAAATCTAAATCAGTTCTTAGTAGGATTCATGATATCATATTTCATATTCTTCTAAGTGGAGGCACCAAACAATTATTTTACTTACTATACGCTACAGTTTCATTTTACGTTGATAGGGCACCACAAAACCAAAATAAAGAGCCCAGAGCCTGCCCAGTGTGATGAATTGAGCATAATTCTTTGTCAGCTAGAAGATGTTGTTACTAAGGTGGGTAGGGTGCTACACATATATGTGAAAAGGGGCCCAGGAGAAAGTCCACTTGAAAACCACAATGCGCAGCAACAGAGGAAAACGGCCTTTAGGTGCCCTGTTAACTAGAAACACAATATCTTAATTGGCAACGCCTCTGTACTGACATGGCCCTGTGTGATTGTCCCATAAAAGTGACCTCACTTTGAATGTTTCTCATTCCAGAAAAGTCGAATAAACTGGTCCTTGACAACAACTGAACAAAAAAAAAAAGAAGCTTAAGACCATTTGATGCTTTATGAATTAAAAAGTCTGCTGTTATTTTACTCATAAAGCTGTACTGCTTGAATCCATCCTCAGGCCTCAGAATCTGTTTTGGGTCTGACCTTGTTTTAGTGCCATTGATCTGGGGCGCTCTCAGCACCCATCACCCACCCATCACCCCACCTTCACTTAACAAACTAGTGCAGAGGGGGGAGGGGGGAGTCTCTGTGACACAAGCCCTTATGCTGCATGGTATCTCGGAAGATGAAGACATTTCAGTCATCAAGGAATCAGTACAAACTGTTAAAGCCTTGGGTGAAGTCAGAGTCAGAGGAAAAAATGTGTTTCACTCAGACTCAAACTGTTACTGTTTTGTGTGAGTGTAGGGAAGAGATGGACCCATCAAAAGTCCCGCAAGAACTAATCTCACCCACAGGAGGGGTGAGTTGGACCATCGTGATACCTCAACCTCAAAAAGACAACACAGAGAACTTCTCAGAGAAGTTAGCTCAGTTTCTCCAAGACGAAGGAAAACAATGGAGGACAGTGAACTCTGGTTGCAGTGAATGGAACAACGACCCTGAATCCATAATTGGATGCTGTTGGTGAAGTCCTGCAACAAAATCCTAAATCAACTGAGAGTAACAGCTATCACCGTCTGAGAACTCTCTCAGGTATCAGCCCCACTCCACTCAGTGAAGAGAGTTTGGATAGCTGGCTAGATAAGGCAAGGTTCATGGCAGAAGAGTATGAGTGCTCGGAAAAAGAGGAAAAAAAAAACGAAGGATTGTCGAAAGTCTTAAAGGGCCAGCCATGGAGATCATCCAGGCCGTTCAGTGTCCAGCCCTGATGCTAGCTGTATGGGGTACATACAGGCTATCAATAACACATTCGGAAGTACAGAGTCTGGAGAAGACCTTTACTTGTCTTAAAAGTCTCTTTATCAGAAGCCAAGTGAATGATTACACTGGGGAACACAATTTTTGTTGAGTTAGGTCTGACAGCTGTTTATAACTAATTTTTGGGTGCTGAATCCAAAACTGATCTTATTTTTTCTTTATCACGTCAAGTTTTTGAACTATAGACCAGGAATGTTATGGCAAAACACAAAGCCGCTGTCACTTAGAAAGTACTGCAGAAATGCGCTTTCTCTGGTTCGGAAGTATGTTACCTTCACTCCTTGTTCAAGTAAGTTTTTCTCATTCAGTCTTGATGCTAGGATTTCTGAAGCTTTTTTTGATAGGCCCAAATCACGTGCCAAATCATTCAACTCGTGCTGATCAAATCCCCTACGAACTGAATCTGCGTGAATTTCAAAATTTGCATTATTGCTGTAATTGCATTCTTCAACACCACTCAGATCTTCTAGAGGAAGTAGTTGTTCGAAAACTGGCACTGGAATTTCAGCTGAATGAGGCATTGGTCTCGTAGCTGACAGTAGATTAGGATATTCTGTTTTTTTTGTTTTCCTGATGTTTTCACTAAACAAAAGTAACAGTCTGTGCAATGATCTTTTTGCTCTCGCCAAACCATGGGGATACCAAATGCCAACTTTTCATGTGTTCCTTTGGTCCACATCCGTAAACTCTCAACACACTGCTTGCACACTCTGTGAGGGGCCCATGGCTTGTCTTGATCACTAAGTTTTACTTTAAAATATGCAAAATATGCTTGTTCGACAAATGCACTGATGTTTGCCCTCTGACTTGGAATGGAGAAACTACCACTAATATAGCAAAAGGAGTCAGGGTTGTTTAGGCATTTACGACGAGAAGCAGCAGGAGCAGACATGATCTGAAACAAAGGAAATATATGCCTATGTAAATAAAACACTAAAATGGAATACTTACAAGTTTTGAAAACAAAAAAAATCAGCATAAAACGAAATAGAACTTAAAATGGTATGCCCATAGTTACAAGATTAATTATTCATTTTTGCTTTGATTACCAGAACAATTCATACAACACATACATACAATAATCTTCATAATGCCTGTTAAAGTGCATAAGTATCTCATATCTTGAGTACATTCAGATCTCAAAAAAAAGGAGTATTTGTATTCTCCCTTATAGACCAGGCATTACTATATCCACATTCCAAGTTCTAGTGTCTAAAAAAAAAAGCAAATGTAACTATGTACAACATAAACTTCGTGGGTGGAATAGTAACATCAATTCTTTGTACTTTCACTGGAATTCCTGTCTTCTGGGTTGAATAAATTTGATCCATCTTGACCATATGTTGATAAATTTTTCTTGCTGTAGTCTAAGTGAATATGTAAGTTTCTCCCCTGAGTATATTTGATATACTATATCAATCCAATCCTCATCAAGTGGGGCTTGGAGTTTCAGCCATTTACAGGTTATAGCTTTTTTTCCTGCTGCCAGCAGCGATACCATTAGTTTTTTATCTTTTGAGTTTACCTCCTGCGGTAGGTTACATAGGTACAGGACATCAAATCTGAAGGGAATAGAAATTTGAAAAACTTTCTCTAAGATCTGATGAATGATTTCCAATAACTATCTAGGGCAGGGCAGGACCAAAATATATGATAATGGTCTGCATTCTCAGTCTGGCACTGTCTCCAACAGTTTGAATTGGTGGATCTGTGTCGTTTTGGTTGAGGAGTTATGAAGAATCTGAAAAAATTCTTCCCACAGAACTCCCTCCAAATTGAGGAGTTTGTTGTTTCCCCTTGTATTTGACAAACTGCCTGCCATTCATCATCTGATAAGATTTTACTACCTTCCCGCTCCCATTTTTCTTTAACATATGATATTTCACCCAATCTTGTATCCAGGATAGAGTTATATATTTTAGAGATTATTTTATTACTATTTTCAGATTTGTGTCCGGACACAAAAATCCTGATTATTCCTACATCTAAATTTGTGAGATTAATTTCTTTTATAAAGCTTTCAAGAGAGTGTCGTACTTGAAGATATCTATAGAAGTCTTGTTGTTCAAGGTTATATTTCTTATTTGCCTTCTGAAAAGTTTTGAGCATCCCTTTATGTATTAATTCAATATAAGTTGTGATCCCTTTTATTGCCCATCAGTTGAATCATGTATCATTTAAATTTGGGGGGAAATCACCATCAAATGAGCACCATCTTAATAATTTTGCAATTTTTCCTGATTTACAAAGTTTTTAAATATTCTTCCAGACTTTTAATGATAAGTTTATAAAAGGATTCTCTCTATCTGAAATATGTTTCATCAAAGCTTCGTCTGAAATAATTGCCTGTGGTGGAATTTTACCTACAATTACAGACTCAAGCTCTTTCCATCTAGCTGAGTATACGGGGTTACACCAGTATATGAGAGGTTTCAACTGGGAGGCATAATAGTATTCCAGTAAACATGGAAGTCCCGCACCTCCATATTTTTTCTTGACTTGTAGAGTCTTAAACTTTATCCTGGGTTTTCGACCCTCCCATATGTACCTAGATATAAGTTTGTCCCATTTTGTAAATTGATGTGTTTGCACCTCTACAGGCAGTGTTTGAAAAAGATATAACAGTCTTGGGAGAAAGTTCATTTTAATTGATTCAATCCTTGAACTAAAATTAAGAAAAGAGATTACATTCCATCGTCTTATATCATCTTTCAGTTTAATATTGAGGGGTCCATAGTTAATGCTTGACAGGTTTGCTAAATTTTTTGGTAAATAAACACCCAAGTATTTTATTGCATCCGCGTCCCATTTCAATTTATATTTTTCAGTTATAGCAGCAGTAGGTTCATAATTAAAAGTTAGTACCTGTGTTTTTGACACATTGAGTTTATAGCCAGATAGCAAGCCATATTCCTCAAGACAGGACATTACTTTTGGCAGGGACTGGGTAGGTTGCTCAAGATAAATCAAAATATCATCAGCGAACAAAGCCACTTTCTGTTCCAACCCAGATATTAGTATTCCTTTTATACTTTGGTTCTGACGAATCCCTTGACTGAGGGGCTCGATGAATAAAGAAAACAGAAGCGGGGAGACAGCACATCCCTGCCTGCATCCCCGCTGTAATGTAAAAGAAGCAGTGAGGTCTCCGTTTACTTTTAGTTTAGCTGTTGGTCTGTTATAAAGCATTTGTATAATTTTGATAAAATTCCCATAAAAACCAAATTTATGTAGAGTTTTGTAAAGAAATATCGAACTAACTGTATCAAACGCTTCCTGGGCGTCTAAGCTAAGCATGGTAGCTATTATGTTTTTCTCTGTCACGTGTCGTATGATGTGGAGCGTTCTCTTTATGTTGTCCTGGGTTTGTCTTTGTTTAATGAACCCGGTTTGGTCAAAATGGATCAAATCTGGTAGGCAATTTTCTAGTCTCCTAGCCATAATTGATGTAAAAATGCGATAACCTACATTAAGTACACTTATTGGTCTCAAATTATCACATTCTTGTTTGTTCTTGCCCTCTTCAGGAATCAGAGAAATAATCGCCTTTCTCCATGAACGAGGCATTTCAAATTTCTTCAATACCCAACAGTATATCCTCCTTAAAACAGGTATTAATTTATCCCTCATTTTCTTATACCAGTCTGAGGTGAAGCTGTCAGCGCCAGGGGAACTTCCTGTTTTCAATCTTGAAATAGCTCGATTTATCTCTTCTACTGTCACCTCAGCTATGAGAATATTATTTTGAGTTTCTGTAAGAGTTGGCAAATTAAGTGTTTGTAGGAAAGAGTCTATTTGTAAATCGCTGGCTGTTTGTTGTTGAGAATATAGTTTTTGATAGTAGGACCTTAGACATTGCTGTATTTTCTCCTGGTTATATTCAACCTCTTTGGTATCAGGGTTTTTAATTTTGTATAGGGTGCTATCTGCTTGCTTTTTCTTAAGCTTACAGGCCAATAGCCGAGAAGCCTTGTTGCCCACCTCCCAGTGTTTTTGTTTAAGAAACATAAGTTTCTTTTGTATTTCTTGTGAATATATATCATCTATCTGTTTCTGGACTGTTTTGATTTCCTTCTCCTTACTAGAGTCTATATTCTTTTTATGTTCCCTTTGTAATTGTTTTAATTTTAATTGTAAAGTTTTAAGTCTTTCCTGTCATAACTTTTTAATCCTAGATGTGCGTGCAATTATATTTCCTCTCATTACCGCCTTAAAGGCGTCCCATAGCATCGGTGGCTCCACCTCACCCGTATCATTGAACTCCATGAAAGTATGAATTTCTTCTCCTAGTGCTTCAATGATTTGCGGGTTGTTGAGTATACTTGAATTGAATTTCCATAATGTTTTCTTAGATTTTTGACTTAAACTTATATCTAAATAGAGGGGACCATGGTCATAAATATCAATACTCCCAATGTCACATGTGGTTATACAATGTCGTTCTGTATTGAAAGTTAAAAAGCAGTCGATTCTGCTGTAAACAGAGTGGGGATGAGAAAAATGAGTGTAGTCACGACCTCCTGGGTGAAGGTCCCTCCACACATCAATAACTCCCATCTCTTGCATGATTGTATTTATTTTCTTGTTTATCTTATTTGATCTGATATTTATCTTTGAGGAGTCAAGTCTCTCATTTAATTTAATATTCAAATCACCTCCACAGATTAAGATTCCTTCAATCTCTGTGGCCATGATGTCAAAAATGTGTTTATAGAAAATCTAGTCACTATTTGGTGGAGCATAAATGTTCAGAAGAGTGACCATGGTAGCCCCTAGTCTACCTTTGATAAGTATATACCTTCCCTCTGTGTCCTTTTTTTCCATTATATGTTCATAAATAACAGCATTACTTATAAGGACTGCCACCCCTCTTTTGTTACCAGACTTATGTAATGATGAAAAAACTTGTTTAAACCCCATTCTCCCCAGCTTAACATGCTCAGCTTGACTTAAATGAGTTTCCTGGAGAAAGGCAATTTGTATTCTGTCCTTCCTCAGTTTAGATATCTTGCTCCTCTTTACCGGATTATGTACCTCATTTATGCTATACGAAATAAATTTCACCTCTTGATGATCCTTTATTTTTAAAGTCAATTTTAAGTTTTGAAGTGTACAACTTGAATCCTATACATATTCCCCTACTTTTTCTTAAAGAACGTTATTGAACAACTTCACAAATGTGTATAACAAACATAGAACATAGAATTCCTCTTTTTTGGGCTTCCAAAGGTAGGCCAAGAAAGTGACCTTAACCGAGTTAGATGGTTGACCTTTGTCAGGCACACAGGGCCCTCCCCAACATTGTGGGCTATTTTGTGGTCCAGTATGCATATTTTAGCCCCCCCCCCCAAAAAAAAATGGCCTAAAGTATTACTCTTACCTTCATTATAGTATTACCATGCATCTTTTTAAATCAAGAGTTTGCGTCCTTTCCCTGGAAACACATACTCAAAAGTTTTTTTGGTTCTAGTCACCACAGAAAAATAAAGCTTGTTGCTAGGCAAAGTTTTCCAGCCCCATCAGTCATTCTTGCTCTGCAGGGTCTCCATGTCCTGGATGAGACTGCGGGTCATCTTCCCTCCTCCCCGTACAGTGTTTTTGTCAACAGTCTGCCAGCAGACCCTCTTCAGCTCTCGGCCCAGTCTCTCTTCCTCAGAGATGGCTGTTTTGATGCCCAATGATTGTAGCCCCTCCGCTGCTTCCCATGCCGTGTGGAAAGTTTTAGTTCCGTTATCAAGATGAACCCTCAGTTTAACTGGATATGGAGTTTGAAACCGGATGTTTTTCTCTTTCAGCTGTTTCTTGATGTTTGCATACTCGCGTCTTTTCCTCTGTAAAGCCACTGAGTAGTCGTGGTCCATGTAGATTCTTTTATCCTTATAGTGCAGTTTCTTCATGTTCCAGGCTTTGTACAAGACATGCTGTTTATGTTGATGGTTCACAAATCTTGCTATGAGCGACCTCAGAGGGGCATTTTCATCCGTTGGCCTTTGCTGAAGGGATCTGTGCACTCGTTCCAGCTGTAGGGGGAAGTCCGATGATAAATGCAGTAACTCTCTCAAAAAAGCCTCTGTCCATTTCACCATATCACCCATCTCTGAGCCCTCAGCAACCCCGTAGATTTGCAAGTTATTTCTTCTTGTATAATTCTGTAAGTCCTTGCATCGTTCCTCAAGTTGTTGTTCGCGGTGCAACAGGTAGCTGAGTAGCCTAGCTGAGCGAGCAGATCCTTCCTCCGCCTGATTAATATGGCCCTCAGCCTCGGTCAAACGCTCTCCCATCTTCTCGACGGCTTGTTCAAGAGATTTCATGATTGACATTATTGATGCCAGCTTTTCGTTGTTTTCCCGTCTGAATGTTTTGAGCTCAGACAGTATGGTTGCACCCACATTGTCTTCCTCTTTAGAGTTTAGCTCAGGGTTAGCCTTAGTGTTAGCTTCTCCTAGCTTGCATTGCTGGAAGAAGTTTGACCGAGCGCCTTTACTCTTCCCCTCAGATGACTTTGTCTTCTCTCTCGAGTTTTTGCCGTGGTGACTCATTCTGAAGTTAGATGTGGGCTTAACACCTGTTCTACATCAATATTTAATTAGCAGGAGAGGGAATAAGGGTCGCAAGTGCCGATTAGCTACAGATTAGCAGTCGCCATGACGGTTACCCAGACCGGAAGCCAGTTACAAGATTAAGAGAAAAGCCAGCACAAATCCTCTCAACTCCTACTATGCTAGCTTTCTGTTTGCAGATATTGATAGTACTGACCTATTGGGAGCTGCACACACCTCTCGCCACACTGTCTCAATTGTGACTGCACAAACAAGTTGCCATGTGGCTGTAGATGAGTCCAATCGTAATCAGCTGGCAAGTCTTATTACAGCTAATCAGTGGAATTTTGCTTATCTGGAGGGTAAGCTGTGGAGAAAAAACATGATGTGCTAGAAAAAACTGACTACAATTTTGGAATCAGCATGCCAAGTTTAGTCTAAATCAGCACAAAAATCTAACTCAACAGAATTTTTTTTTTTTCAAAGTGTTCCCCAGTGTTATCTGAGTTCAGTCAGTCAACTCACGTTTAAATTGTTTTATTGTAGTTGCAAATACATGTCATAGGTTTGGCGCCCAGGCTCCGGTTTCATCACTCCCTGCAGAAAGGTTTACATGAACGCATAAAGGCGTAATGAGCAAAACATACTGAACACCCCCGGAGCCTGCAGGTGGATGCTGGGTTGGCGGTGGGGGTGAAAGAACATGCAGCAAGTCAGTGTAGGGCAGCAGAGTCGTTGCAGGGCAGAGGGAGAGATGGGAAAACTCCCAGTTTAAATATACTGCCAAATTGAGAGGTGAAGAGTGTGATTGGAGGATGGTTGAGAGGAGTGAGATGTGACATATAAGGATGTTTGAGAGGAGTGAGACATGTGACATATGCATAGCTGAGCAGCTCAAGTTGTCTGCCTGAACTAGCTCGCAGGCGTCACTCCATTTCAGTCAGTCAACTCACGTTTAAATTGTTTTATTGTAGCTGCAAATACATGTTATAGGTTTGGCGCCCAGGCTCCGGTTTCATCACTCCCTGCAGAAAGGTTTACATGAACGCATAAAGGAGTGATGAGCAAAACATACTAAACACCCCCAAAACTTAAACCATTGGAGCCTGGAGCTGCTGATGAGATCTACTATGTGTGGCCATTCCCCCCAGCGCCTGCTGTTAGAGGAATAAACTATCTAGTGAACTACTATGTGTAGGCCTGGCACCAGCCGCCGTGTGGCCATTCCCCCCAGCGCCCGCTGTTAGAGGAATATACTATCTAGTGAACTACTATGTGTAGCCATTCCCCCCAGCGCCCGCTGTTAGAGGAATACACTATCTAGTGAAACTTCAATGTGTAGGCCTATACCAGCCGCAGTGTAGCCATTCCCCCCAGCGCCCGCTGTTAGAGGAATATACTATCTAGTGAAGTACTATGTGTAGGCCTGGCACCAGCCGCCGTGTGGCCATTCCCCCCAGCGCCTGCTGTTAGAGGAATACACTATCTAGTGAAACTTCAATGTGTAGGCCTGTACCAGCCGCCGTGTGGCCATTCCCCCAAGCACATTGGCTGTTAGAGGAATATACTAAAGAATGCAGATCTAAGCATGCTGAATTGATACAAACTGAACCCCAGCACACTACCTGATATGCAATACAGAGTTATGCAGCAAATTGATGCAGTTTAATCTAGAAAAGCACTCAGAGAGCGCAGACCTCCGCCAAGGTGATCCGGATCAGTCCCAACATTTAATCAGTTCTTCTTTATCCCATTTCCAACAATTCCTGAAAATTTCATCCAAATCCGTTCAGGACTTTTCAAGTTATTTTGAACGCAAACAAATAGACAGGCAGATAAACGCCGGCAAAACATAACCTCCTTGGCGGAGGTAATTAAACATTAAATGCAGGAACTCGTGAACTTTTGAGCAGACAGGATCTCTTCTTTGTGAAGCACCACATAGCGTTGATATGCGGACCAGCGGCCCAAGGACTTATGTGTTGAAGTGGACAGATGAAGTGCTGCCGTCGTGGCAGCGCCAATCCTCCAGGAGTGAGGGGAATAGAGTCCAGGTGGCAGGCCACAGCTTGAGCAGAGAACACGCAGCTTCGAAGAGAACCAGGATCTCGTCATAGGTTTGTGACCATTGATGATGAACAAGGGGATGATTGTTGAGTAGGGGGACGATGTTGCAGATATTTCATCATGGAAGAGAAAGGACAAAAGAAGTTTTAGTTTTAGCAATAATGATATGAGTACCTTGGCAAGATCTGTCAGTTTTTGAGTGTTTCAAGAATAAGGAATACATGTGCTTTTCTATATTCAAATCAGAGAAGGTGAGATCATGCTGTGGATTAAAGGAGAGAGACCTGGTCGTAAATTCGCCACACCTAAGAAAACCATAGAAAGCCCTTAAGAGTACTGCTTTTAATCGAGAATAAATATAAGGTAAAAAACATCCTGTCTCAATCTTGTCACCAACTTGTGTACCAGTGATATAGTGAGAGGAATTCTTTTATCGTTACTTGAAGGACGTGCCTTTTCAAGACCACTGAGGAGCAACTGCATGGAAGGACTCCGAGAAGGCTCTGGGATGCAGGGTCTTAGCATCGAATGTAAAACTGAATCTAGCATAGCTTTGATACTTTGCATTTGGAGATTGCGGGATTCAAAAGAAATTACAATGAATGCACAAATGACTTAAATGTTTATAGGTAAAGGGCTAAGGAGAAGACTGGCACTAAGGATGAAAAGAAACCAAGCTGAATCGTAGGCTTTAATGATGCTTTACTGAACCCAGTCTCATGTAGTTAGAGGCAGAGGACAGGAGACATACTTACCCTAGAATCATCTGTTTGAAAGGAGGACATGGCAGGCTTGGGGACTGGCTTGGGGACATATAGTTTTGAACTCCTGATATTAAAAGAGAGAAAGAGCATCGCAATACGATTTGCATTTCTGGGAATGAGTTAGCTTTCAGGATGAAATTATTAAGCACTCATATCCAAGTTAAACATCGTAAGAGATTGTTGATAGCTGGTGATTTAGAGCGGCCTTTATTGATAATTTCAACTGTAGCTGCATTGTCACAAAACACCATGATTTGCTTCTTTCCAGTTGCTACCCCACAGAGAGCGAGCACAACTATTGGGTAAAGCTCATAGAGGGATCCTCGAGGGTCTGTATTTCAGTTGGCCGTACATCTGTGAACCACTTGTTATTATAGAATCCCCCAAACCAACAGATGGAGCAGCATCAGTATAGAAAGCTGAAGACTCTACAAAGTCATTGTAGAAGAAAGAAATGCTGTTCCATTCATCGCAGAGCAAAGACCAGAATTGCAGATCTGAACAGCCTTCAACTAAAACCACTGTGTATTTAGAATTTTTAATTGAATTAGCCAATGTCCGCAAGCGAGAACGAATGAGCATCCGTGAGGGATAATGCGGATAGCAAAGTTTAGGTGACCTAACAAAGACGAAAGATCCCGTTTAGAGAGAACAACAGAGGGAGACAAAGCTCTAAAGCTTCTCTAATGCGGCTCAAGTTATCCTGAGGAAGCGAGGCTTGCATGAGCACACTGAGAGTTATGCCGAGAAACTCAGAGCGCGAGGTTGGTTCCACCATTTTGTCTCCTGAAAGTGGCACACCCAACTCTTGAAAGAGGTTTTTGACTGTGGAATTGTAGTGGGCTGGTGGAATAGAGGGGAGGTCAACTACTAGAAAATCATCCAGAGATGCAAGGCACAGGGGAATTTGCACGTGTTGTAGAGAATCCAGCATAGAGCCTCTGACAGGGTGTCAAAATGCAATGCTACTATAACAACCAAAGGTCAACTTAACAGAGAAATAAAACTTTGAACGCCACTTAATGCCGAAAGATGCCATTACAGCCCCAGCTGATTAAATCATTTGCATTTGCGTTGTCTATGGAAGTGTAGTATAAAGAGAATGGTTCAGGGGGGATTAAGCTGTTTATACTTGGGATTGAGGAGTCATGATGAGCTGAGAGAGCTATAATGAGACGTTTGAATGAATATTACCTTGCGCCTTATGGGGCTCACTCTGAAAAAAGGAGAAGAGGAAGACGGATTTTGAGAAAGGACCCACCACCCACCGAAGAAAGTGCAAGATCTGAAATAATGGCTAAAAAGGTGTTAAACTCCTCTCTGCGTTGCAGATGTACTTCGCAAATGGTGTCTCTAAAACACTGAGGGCCACATTAAATTCAATCATTTTGTCAGCTGTTAAAGATGATGGAAATAGGATTACCTGATAAAATTTTGGTTCCTTAGAGAATCAGGAATGGCAGCAGCAGGAGGCAGAAACTGAGAACCCATGGCAGGAACTGGGACTGCAGATCCCAGGGATCTTTGCGGCGTGACGTCGGCCGGGAAGACAGCGATTGGTGGAGCCGGCGTAGCTAGGGACGTGGACGAAGGACCCGGGTTGTTGACATGGCAAGCAGAGGATTACGCGTTGCTTTCCAAGGTGTTCAGCCTGGCGTGCATCATGTCCAGCACCGATTTCACTTCGAGAAGTTAAGACAGGATGGACTTGTCTGTAGAAATGCCGGAATCTGGCTGATTCGGCTTCTTGGAGGGAGCGCCGAGCTCCGGTTTGGGAGAAGCAGGAAGAAAGGCAGTGCGCTTTTTAGCTGGCGCTTTACCTTTCCCCCCGGAGGACCACTGGACTCTGTGCCTCTGGCACCCGACCCCGAGGCATCGGTGGAGTTCTGCTGGATCATCAGATAACCAAAAAGCTCTTCATGGCTGAGGCCGCTCTGCGCGGTGATGTTACGTGTGTAAAACTCTTCCGTGATGTGGTACACAGGCCATCCAGCAAGTCGTTTGTGAGTAATGCGAGAGCTCTGGCGAGGACGAAGCGGGTCCGATTCATTCCTGGAGCGGACTGAGTCTGGATTTCGGGAATAAGCCCCGCATCCTCTCCTGACAGCTGGGACTCACTCTCTGAATTCGAGATGACGAGAGACATAGCGACCACCAGAGCCAAAGGTAAGATGACAATCGCATGTGAAAGCAGGTGAAAGAACACGCAGCAAGTCAGTGTAGGGCAGCAGAGTCGTTGCAGGGCAGAGGGAGAGATGGGAAAACTCCCAGTTTAAATATACCGCCAAATTGAGAGGTGAAGAGTGTGATTGGAGGATGTTTGAGAGGAGTGAGACATGTGACATATGAGGATGTTTGAGAGGAGTGAGACATGTGACATATGCATAGCTGAGCAGCTCGAGTTGTCTGCCTGAACTAGCTCGCAGGCGTCGCTCCATTTCTTGTGCAGACTAGAAAAACCTCTCAGTAAAGTCATTGGGAGAGATGGCCTGCCAAGTGATGCAGCTAAGAGAGCAAGGGTTGACCAGCTCAATAAAAGGTGTAGTTGAGTCTGATCTCACATTGGTTCAGCTCAATCTAAGAGATAAGAAATGTAATCCCCCAACATTCTTAGATCTGCTGAAAGAGATACACAGGAAGAGGACCTAGAAGCTGCTTGGCGTAGTCTCGGAAAGCCTGTACCTCAACATGTAGCACAAGCAGAGAAAGAGTTCGATTTGCATCATGAAGCTCAGCTCTGAGCACAGATTGAAGAGTTAAAAGCTAAACTAGAGGAGCAAAGAAACATACAGTGTCGAAAGTCACGGAAAACATTTACTTGCGTTACTGTAATTGAGTAGGTTTTTTGCGTACTTCTACATTTTTCTACTTTTGTATTTTTACTGAGTTATTGAGTACAAAAATGTTTGCCAGAACAAAAAAAAAAAAAGAAAAAAAACACCTGATACGCTGATACCTGATGTGCTGTAGTTGCTCACTATACAGCAGTGAGCAACTACAGCAGGTGAATCGCCGGTAAGTTAATCACAAGAGGACACTGAGCAGCCAGACACCAGCAGTGCAGTCCAAGCTGAGTTATGTCCTACTGCAGTGCAGATGATGTGCATGTGAACATTTGATCTACATATCTCCTGAATCGCTCAGCATCTTTTGTGCACGCTTCTCCGTGTGCCGGTGAGCATCATGATGCAGCACAGGGACAGTGAGGGGTCATCAGTCACTTCATGTGTTTTAATCATTCAAACAGTGGCTTGATAGCTCATGTGCCTGGTTTAAGTGAACACAAAGACTTCAAAATGAAAAGTCAGCCTTTTGTCAGCCATTCTTCAGCAGTCCAGCTCTGAGCCGCTGTTTTCACTCACTCACTGTTTTCTTCATGATAAATTCATCCTGAGGTTTCCTGCATCTCTTATTCTCCATGATATAAGAGCAATCTGTAAAGGATCAAGCTCCAAATGCAGTCTACAAGTGCAGTGGTTCTCAACCTGTAGGTTGAGGTCCAAAAGTGGGTCTCAGAGTTGTTTTCAGTGGACTGTGTATAAATCAGGTAAAAATGTGGCAAAATATGTCTTCAGTGTACAGAGGCCTTAAGCGCACAAACATCCATCTATTTTATTTTACTCTGTTGTACAAGTACATATTAGTTGTTCTCTCAGGATCTCAACATTCCCGTCATTTTACAATAATAATTGGGTTTTCCTATGATAAACCTTTGACTTGAGATATCCAGAAAACAACCAATATATAAATGTTATGATGAGAACATAGTGAATATGATTTATGGATGTATGATCTCCCAGGGCTTTTATTATTGTTATTACTATTATTAAGGAAATATGTTTTCTTCCATCTGAGGTCCAACTGCAACATTTTTTCATTAAACAAATGAAAGTGGTTGATCTTTTTGAGATTTGGGTCATGATGACTGTTGAGATGGTGATTGTTTCTCAGGATAGAGGCTGTAAGAGCCATCGCTTCAGCATATGTGTTCTTTAAAAAGTTTCAAATATCAATGTTCCCTTCCACTTCCCAAATTAACTAATGCTAAAACCTTTTATACATTTCCAGGAAGAAGACATAGTCTCCCTCAGAATCTACCCTGTTTGATTCATGAAGGGGCCCTCTACAGCTAAAACAGACTCAGACCCACCTGAAGGACTGTCGGCCTGTCTTCCATCTGTAACATCAAGGTCAATGACCTTACCTGTGACGCTGGTTCGAATCCCTACCAAACCATGATTTGAAGTTGGTTTGGAAGCGAGAGAGGGGCAAGCTGACTTCCTGGGCTCTGCTGAAGTGCCCTTGAGCATGGCACTGAACCCCCAAACTGCTCAGAAGCACTTCTTCAGGAGCAGCTAGCCATCACTCTGACATCTCTCTATTAGTGCATGATTATTGGACCTGTTTGTGCATGTGCATGTGTATTACAGCCTGTGTGTGTAAAGCATGTCTCAACAACAGAGTGCAAAGAATCTGAATTTCCCGTGAGGGATCAATAAAAGTATGTCTTCTGTCTTCTTCTTCTTATAGATTCTGGGTCAAACGTAACCATTACTTTTGAAGGCTGGTATGAAAAGCATCTTTTGCATGTCGCCATAAAGCTAATTTCCTGATTAGCCATCTGGGGCAGTCTGAATACCCTTACCCGGACGCGGGATATTGAGCGGGGGTGGCAGTACTTGTTGCTCCCTGGTTCAGTGCCTGTACGTTGAAGTTCACCCCAGTGGACGAGAGGGTAGCTTCCGTCCGCCTTCAGGTGGGGATAGGGAACCTGACTGTTGTTTGTGCTTATGCACCAAACAGCAGTTCAGAGTATCCACCTTTTTAGACTCCCTAGAGGGGGTGCTGGAGAGCGCCCCTTCTGGGGACTCCCTCGTTTTGCTGGGGGACTTCACTTTCGTGTCGGCAATGACAGTGTGACCTGGAGGGGTGTGATTGGGCAGACTGGCCCCCCTGATCTGAAACCGGGCAGTGCTTTGTTACTGGACTTCTGTGCTCGCCACAGACTGTACATAACAAACACCATGTTCAAACATAAGAGTGTCCACACGTGCACTTGGCACCAGGACACCCTAGGCTGCAGTTTGATGAGTGACTTTGTGGTCGTTTCATCGGACTTGCGGCCGTATGTCCTGGACACTCAGGTGAAGAGAGGGGCGGAGCTGTCAACTGATCACCACCTGTTGGTGAGTTGGCTCCGAGGGTGGGGGAGGATGCCCGTCAGACCTGGCAGGCCCAAACATGTTGTGCTGGTCTGCTGGGAATGTCTGGCAGAGTGTCCTGTCAGAAGAAGCTTCAACTCCCACCTCAGGGAGAGCATTGACCATGTCCCCAGGGGGACATTGAGTCCGAGTGGGCCTTGTTCAGGGCCTCTATTGTTGAGGCGGCTGATCGGAGCTGTGGCCGTAAGATGGTTGGTGCCTGTCATGGCGGCAACACCTGAACCTGCTGGTGGACACTGGCGGTGAAGGATGCTGTCAAGCTGAAGAAGGAGTCCTACCTTTTTGGCCAGTGGGACTCTGGAGGCTGCTGACAGGTACTGGCTGGCCAAGCAGAATGCTGCTTCAGTTGTTGCCAAGGAAAACCCCTGGCATGGGAGGAGTTTGGTGAGGCCATGGAGAACGACTTCAGGGCGGCTTCGAAGAGATTTGGATGGAAGGATAATTAAGTAATTCAGTTCATAAAACAATTTTCCTCCGATATACAGATATATGTAAGAGCATGGTGCTTCTAACGACTGTAATATATCAAATTTCAAATTGCCAAAATAGGCACTGGAGTCCCAGAAGCAGATGTGGAATGACCACCGCCGCACCGGAGCAGCCGAACAGGCCCCAGGGGCTGAGAAGCAGATGTGCCATGTCCAGAATGACCATGGCTAACAGCCCTGGTCGTGGGTTACCCAGAACCAGCAAGAGCATTCATAAACACCACGAAAGAGCCTTTCAGTCCTACCAAAATATAACAAACCTGGATTGTCACAATTCACAACCTTCATCAAATACCTTCTTGCAATTGGCAACAACAGTTAACAGTTATAGCTCACACCCAACAAACTGTTTTGTGTTTGGATTTATACTACACAGTACATGAGGATTATTTCCATTAACAGTATTACAGATTACCCCTTGTCATATGCTTAACTTAAGCTGGTTATTGTCCCCCCTATTCCTTTTCAACAGGTCTACTACTAGTAGTAAATAATTTTGCTTTAGAAGTACCAGCAGACTCAAAACAGTCTTCTAGTACTTATGAGATATTTTTGGCTTTAATTTCGTAGACCAGGCGCGGGCGCACCTGCCCTGAGCCGCGCCTGCGCTGCGCCAACAGGGTTTGTCCACGTCATTTTGCAAGTTTTGTGCACGGCGCAGTCCAGCGCAGGGAGGCGCACCCACGCCTCCATCCATCCCACCGGCACAAGTAGCAGAGAGGGAGGAGAGAAGGCGTGAGTGGGTTTAACACAGCTGAGTGTAATCTTCATCAATCAAATGAATGCCTCTCCTCGCCTTTCAAAGCGCCGCGGGCGAGGCGCAGTGACAATTTCACCTCGGTGGTGAAGATGGTAAGAGCCGCCGTCACTTTTGCAGCAACTGGGAGAGTGCAGGGGCCACCGGGCTGCGCATCGGAGGCCTCAATGCGCGTCACCGTGTGGACCACCTCGCGAGACAGGTGTCATCTGTTCCTGTCTCATGAATATGAGTACCAAATTAAGTGATAATTACATTCAAACACAGCAGCAAGCTAATCCATTCATCATGCTTGTGATCCACCTGCATTCCTGGTCTGTTATCGCCAAATATCAGAACCTTTGGTGAAATATCTCCCCCCCCCCCATATCTCCCCCTCATCCTCCTTGCAATAATGTACTCCATCTTTTTAGATCACGTTAAGAATAAAGGTTAAAACAGAGAAATATAGGCAATCACAGGTAAATCCTTAAGACACCGAGTGACTTACATTTATTCAGCGAGCGTCTCTCTCTTTTTTCTTTTCTTTTGAATTTCATGAGATGAGAGAAGCCGGATACTCCGTATCAGATTATGTGGCTATTTGTGGTTGTCTTTAGAGATGTGAACTCGTCAGTTTGCTTCACACTTCCAGCTGCCATCATGTTGAGTTTCCATTATGACAAACATCTCCCATCTGACACCAGATGTGACGGGACAGTTAATATAGGTACAAATGTATGTGCTGGTTCAGACGGTTACATTAAATAGCGGTTGCTCTGATTGTTTATTGCATTGAAATGTTCCTGACACTCTGGATACCTGCCTGTGAGGTTTTGGTGACGTGTGCGCACTGTGCGCCTGTCACAGCCAAATTACCACTGCACGGGGTGCGCCTCGCCTGTGCCGAGAATAGACCTGGTTGGAGCTGGCGAGCTTTCAGCGCACCTTCCGCGCATTTTTTTGGCACGAAATTGTCACTGTGCCAAGCTGAATCTTTCGACACCTCCCCCTGGTGCGCCGTCACACCCATCTCGGCGCAGCCAGTCTAGCAAATTGCCAAATTGGCTGCGTATGGTGGTGCACCGGAAGAAATTACCACTGCGTGGGGTGCGCCAGGCTGCGCCACCCTGAGTTGTGCCAGTAAATTAGAGCCCTTCGAGTTCACTAGTAACAAAAATTATGTTTTACAAGTAAAGGTTATTAGTGCACTAGTGCACGAGTAGACCTTACAAGTAAATCAAAAACATCTACTAATAAACAATATTGTGTAATTAGTAGTACTAGTAGACTTAAAAAAAATGTGACTAGTGAAACCTTAAAGCTTTACAGGGAGGGAGGAATATACACAGCCACCACAATGGTATGAGATCCCATGGCAGATAGTACGGCCTCAAACCAACAAACAACAGCTCAATGTCCAGGCAGCAGTGCTGCACTTTGGTGGTGATGTGCCTGGAGTTACACCATCTATCGTTCACAAACACTGCCAGTCCCTTTCCTTTTCTCTCACCGCTCCTCTCTGTCCAGTCTGCTCGTATGAGGGAGAATCCATCCAGCTTTATGGTCGCGTCTGTGTGCAGCGTGCTCAGCCATGTCCCTGTTAACAGCAGTATACTGCACCACCGGAACTCCTGATGATACTGGGTCAACACCACCAGCTCGTCCATCTTATTGGAGAGAGATCTTACATTTCCCATGATAATGGACAGGAGAGTTGGTCGATAAGCTGTCCTACTTTCAAAGCGTCTAGTCCCAGCACGGCATCCCCACATCCTCCTCCGTAGCCCTCGAGGGATAACAGGACACTCCTCAGGTCGCACAGCTGTGTTACATAGGGCCAACAGTTGGTCCCTACTGTATACAATGGGAGCCATTGCTGTTCATGGACCCACAGACGTGAGGAGAGGTGGCAGAAGTTGTAGGAAAAGTGTTTAAAGTAACACCAGATGAACTGTGCTTTGTCTCAGGTGCACCAAAGTTTCACACACTCACAAAACAACATAGAGAGAAAAAAGAAAACAGAACAGAATAAAAAGGGAAAAAACTCTGTAGAATTAGCTGCTGTAAAAGGCTGCCGTTCATTCAGCAAGTACGAAAAAAAAAAAAAAAAAGTGAAACTCTCACATGTGTGACAAGACATTTCCATTGAACAAAGACACCCGTTTTCCATTTCATGGTTACAAACACAAACACAAACATCCAACACGCTATATTTATGGAGTTATGTTTATTGATTTAGTCCACCCAGAAGCAACGCTTTACCCCTTTTACCCTGCTGTTTGTTGACACTGGTGAAGTCTAGTTAGTAAGAAGTAAATCAAAAGTGTTGATTGTCTGGTTGATTGGAGTTCTTTTTTTAGCCAAGCTGGTATGTCAAAGAAGCGCCATGACACACACGACTCACCCCACCCTGCCACACACATTCCAGGGAACTCGCTCATCAAGCTGCACCCAAGTGACTTCATAGTAATTATCACCTCTATTGTCCTGAAAGAAAGTCCCACATGTGACAAGACATTTCCTAAAGTCAGGAAGGAGGGATTAAAAAACTGATTGTCCATCAGTTTTTTAAGTTCTGAGCCCAATAACTGTGTCTTAAAACAAGAGGACATTTTTAAGAAAGCTACAGCAGATATGACACTCATGTCTAAGGTCAATTTGGAGTCAACAGTTAACTCAGTTAACTTAATGACCTTGTTTTTGGTCTGTGAGAGGAAGCCAGAGTGTCCAGACAGAATCCATGCATGCACAGGGAGAACATCAAACTCCCTGCATTGCCAAAGAGTTTCAAACTAGAAACCTTCTTGCTGTGAGGCACTACCTGATGTGCCACTTTGCCCCCTTTGTCAAGTTGCAAAGACTATTTTAGGCTATAACTTTAGCCTAGTTTACATTAAAAAAACAAAGCAAGGTGGGAAATTATTTCATCCATCCATCCATCTACTGACACTCGGCCTGTGGAGAGGAACCCCAACGATAGACTACCATGCGATAAGTGAGCAGATATAGAAAGACAGGCCAGCCTTCTCTAAAGCACTCATGACTATAGGCAACTGGGAGTCACCAATTTGCCTAGCAACCATGTAATTGGTCTGGGAGGAAACCAAAGCACTTGGAGAAAACCTACACATACACAGAGGGAACAAGGAAATTCAAAACAGAAGAGAACCCATCATGATATTGCCATTAGCCATATTTTTGATAATATTTGTTGATATTTTTATCTGCAAATTGTTTTTACTTTTTTGAAATCCTGTGTTTCTTTTTACCCTGTGTACTGATATTTAATGCTGCTGCTGGAATATTGATTTCCCTGAGGGACCCTTGGAGCTCCACTATGCAGAGATATTAAAAGTTAAGGGCACAGCTTGAGGTAGGGGTATTGGACCAACCAGGGGAAAACACAAATCAGGCCTCATCTCCATAGGTTGTGATCTAAACCTCTCAACTTTCACTTCACCTTAAAGCTGCAGTAGACAACATTGTTTTAGTATAACTGAGTAAAAATTTTATAATATTCTCCAAGCACAATGTAAGTCAAGTGGTCTGAGACAAGCAATAGGTTCTGCACCTCAGCATGGTTCTGTGTTCGGCATCTAAAGAATCAGTATCGGGAAGATGTGCATCAACCAATCAAAGGTCAGCTCAGACCACTGCGTTCCTATTGGCTGTTCTGCTGCATATGCGCGTTCTCGTGCCACAGGCAGAAGGAGAGAGCAAGCGGCAACGGTGGACTGTGCACCAGGTAAAATAGCTATTCCAGCATTGGCTACAACTGCCTACACGGCTAAACAACACAAAAAAAGGAAGACAGAATTAGAAAAGAAAGAATATAAAAAAGAGGCTGACGAAAAAAGGAGCAAAAGTCGTGTTAATCTCTGCAGAGCATTCCAGGAAGCATTGATAGCGACTCTGTGTGCGCTGTATGCTGTGTGCGCGTGCTCGTCTGGTAGGAGGGGCTCAGGGCAGAGACAAATGAAACCTAACTCAGATGAGAATCAAAAATCAACCGTTTTCTGGCTTTCTACCTACTGCAGCTTTAAGTCCTGTCAGAGGCTTCCAACATGAGATGGCAGACTGGTTTATCTTCATAGCCACTTTCTCCGTCCCAGCACTCAAGAAAGACTTGGTGTCCCAAGAAAGATGATGGGTCAGCTCTGACAGAAAAGACTGCCTACTACCTTGAGGTAAAACCACTCCTCCTACTATAACTAGTTCGAGTGCAAAAGGTTTTTATCTTACTCTCATTTTCCTCCAATTGTGACTTGTTTCACTCATTCCGCCTCCAACATACTTTTTTTCACATGTATTTTTTATCCTTTTTCTTTCCTTCAGAAGAACAGAGTGCAACAAAAAGGCCAACAACAAAAAAAGTATGATGGGAATTAATAATTAAAATAAGGGAGGAAATTAAAGAAGAACAAAATAATAATCGCTATTATAATAATCGTAATCACATGCCAGTTCACAGACAAGTATGCATACAGAGCAACATCCACCTCGAATGTCAATGGCCTGATTTTTCACATAGGAGATAAAAGGCAGCCAAGCTTCATCAGACTTTGTAGTGGTCCCTTGTAGCGTGTACCTTATCTTTTCTATTTTCAAAAAATGTATGACCTCACAAATCCACCTATCGAAAGAGGGTGGATGGTCATTCATCCAATTTAAAAGAATGAGATGACTTGCTGGATTGATGAATAAACTAAGCTGCTTCATTGGGCTTTTGTCAGAATAGGATCTCCTAAAAGGACACAGAAAACACGGATAAAAGGGCATGGTACAATTGTTTGCCTGAAGATCTCAGAGTATGTAAAAAATACTGGAGATCAGAATGTTGTTTATTTGACCAAAACATGCTTTAAAGGGCGGGGCCTGCTTGCACCTGTCACACGTGGGGTTAACCCCAGGAAAAATTTCAAAAGCTTGAGTTTTAGACATTTGAGGCCTGTTCACAATCTTAAATTAAATAAGAGCATGCCTCACACAGATGGATAAGGAGTAAATATTTTTAAATATTTTAGACACTGCTGTTGAGTTATGATAACTTCTAAGTCCTTTTCCCAGTTCTCTTTAATAACTGATAATCCTCCAGGTTAAAGATGGTGGTGTACCGCTTGGATAGTGTCCCCCTCGACTGAG